>OZ016469.1:1200000-1576511 GCA_963966625.1 Caenorhabditis zanzibari | reverse complement strand
CCCCAAACTTGGGTAATTGAACCGCCTTGCCCCTCCTGTCGGTGGGGGTAGTTCAGAGAAGCGGCCGACATAAACCGGGTTCGCGTCGGCCACTATACTTTGTGTGTGCGCTGCCTCTCTGCCGCCGCGCAAGTGAAAATGAACCTAATTGGTCAGAAAAAGTGCTCCAGAAGGCTTCAAAATCGGAATTTTGAAAAACTAAAAAATCGTGCATCATCCTCATATAATCAGGAACAAACTGTGAAAATCTCAAAAGAATCGGTAAACTCTGAAGAGAGTTATGACTTGCAACACATTTTCGGTACCGAAATTAGTACTGAATATGCACGAAAAGAGCCGTAACTTGCTCAATTTTCGAGATATCAAAAATCTAAACATATGGTCATCAACTAATAAAAATTTCTGATCATTCTGTAAAACTTTCATCTAAATCGGTTCAGTTTGAGCTGAGTTACAGCCGCCAACATACAGACAGACATACGGAAATCACTGGTTGTTGTTAGTAAAGATTACGTTAACTCCACGGCAATTTTTATTTATTTATTATTTAAAATCGAAGCAAATTATTATATTTTTAGTTCAACACTTGATTCAATAAATCATACCGTGCTAATTGCCATTTCAATGGGATGAACCTCAGCTATTGGCCGTTTACACAAAAAAACTCTCATGAAAAATAGTTTGAATGGTTTCAACATTGTCAGAACATTGTGATGATTGCATGTCAAATAAGTGATTTGGATTAGTCCCGGTATCATGAACATCTCATAAGTATTGATTATTGTTATCATGAAGCCCGTGCCTGCAGCCAGTATCGAACTTTCATATTCATGAGTTACCAACAGCCCGAACGTTAGTAGAGGTACCTGGAACAATGATGACTAACTTGCCGTGGTTAGTGAGTTAGTCTATGCGCTGCACGTCAAAAAATGTGGTCTTTTTTCGGGAGCAGCCTTACTATTAGACTGATAAATTTATATGTTCTGAAATGATTTTGTTGCCTTGCGACTCGCTCTTTTGAACTGCGATAAGCGTGAATTAGCTGGGCTGTCGAAAAACCGTCAGATTAGCAAATTCGCATTGAGCAAGACTGAAATCCCTGTTCCAACTAAGCTTGAAATGCAAGCGAACGCGCAAGACCTGAAAATCTTACAGTTTTCCATATCAATACAGTCATAGTTTGCCAGAATATATATCTCTGAGGTTTTGTCTCTTGAATCGAGCGAAGGCGAGAGTGCTTCACCACACTTATCATGATTGGAATATAAAGAAGACATGATGTGATCACCAGGAAAGCTAGCGTTCCGTGTACAATCTAAAAGAATAAGTGTTTCAAAAGAAGACATATAAGGTCCCAAGCTATGGGACTATAGCAAACCATAGTTATCTGATCGATTATCGGCCAGACACTTTCGAATAATACCGATATCAACCGGATGATATCTTTGACAGCACAAAACGTGTACAACAGATACGCCGTACGCCTCATATTTTTGCGGGACCACACTATATAGCGTTGAGTGTTTGGGAAAAAATAAAGTAGAAATTTTTGCACTGCTAACAAAGCGATGAGCAATTGAGCGACTTGACCGAACACGATGAGTAGAAATCCTCCAATATAAAAGCACCAGAGAGAGGGAACCTTACTGAAACAATCAAAGTCCTCATCATATACGGAAAACATAATGCTTACTGAATCGACAACCATATGGTACTTGTGATAACTTTCAAGTCAATCCTGAAATACAGTGGAATTTTGTTGAGAACCAATCGTTATTCTTACAACTTGTCAATAAATAATGAGAAAATTACACAGTAAAGAACCACGGTTACTCTTTTGAGAATATAATGAAAATGTTCGATTAACGGAAAAACAAGTGACTGTAATTGTAATTACTCAGGTGTCAGGATTAAACTTTGGTCGAAAGTTGAGGGGGGTTTGGCTCTAGATCGAACCATGGTCAGCTGTTGGTCAGATGTCGACTGTTCGTTGGCTTCATCGCACACGAAGCCGTTGCAGATTCACATCGGGCTGTTTTCGGGAATCGGAGCATCGTAATAGCGCATTGATTACTTTAGGTCATAATTTTATTCAAATCAAAGTTCACTTTTAACTAAGTTGAAAATACTACTGAAAAAATTCTGCTTTCAAAATAAAAAAATTGTGTTTGATCCCAATCGTGGTTATTTTGTGTTTTTATGTTACGCTTCAAATATATTTACATCAGAATTTTAATTGATATAAATAAAATCGTGATATAAAGTAATCGATACCCTAGTGCTCCGATTCCCGAAACGAGCCCGCCGCGAATCTCCAGCTGCCCTCCGAGTTAGTAACCAACATGAACAACTTCCGACCTAAAGTTGCCGGCGACACACGAGTAGCGTATTTCATCATCATCATCATTCTCAAAAGGATTTTCTTACGTTTTTATCTCGTTCAACATTCATTTTAATAACATATGTGTAAATCGGGAATGAAAATATAGAGACGAAGCAAGTAAAACCAAATAAAATTTTAATTGCTTGAAGCACTACAGTCTCTAAATCAGAACAGTTCTCCTCAATAACAGCTTCTTGAATTGAGTTCATTTTGGAGAGGGAACAGCAGAAAGAAAATACGAGTGAAATTGTGGAGTGGTAATGTTAACCAAAACAATTTCAGCTGTCTCCATTACGAATAAGTTTCTGAGAAAACGCCCACATGGAATGAAATACTTAGAAATATCAGATATACAAACTTCAAGGAACTACATGCTCCCCACTCTCTCTGTTGTTTCAACGACACACTATCATAGAAAATACGGTACTTTCGTACGTTTAGGAAAACCGAATAAACCATACATGTTCAAATCCGGCCCGGCGCGGTCGGTCCGGTTTCAAAAAAAATTGACTTGGATCGGGCGTAATGTCGACCCCCAACCGAGTATATCATCGCTCGCCGGGTAACCCGAATGTATCGACAAGTGGACAGACTCTGATAGTGAGCGTGATGACGTCTGCAAGTCATTTGACGCGCAGGTGAAATGTTATTCACTCAACTTCTTTTATCGTCTATTTGATTGGAAGCATTACATCATTTGTTTTCAAATGGAATCCAACGCCTCGATTTTTAACAACCCTGTTATGGATATTTATGGCAGTGTTTTTGAGTTGTTTATTTTCATATCATTATTTTTATCTGTATCAGTATTTCCATTCTACGCATATGTCATTAATGTGAATCGGGAGAGAGATAAAAATGTGGGTTGTGTAAAAAATAAGCAAAGTTCTGAAAATGTCAACTTTCAGTCTCCAATCTATCCAATAATTGAGCATTTTTACTTTATGATGAAGATAACGGTTTTGTTTTACCTACATGTGATATTTCTGTCCATTATATTCAAGAAATTCACGTAAGTGACTTCTGAAAAAGTGATAACATAGACTATATAATAGAAGCTTGAAGTAGGATTACAGTCATTTATTTTATTTTTCAAATGATCGTCCCAATTCCATTATTTACAGAAATAACAATATTTTTGCACATAAGAGACATTCCATGGTATCCTCAAGTGTGACTCTACTGTAGGCGGCACACTTTTTTCAACTTTGCCGGATCTGGACCTAATTTTTAATTTATAGTTGACAGGAAGTGTGATTACCAAAAAATATGTTTTTGTCCGGCCACGCCCCTTTTTGGTACTAAAAAAATTAAAAAATGCTAAAAAATCGATTTTTTTTGTTTTTGCAGATAATGATTTGATTTTGATTGGAAACGATTCAGGGCATATTTTTGAGCATATTATGTGTTTAAACAATTTTTCTAGCTCTCCTCCTTCATTGAGAAAAATTTACATTTTCTTCAAAAATTTCCCTATTTTAAGAAATTTCGCAAATTGAGGGGTGTCCTGAAAAATTTTTTCACGGAATACAGCGAAATTAGTACAGATTATAAATAAGCACTGTACCAGGATGATCTCCTAAAAAAATTACCTAGGAAACCGGGGTGTCTCAAAGGTGAAAATTGAGAAAGTGTGACCGGGAGTCGGAAAAATCAAAAATCAACTTTTCGGAAAAAAAACAATTTTCGAACTTTATATGTTAATTTTGATGTCTGAACATGGTGTAAAACACATTTTCAGGTCAGTAAAAATCAGTTCCAACTTGTTGCAAGTTTGTTTTTCACACATTGACACGTTTTTTCCCGATTTTGCACATTCCAGTTTATTTTTCATTTCTCACTTAGTTTTCAGTAAATTTTTCAAATATTTTTTAAATTAAAAGCAACATAGCAGATAAAATAATGCGCAAAATCAAACAAAAAAAAATATCTTAATCATGGTTTCTTGACAGTAGTTGGTTCTTCGAAATCGAATATTGGAACATCGCTGTAAATGGTAGCATTGAAAAACTCATCAGCAATGCTCGCAAAAGCTTCATCTTTCAGCCACTCGATCCATTCTTTATCTGGATGGTCATCTTCATCAGGATAAAATTCTCCTTCTTCCGATGTGCTTTGAACGTTACTGGGTTCACTTCTTTTGCTCCTAGTCTTTGATCTTCTTTTTGCAGCTTCACGAGAAAAAAACCCCGCAATTTGTCTAGCGCTCAATCGCTCTTCCACAGAAAAAAGTTTGTTTCCATCATTGTTCAGTTCAGTTTCCATTCTTCTAGCAGCTACAGCGGGGTCGATTGGCTTTGCCTTTTTTCGTAATCCTTCATCGAAACATGCCGTCAGCCATTTGATAACTTTTTGTCCGAAAGGTTTTCTAGTCTGCTTTTGAGGTAGTCCATATCCTTCTGTCAAATAGGTCGCTATTTTAGTTTCTCGAAGTTTGTGGAGGGCGTCAGTTGCAAAAACACTTGTGTGCTCCGTGTCAATTTTTTCCAGTGCTTCAGAAAAAAGTTTCAATCCATAATCGCGCATCGTTAGCTTTTCTGGTGATTTTTTATGTTTATCTCTGAGGACATGTTTTTCCAAATTGTATGCTTTTAAGAAACTGGAAGAACATCCTGGTTCGCTACAAGCAAACGTTTTTCCGATTTCTTCATTATTGGTGGCTGCGTCGTCCGTTTCAGAGATTGGGTCATCAAGTTCAACAGTACAATTTCGCGTTCTCTGACAGCTTGGTTGATACCAAAACTTGGTTATTCCTCCTGTCTCGACTGCTTTTCGTTCTTCTTCGATGGACAAATTTGATGAGATATATCCAGTACTTTGAAAACTGAAATTTCCGTTGAGAGGATTCAACGAAGCCTTGGGGATAAGAATTCCTTCTCCTATGCTTCCATACCGAAAACCACGAATTCCGTCTTTTTCCACCTTGAAAAAATTTAGTGCCGAAATCCCGGTCCATTTAGCGTTATTGTTGTCATCACTTTTAATGGAACCCAAATGAAACGAAAATCCTTTGAGAATAGGCTCGTGCTTCATCGCGTTGTAGAATTGTTCGGCGGTGAGAATATTGTGACCGTGCGCTACGTATCGTTCGGCCTTGTATTTGACCTGGCTAGCTGCTCGATCACTTGCAGACTTTCCGTTCTGACTCTCACTAAAAGAATACGAATCGATCGATATGTTGCTCCTTTCTTGGATCTTGTGAAGTGAGTGAATGGTGGCCGCACAATGGTACGCTCCTGAATAGTAAAATATGCAGAAGCTATGAGAACGATCTTTCCTACCGGCGTTGTCAGAGCGTACCGATATGCGGCTGATTCCAGCTCTTTTCAACTCTGTTGCAATGTGAGCAAGTGTCTGAACCACTACATGGCTATCCTGAAAAGAACAACATGTTTTCAGAATCAATTTTTTATTTACTTACCTGTGCAATCTCTTCATTGTAAATGTGTACAAGGGTATTCTGAACGTACCGGTCTCCAATTTTTGCTGTTACATGAGTAACATGATATGAGATTCCTTTTTTTGCAAAGTAATCGCTCTGGCGTTCACGATGCCAGGAAGGCAAATACTTCTGCGCGAAGTCGAGGATAACTAGCGCCTCGTTATCCTTCAACTGATTGACAATTTTTTGCCTTTCCTGGCTCGTGAACGCAGAACGAAGTAAGTGGTGTTTCATCTCCAAAACATGGTATTCCGCTCTATTGATCAACTCGATTTCTTCTTTTCGTTTCTCGACGAGTTTCTTGCTTTTATCTGATGGATTGGGCTCATCCACTTGAACTGCAACTTCCGCGTCAACCAAAAAATTTGATGCCAATTTTTTTATTTCTGTGAACGTGGAATTCATCGTTTCACACCGGTCGCATTTGTAATTATGCACATGTGGCTGTGGACCGTTTGCACATGAAGATGAAAGTTTCTGATTCGTTGGATCGCTCAATGCGAGAGTACCACAATGGTCAGCTACATGGCTAAATTGCTTGATGTGCAATCTAAAGTCGGTCCGTAGATATTGGGAAGCATCAAACAGCGAGTCTTTCAAGTATTTCAAAATGTCATCTGCGGTCAAGCCTTCTTCGATCCACCCGTCAAGAATATTGTGCAGATCATCAAATGACTGAAAGCAATAGTTTTTCGCATTTTATATGTAGTTTTTATTTTTATTCAGAATTGTGCAATTGTAACAAAGACTTACTTGCATTCCGTTGGCGATGTAATAATCAACGCATGTCGAAGACCTGCGCTTCGTTCCTCCACACACTTGTAAAATACCAAAAATAGAAGACTTTGCCAAAGACAATTCCTTTTGGTTTGTTTCCTAAATCGAATTTCAGTCAAAGATAAAATATTGGAAACATACCTCTAGATAGTTCTCGTACATTGTAAAAATTTCGGAAGATGTTTGTTGCCTGATAGAATCCGGAATTATTTGTTTGGTTCCGTTCGACGTTTTCACAATTTTTTTTCCATAGGGGAGCCCTATTAGGACGGTAGGGCTGAAAACTCGAAAGAATTGCAATAAACATCTCTTAATTACCTCGTAATAAATCCTATGAAAGTTTGTAAAGCCACTGGATTGTAACGTTCTTTTTTCGGTTTTTCCGGTGGCGGAGATCCTCTTTTGCGTCTAGCGAATTTCCTAGCTTCGGTAAAAATATAGCTGCTGTAACAAATTGAATAAACAAACTGGGTTCTAATTTGTTCTAACCTTAAGTTAGGAAGATATTCTCTGATTTTTGATAAAGTTACCGAGTTAGCAACCAATCCAAGTATGACTAGTTTCTCTTGTCTCGTTTCAGCTGAAAGAAATTGAGAGCGGATCTGATTGAGGACATTGTCCAAATCCTTCGAAGATCCTGAACTCCATTCTTCGTTGTCTGCGTACTTCGAAATAAGACTTTTTTTGAACTCCATGATGTTCGTTGGAGCTACTATTTCAACTATCAAATCAATCAGCTTTTTGACAGCGCAAACTTTTTTTTTCTTCGACCTCTCTTCTAAATCATCATACTGTTTGTGAGGGAAGCAAACACGGTCTACATTTGCGTGTTTGGCAAACTTGTTCAAACTTCTGGCAGCCGGATGAGAAAGACTTTTCACAATGCCATTCTCCTTAGTCTTTGAGCATGTCGAGTCGTCAACGTTCAATTTCTTGAGATTTTGGATCGGACAACCAGAATCCTTGACTACAGGCGTGTTCACGTATTCAGCATGGTATGGGCAAATAGCTGAACACAATCTCTTTTAATGAAAAATAATTTTTTCAAGTAAAACTTACGGATGCCAGGATGAACTAAATACCCATGTTCTTTTAGAATTGTAAATGATTCTTTGAGTTTGAGCGGCCGAAGACGGTTGAAAGGTCTTGTTTCATGTGTCTGCCCGATTTCATCAGGCATCGAGCAAGCATCATGTTGTCGATTTGAATGTTTCTGCCTCCAAATATGATTATATTTGAAAGTATGGGAGTCTCCCCAGTTTTTCAGTAAATCTTGAATATGATGCTCGCACACTTCTATATTTTTCCATTGTTCCACAGTCGCAGCATCGTCAAAGTTGAGATCACATAAACCAGCTCCTCGGCAGAGAAGGAGAGCACTAGCGTTTGATTCTCCGAGGTTTTCGGATAATGGGTAAGAAAACAAATCAGAAATTCTGCAAAAACAAGTTCTGCCTGGTATTGTTTTGATGTACTTACGGTTTCAAAATACCTTGACAAGATGTGCTGACTTCTGATTTCTGAGGTCTATCTTCGGTCTCAAGTTCACTTTTTCGAGGTTGAGAAAAATAGCATAAGTTTTCGATCCGGGGTTGCTTAGTTGGTGGCGCGTTTTGTGTTTCTTCATTTTTCTGCAACTTGCCAAGTGAGTTTCATTAAAAGCATGAAGAATCATACATGTCTTGTTCTATTCACAGGGCTACTGCAAACTAAGTAGACAAAGGATAACAAAACGAGTAAAACTCTCATTTTTACTACCCCAAAGCAGTTCTGATTTTTTGATCAGCGTAGACAAAAATGTATCTTGACGTTTGTTTTCAATTCACAGCTGAAATATCAATATTTTTTAAAGCTTTTGTCGGAAGAGAACAACATCCGGAGCACAAGACGAGAAAAGTAACCATTTGCCAAATACAAAAATAAGACTTCTTTTTCTATGACTCTTGAAATAGTCAAAAAGGGGCGGTTCACGGCCGTAAACTCATGAATAGGCTAAATAGATCGTTTGTTATTGTTTTAGGGTAAACAATAAACAATTCATACTTCTTTGAATAATAAAAACAAAGCCAATGAGCTTTTTTGTAACACGGAAAATATCGTCAACAACATCCAAAAAAGGAATCTGGTTGGGAAGATCAGTTTCGTATCAATAATATGTGGACAGTAATATAACATAGTCTCTTTTTATGAAAGATGATGACAAGCATTACAAATAAAAAAGAAAAACACATAATGTGCAAAATCGGGAAAAAAAAGTTTCAATGTGTGAAAAACAAACTTGCAACAAGTTGGAACTGATTTTTACTGACCTGAAAATGTGTTTTACACCATGTTCAGACATCAAAATTAACATATAAAGTTCGAAAATTGTTTTTTTCCGAAAAGTTGATTTTTGATTTTTCCGACTCCCGGTCACACTTTCTCAATTTTCACCTTTGAGACACCCCGGTTTCCTAGGTAATTTTTTTAGGAGATCATCCTGGTACAGTGCTTATTTAGAATCTGTACTAATTTCGCTGTATTCCGTGAAAAAATTTTTCAGGACACCCCTCAATTTGCGAAATTTCTGAAAATAGTGAAATTTTTGAAGAAAATGTAAATTTTTCTCAATGAAGGAGGAGAGCTAGAAAAATTGTTTGAACACATAATATGCTCAAAAATATGCCCTGAATCGTTTCCAATCAAAATCAAATCATTATCTGCAAAAACAAAAAAAATCGATTTTTTAGCATTTTTTAATTTTTTTAGTACCAAAAAGGGGCGTGGCCGGACAAAAACATATTTTTTGGTAATCACACTTCCTGTCAACTATAAATTAAAAATTAGGTCCAGATCCGGCAAAGTTGAAAAAAGTGTGCCGCTTGAGACTCGAAAAATTCGTGGAATGTCTCATAAATCGTTGAAACTCGAGAAAATCGCATTTCAAAACGCCGACTTACATTTTTTCTGACCTATTTCAATGAATGTAGAATTTTTTGCTGATTCGAATGCACCTAATATCGCTGCTCAAAACGCAATAAAAAAATTTTTATTAACAAATTTTGAATTGTCGCGCCGCCCGCTGAATACGTATGAGAATTCAGCGGCGAGCGCGACAGCAGATTTAAATCGGCAGCGGGCGGCGCAACAAAGTGCAATTTCGTTCATAAAAATTTTTCTATTGCGTTTTGAGCAGCGATATTAGGTGCATTCAAATCAGCGAAAAATTCTACATTCATTGAAATAGATTAGAAAAAATGTAAGTTGGCGTTTTGAAAATCGGTCTTTCTCGAGCTGTAACGATTTTTGTGCAAAAATATTGTTGTTTTCGTAAATAATGGAATTGGGACGATCATTTGAGAGAATAAAAAAAATGACTGTAATCCTACTTTAAATTCGCTTCACATAAAGACATTTTGCAGGTATCAAGGAAGTTTGGTCAATTCCATTATAGGGTAAGGTCTTTTTTGATTATAATGTTAGCTTGAGCGTTGTCTTGTTGCTTGAGAGTGAGCTTGTAGATCACAAAAGTTCGCGTCAAAGCTCATGTTTATTAAGGTTACTGACTTTGATCATTTTTGCACTTACCATTATCGTAGTATTCTCCTTCACCGAAGTCTTCCAACTATTGTTATCCCTTATGGCCATTCAAAAATTCCTTCTATATTTTTGGCCCTCAACCGAAAAATACATTTGTGTATCGAAGGGAACTATAAAAGCCGTTACACTCTTCTTGTATACCTTTTATATCGCTAGGAATATATTTAGAAGTGTCGCACGCTTAGCAAACACTATGCATTTAATGGCAAGTTATAGGGTGGAGATTATAGGGAACGTGAGTTCAGAGACTCCTTCAAAGACTATTTTTTGTTTTTAAGTATTTTCTTATAATGCAAAATGTGCTACTTTTAAACTGCTCACTATTATACATTCCAATTATGATAAACATTCGGAAGCATTCCCACTTGCGTTCGTTTCAAGAATCAAAACCGCAAATTTATATAATTTGGCAGACTCTTGCGGTGATATTATTGAGAATTGCGTGCTTTCCGACACTGTATTTTGTTGTTTTTCGCTTTGATGATTTGATTGAAAGTGAGGAAAAACAGAATGAAAAAAAAATTATAAAAAATTGCAGTTGGCAAAAGTAGTACGACATATATGGTTAATCTGTATGACCTTGTAACCTTACCAGCAATTATTCAATTATCTTATTTGGGATGCAATCGACATAACTTGATGACGATGTTGTCATCGATGCGCATAATGGAGTTTATAAAGTCATTGTTTTCGAAGCAACATCGAGCGGCAAGGGTTGCGCCGGAGGAGAGTACAAGGAGGTTTTAAAAGTCGATATGAATAACACTTACAACGACGCTCCGCAAGAGTCGAGTGCGCGTTGTTTAACGGAAATCGACACACGCTCCCGAATAAATATTTTTACCGCCATTTTTATTGGTGATTTTTAATGATTTTTATGTGCTCCGAGTGGTTTGTGAATTAGTTAAATTTGAGTTTACTGATTCATTTGATAGCTTCTATCGATTTACGTTACTTAATTTTCGCGGGAAGCGTCGTTGTTGCGGAGGCTTAGGTGTCGACGAATGAATAATAGCATTTGTTACAAATTATATTTTACTATCATGAGATACCATTTGATTGGTTTCCACGTTGTAAGAACATTGTGATGATTGCATGTTAAATAAGTCACTTGAATTAGTGCCGGTATCACGAACATCTCGTAAACGTCGATGGTTATTGTTATGTATATGAATGGCCCCAAGAAAATTGAATGGCCCCTCCTCAGTTGAATGGCCCCTCCTCAGTTGGATGGCCCCTCCTCAGTTGAATGGCCCCTCCTCAGTTGAATGGCCCCTCCTCAGTTGAATGACTCCTCCTCAGTTGGATGGCCCCAGGGATTCTTATCCTTTGTAGATTTGGAGTTCCAATTAAAGTACCTAAGTACCTAAAGTACCTATTTGGAGTTCCAATTAAAGTACCTATTTTTTTTAAACATGAAGCGTACGGCTTATGTTTTTTACACCGCTTTTGCAGTCAAAGATGTCATGAGGTCAATATCAGTATTCATTCACAGTGTCCGACCAATAATCAATCCGATAACTGTCGCTTGTCACTTATCACGGTTGTTCTTTCGGGATAAGCTCACACAAGAATAACTGCACAAAAATAATTTGAATGGTTTACAAATAGTGAGTACATCGCGATGGCTGCATGTCGAAAAAGTGACTTGAATTAGTCCCTGTATTGTAGACACCTTCGAAACGTCGAGCAGAGAATAATGATAGCCTGAGATATTCAGCCGTCCACATTCACCCGGATGCACCGCCTACCGAGTGGTCCATTTTACTTCCGGCCTGGATGGAAACCCTAATGGTCACGTTTTTGACCTAAATTTGACTTGGATTGGACGTAAGCGTAACCCCACCCAACTTCGGACAAAAAGTTACACCCCTCCCCCGGGTTAATCGTCGCTCTCCGGGTAATCCGAGTGTCGACAAGTGGACAGACTCTGATAATGAGCGTGTTGTCGTTTGTAGTTTCATTATGAAAATCGTCTAGCTGCTCCTGATCAATGAATGATTGCCCAACTTATTGATTATGATTGCCCAAGCGATTGATTATTCTTAAAGGTGGTGGGAGAGCAAAATTTTAATTTTTCTGAAACTCCTGTGAACTGAAACCATAGACAGTGTGAGCAATTTCTGATATGCAAACAGTTCTATTTTGCTAGATTTCCGTCCGAAAACAGACCGAAAATAAGAAAAGTCGTAAGGTTTGATGCATTGTACGCATACACCACAACTGACACGCTCACGCAAAAATGCACGATTTTCCCCGGAATTTTCCCCGAAAACTGCTGTCCCGCCACCTTTAATACAAGCGCCATATAGACTGGCGAGCTGTGTTAAGTTTACCTTTAGCTGAAGGCCGTTCAATAAATGATTTTTCATCTATGCCAAAAGTGATCTTCAACTTTAAACCAATTACAGACAACATATGTCCTTTTCGACACAAAAGTCATTTGACGCGCAGGTGAAATGTTATTCCTACTAATTCCTTCATAGTCTATTTGATTGGAAGCATTACATAGTTCTCTTCAAATGCAGTCCAACGCCTCGATTCTTAACAACCCTTTTATGAATACTTATGGCAGTTTTTTAAATTATTTTATTTGCACATCATTATTTTTATCTGTATTAATATTTCCATTCTATGCATATGTAATTAATGTGAATCGGGAGAGGGATAAAAATGTAGAATGTGTAAAAATAAGCACAGCTTTCTGAAATAATATCAATTTTCAGTCTCCAATTTTCCCAATAATAGAGCATTTTTACTTTATGATGAAGATAACGGTTATTGTATGCATTCTTGGGCTATTTTTTTTGCATTAAAATCCAAAACTTCAGGTAGTACTGATTCAGGAAATGTTGTAACACTTCACATTTTTTTGCAGCTATGAGACAAGTTGGGTCAATCTCATTTTAGAGTAAGTTATCTTTTTTTCTAGTTTGAGCTTGTAAATTCTGCGTCAAATATCATGTTTCTTAAGCCTACTAAGTCTGATCTTCATTGCACTTACCATTATCGTATTATTCTCCTTCACCGAAGTCTTCCAACTACTGTTATCCCTTATGGCCATTCAAAAATTTCTTCTCTATTTTTGGCCCTCAACAGAAAAATACATTTGTATATCGAAGGGAACTATAAAAGCCGTAACACTTTTCTTGTATACTTTTTATATTGCAATGAATATATTCAGAGGTGTCGCAGGCTTAGCAAAAACTATAAATTTAATCTCAAGCTATAGGGTGGAGATATCAGGAAAAGTGAGTTCAGTGACTCCTTCAGAGACTATTTTCTGTATTAAAGATTTTTCTTATCATGCAAAATGTGCTCCTCTTAAATTGCTCTTGTTTATACATCCCTATTATGATAAGCATTCGGAAGCACTCCTACTTGCGTTCGTTCAAAGAATCGAAACCGCAGATTTATATAATTTGGCAGACTCTTGCGGTGATATTATTGAGAATTGTGTGCATTCCGACACTATACCTTATTATTTTTCATTTTGAGAATTTGATGGAAAGTGAGGAAATAGAAAAATGCAAAAAAATGAAGAACTAATTGCAGGCGGCGAAAGTGGTACGACATTTATGGTTAATCTCTATGATCTTGTTACCGTACCAGCTGTCATTCAATTATCTTATTTGGGATGCAATCGACATAACTTGATGACGCTGTTGTCATCGATGAGTATAATGGAATTTATAAAGTCGTTGTTTTCGAAGCAAAATCGATCGACAAGGGTTGCGCCGGAGGAGAGTACAGCGAGGATATGAAAATCGTTGGATAACTTTTTATTCAGATTTTATGAAAATGAATAGCCCGGATTAATGTTTTTGAATTGAAATTGATAAGCTCAGCTCACAAGAACTCTTTTGCAGCAATGTCCCTCGATGTGTAGCTTCCTGCCTGGGTCACCATATAGTGTAACATGGAAGTTCACTAGAAGATTCATTATCCCAATTAGAATTATATCAATATTGAGAATAGAAAGAATGACAAAAAGAGAGAACCGGTCTCGGTGTTTATAGTGGCTCCCGTGCCAGGCCACGAAACAGTACTGCGTTGTTCATAAATAATTAATGAGACAACGCAGCACTGTATCAATTACGAAAACGGTTGCGCTTCTCTCGATGTGTGACACTCGACAGTGCACACAAAGACACCATTCAAACAAACGGAGTCTATAATTTTGAAATCGAGAACATTTATCCGCGAAATTCATTGTGACAGAAGATTTTTCGTTTATTCAGGCGATATTGAAAAGAAAATCCCTCCGCAACAACGACACATCTCAAAATACAATGACACTCCGCAAGAATTGAGCGCGCGTTGTTTAAAGGTGCGGGTTTTTAACATAAGGGCTCAAATGGGGTAAAAATAATTTTATTTTCATAATATCATGATGAAAACGCGCAAAAAAATTTCTTACGGCCGCAAAACGCCGTCAAAGTGCGATTTGCACTACGGTAGTGGTCCCTTTCTCGCGAACCGAATTTCGCTTATTTTTAGCGAAAAACAGTGAAAACTCATTTGTGGCGGCATTGTCAGGTGATTTTCTAACATATTATGCAAAAAAACTGATATTTTATCTGCAAATTGGCTAGAAAATTGAAATTTTCGGGAAAATATGCGAATTTCGTCGCGTCGGCGGCCCGCGGACTAGTGCGAAAAGCTCGGCCAGCTCTTCCATTAGGGACCTATTTGGGACAACCAAAAAATCGCACTTTGACGGCGTTTTTCGGCCGTAAGAAATTTTTTTGCGCGTTTTCATCATGATATTATGAAAATACATGTATTTTTACCCCATTTGAGCCCTTATGTTGAAAACCCGCACACCATCTTCAACCGAAATCGACGCAAGCTTCCAAATGAACATTTTTCTGTCAATTTTATTGATGAGTTTCGATTATTTTAATTTTTGAAGACTTATTTGTTTGAAAATTTGTTAATAATTGATTTAATGTACTTCGAGCCGCGTGTGGCTTGTTGAATTTGAGTTTACTAATATATTTTATGGCTTGTATCGATTTACTAGCCTCCATTTCCTCGGAGAACGTGGTTGTTGCGGAGGCTCAGGGGTCGGCGAATGAATAACAACATTTATTAAAAATTATACTGTACTAACTGCTATAGCAATTGGGTGAACCTCAGCTATTGGCTGTTCACACAAACAAAATTTCATGAATAATAGTTTGAATGGTTTCAACATTGTCCGCACATTGTGATGATTGCAAGTAAAATAAGTCACTTGGATAAGTCCCGGCATCATGAACGTGTCGAGAATGTTCATGAAAAATGTCGTGTAGCTAATGTCTTCAATAATAAACAATTTGTGCTTTAAAAAATGGTGAAATGAAATACACTCACCGTCAAAAGTTAATTGATATATCAGCAGTAGTAGAGGTAACTGGAAGAATAACATTTTGGTTTGAAACCGTGGTCAGTAAGAGTCAATGTACTTTTTTTGTCAGAAAATGTGGCTCTTCTGAACCGGCGTTAACGTTTTACAGTCAGTTAACAACATCAGATGAGCGAATTTACCGCACAACTCTGCTGTTCAACCATCTAATAGCTTAGCCGCATTGAATACTAGCGATTGCGCTAGACATGAAAACTCACAGCTTTCCATATAAGAACAGTCATAGTTTGCCAGAATATATATCTCTGAGGTTTTGCCTCTTGAATCGAGCGCAGATGAGATTGTTTGTTCACGCTTATCATAATTGGAATGTACAAAAGACATGATGTGATCACTAAGAACAATAATACAATTTCGCAAGTCTATAAAAACTTCGCAAGTTTTCAAACTGGATTAACGGAACTGCTTAAAAAACTAACGAAAGTAATCAGCTGGAGTTTTGACGATGGTTCGATGAAAAAAAATGAAATAAACCTCATAGCATCTTTGACAGCACAAGCCGTGTACAAAAGACAAGCCAGAAGCTTCATAGTTTTGCGGAACCACACAATATAAGGTTGAGTGTCCGGGAAAAAGTAAAGTAGGAATTTCTGTACTGCTAAAAAGGCGATGAGAAATTGAGCCACTTGAGCAAACACGACGAGTAGAAACACCCCGAAATAATAGACAAAGAGAATGAAGATCGAACTGTAACATTGTTTTTTTTTTCCACTAAAAATTCTAAAAAGGACTCCTACAGAACCATCAACAACATCTTATTTGTGACAAAATTAAAGCGCGTCCTGAAATATATTTGTGGATTGTTTAAAAACAAACGTTGGTCTTACAAAAGGGTACTCAATATTGATAAAGTTATGCAGCAAAAAACCACAATTACTCTTTTTATCATATAATGAAAATGCTCGATTAACGGGAAAACAAGTGCCTGTAATTTAAATGCATTATTTCATCAGAAACAGTTCCCCTACATTTTTGTCTCGCTCAATATTCATTTTAATAACGTATGAATAGATTGGGAATGAAAATAAAGAGACGAGGAAGAAAAAAGGAAACATATTTATAACGACATATGTGACAGCAGATTCTAATGGAGATGAGTTTTTATGCAATGTATCAAAATCAGATAGTTTGCTAATATTCATTTTTAATATTCAAATATTACGGGCGAAGAGAAGAAAAGTGGAAAAGTTTTCGGGATAATTCCACCTGCGGGAATGATATTTTAAGTTAGGGATTTGCACCTGTTCTCTGTGCGTAGTTCTTGAAAATAGCCTACGTTTTTTTTTTGTGACGATTTTTATAATTACCAGAATCAAAACATTCTTTTAACGCTATGAGAAGGTTTTTTTCAAAAATAAATTCCACAAAACTTCTGGACATTTCCCAATATGTAAAACTTTAGTGAATATTTTAGCCATACAAGTATTTATACTGTGCTAACTGCCATTTCGATGGGATGCACCTCCGTTGTTGGCCGTTTACACAAGCAAACTCTCATGAAAAACAGTTTGAGTGGTTTCCACATAGTTAGAACATTGTGATGATTGCATGTCAAATAAGTGATTTGAATTAGTCCTGGTATCATGAACATCTCGAGCACGTCGATGGTTGCTGTGTTGTATCCAGTGTCTTCAGCCAAACTCACCGTCAAGAATAACTCACCATCAAGAATAGTATGATACCAGAAAAAAAATAGAGGTACCTGGAAGAGTGAAGTTTTGGTTCGAAACCGTGGTCAGCAGACTTGTAAAAAATTTCGCCGGCCCGGCCCGGCCCGGTCGGCCCGGGTTTAAAAAAATGTGTGATTGGTAGTAAAAAAAAATTCCCAACAACAGAAAATTTGCCCAAATCTTACTAAAACTAAGTTACAAGGAAAAAACATATAATTTTGCCTAAAAATCGCTCAAACTGCAACAAAAATGTCAATCACTGGAAGATTTTGAAAGAAAAAAACTTTTTTGAAAAAATCCGGGCCGGGCCGGGCCGGAGAACTTTTTTGTTTTGGCCCGGCCCGTCCCGCGACAAGTCTGTTTTTTTGTATCTTTTTGTCATTTTTTATCACTTTGAACACCACATTAATAAACATTTGGTTGCGAAATCGACGTGAGTTGAGAAGTCGGCGTTTTAAAAATCGATTGTCTCGAGTTGCAACGATTTTTGAGCAGAAGTATTGTTATTTTTGTGAATACTGGGATTGGTACGATCATTTGAGAAAATACAAAAAAAAGAGTGTAATCCCACTTTAAGTTCGCGGTCCTGAAGTGCAAGCGAGCACGCTAGGCCTGAAAAACTTACAGATTTCCATATTAGAACGGTCATAGTCTGCCAGAATATATATCTGTGAGGTTTTGTCTCTTGAATCGAGCGAAGATAAGAGTGCTTCTTTACGTTTATCATGATTGGAATGTAAAGAAGACAACTTGTGATCACTGAGAATAATAGGAAAGTGTGACAAGCCTAAAAAAGGGACACAACGTCTCAAATTATTTCAAAGCGTGTAAAATGAACTAACGAAAGTTATCGGATCGATTCTTGATCTGGCACTTTGAACGAATATCGATAATAACCTTATCACATCTTTGAGAGCACAAGCTGTATACAAAATGTAAGCAAAAAGCTTCACGTTTCCACGGGACCACACTATGTAGCGTTGAGTGTTCGGAAAGAAGTAAAGTAGACATTTTTGGACCGCTAACAAAGCTATGAGAAATTGAGCGACTTGAGCAAACACGACGAGTAGTAAACTTCCGAAAAGAATGCAACAAGATGAGAAAACCGCGCTGAAACAATGAAATTGTTTATTTCCAGCAACTACTGAAATCATAATGCTAAATTCGTGATTCTTACAGAATTGCCGACGCAATTGTTTTTGAGATAACTTCAAAGATCATCCTGAAATATAATATAAGTTGGTTACTTGTGAAAACCGAGCGTTAATCTTACAACGATTGAATAAACATTGCTAAAACTGTACAATAAAGAACCACAGTTACTCTTTTCAACATATAATGAAAATGCTCGATTAACGGAAAGACAAGTGACTGTAATGTAATTTAAATGCATTACGTTATCAAAAACAATTCCCCTACGTTTTTGTCTCGCTCAATATTCACTTTAATAACGTATGAATACATAGGGAATAAGAAAATAGAAGCGAAAATCAGAAAAACATAAAAAAATGAAATTAGACCAAGTGCAGAGCCGGATACACTCTCTATAAGAGATAGGTTTTCAAATGAATCGAAATCATCTTCTTGACTTGAGTTCATTTTTGAGATTTAATCATAGAAGTACGAGTGAAATGGTAGAGTGATAATGTCAATCAAAATAATTTCAGCTGTTTTCAATACGTAGAGCTCTCTAAGAAAACACACCCTTGCAGTAACATACGCCAATACATACTACCTATATTTAAACTTAATAGAACTGAGGGTAACACCAAAATTTGAATGCACTTTTTCTATTAATATTTTCCTCATTGTTGAGATTTTTTGAATCAGGCTTAGAAACGCCATTTTAGTATGCTTGATACAAAATAGATAACTTCAATTTATTTTTTTCAAAGCCAAAATTTTGCCGCTGACCATTTTGCTACTGTGACGTTTCGCAACTAACGTGAACTTTGAAGTTGAGATGTGCGTACATAGTGCGAACGCAAGAAGGCTGGCGCCTCTGCTTCTTGTTTGATGATAGATAAAAAGGCGAAGAAAAGTGGAAAAGTTTTCGGGATAATTCCACCTGCGGAAATGATATTTTTAGTTAAGGATTTGCACCTGTTCTCTGTGCGTAGTTCTTGAAAATAGCCTACGTTTTTTGTGGCGATTTTTATAATTATCAAAATCAAAACATCTTTTTAACGCTATGAGAAGGTTTTTTTTTCAAAAATAAATGTCACAAAACCTCTGGACATTTCCCAAAATGTTAAACTTTAATGAATATTTTAGCCATACAATTATTTATACAGTGCTAACTGCCATTTCAATGGGATGAACCTCGGCTAGCGGTCGTTTACACAAACAGAACCTCATGAAAAATAGTTTGATTGTTTTTAAAGTGGAAAAGAAATTGTGATGATTGCATGTCAAATAAGTGATTTGGATTAGTCCCGGCACCATGAGCATCTCCACAAGGTTGATGGCTAGTGTAAGAATGTCTGGAATATAAACCAAGGCTGCCGCACGGCCAGCCATGAAAAGCCGGCCGCGGCTTCTGAAGGTTTTCATTTTTGAAGAAAATAAATTTCAGTGGTAATTTTCACGTCTCTGAAGCCGCGGCCGCGGCAGACATTTGAAGGTAGCGCGCATTTTGAGTTTGGGTGATGCCACATGCGTGTGCGGTCGCGTCACTGCCTGCACATATTATGGAAGCAACTGACGAAAATACGTCAGTTGCATTTCCGACTGCACGTAGCGATTCCCTTTACGTTTTTTATGTTAAAGTAGCCGTTGGTGAGCGTGCTCTCATTTTACAGCCGTCATACTTAGAGACCGCAACAAAATTTTCAAACTTGCCGTATTCCACAAAAATTTATATCATTGTGTTCCCCTTCTCGAAAATAGACAGATTCCAAATTTTGAAAAATATTTGCCGGTAACAAAGTTACAGCTATTTTAGTGCGCAAATTTTAGTACTGAGTTTCTCTTGGGGGGAAGGCGGCGGGTCGGGACAAAGTGTATAACCACACAAAACTGATCACTAATGAAGTTCAGAAATAGTTTTTATATGAAAACAAAAGAAGAAAAAACTATCTGGACACTTTCGGAGTTGAACCCCACTTCAATTTTTCGATGGTCAGAGTCACTATCCACTACGCCGTGGAGGCGAAATCGTCGCGCGGCGCGGAACTTGTATACGAATTAGAGACAGTCGGCGGTCGGCAGCCGCCATTTTTTCAACGAATTTCTCAATTTTTGAGGGATTTAATCTCCTAAAAATGCCGCACAATTTTTTTCGCGAACTCGTTCAAACAAACCAAATATACCATTTTGTAGGAAATTTTTTGTAGATTCAGATCGTAGTAAGAACTCATGCGAGATCGACCAGCGTCATATATAAAACATGGAAAAACTGAAAAATTTCAAAAGCATGCTTCTTTTAGACACGGAAAAAAGTAACTTCAAGATGGTTTACAGCTATGAAATTTGGTATATAGGTAGTTAAAAAGTTACTTTCTTCACTGCTCAACTAAAAAATATGGGTCATCGCTGAAACATTTTCAGAAAAATTGTTTGAAGTTTGAGCACATGCTGAAAATTTTCGCGAACTCCTCATGATTATCCATTATCAAAATCTATTAATGCATCTCTTTGGCTTTCAGAACCTATAAATAACTCGACCGAGATCCCCTATAGCTGAGCCAGAAAATAAGATTTTCTAAAGAAAACTTTAGTTTTTCTCATTTTTCAAAAAAACTGTTTGTTTTCAATAAAAACTGGTAAGATTTTTGAAATCTACGTATTCGATTACATAACGAGACCAAATTTCGAGATGATTGGTTGATCTTCCGCCGAGTTACAGGCCTTCAAAGTGCGCAACTACCCCCCAAGAGAAAAATCGAGAGGCCACGCCCCCTTTCATTGCGGTGCCTAGTCATACTGCATTTGCGCTTTACTCCAACCGCCACTCAAACCATTATACGAAATTGTTTTCCCCCATTTTAATCGTAATTTCGCATAGTGCGTTCTGTTATTAGCACTGCTTATCCCTAATGCTTTAACTCGCAATTTAAAACGCATATCTTTCGTATTTCGGTCAGAGAAGTCACGTCAACTTTTATTTTTTCAGAATTCCCCGCAAAAACTGCTGTCCCGCCACCTCTAAAATTAAGTTATCGACCTGCATTCAGCTGACCAAGCCATAATAGTTACATGAAACACAAAGTGCTTACCGAAATCGGACCACAAAATGTAGAACATTACGGAAAACTGAAAAATAAGCCTACTGTATGATTCTTCAAAAGAATATCGACTCACACTCTTGACCAATAAAACTGCAACCGTTTGCCAGAATATATATCTCTGAGGTTTGGTCTCTTGAATAGAACGGAGATGGGAGAGTTTTCGTATACTTATCATAATTGGAATGTAAAGAAGACATGATGTAATCACTATAATCGTCAGCGCTTTATGGATAGTCTGCAAGAATGTGTTCGAAAATTTCAGCAAAAACAACTAAAAACTAACATCTATCAATGAAGCGAAACTCGGTATCAACGAGTCTGTCTCCTCCGTTACTTCCATAACTAAAAATAGCACCATTCTCGTCACATCCTTGACACCACAAGCTGTGTACAAAAAGTATGAGAAAACTCGTAATGTTTTACGGGACAATGCTACAAAGCGTTGAGTGAATGGGAAAAAGTATAGTAGAAATTTTTGGACTGCCAAAAAGGCAATGAGAAATTGAGCGACTTGAGCGAAGGCTGAGAGGAGGAGACATTCTAAAGCGAATGTAGCGAATCCGAAGGCAAAAATACTGAAATATTGATAGAATGTGAGAGCCTTAAGGTGAGAAACAACACTTACATGTCATACAATACGCTGCCTTGTTTATAGCTGAGCCTGAAATAAAGTGCCAAACTTTGTATAATTTTTAAGGATCCATTTTTTTATCTTACAGAACAACTAACGTTGCCGATACAATCGAAATGTATAGAAGAATAGTTATTCGTTTGATCATGTAATGAAAATGCTCAATTAGTGGGAAGACCAATGCCTGAAAGATAGCTTCTCATGAATGACGTCTACGCTAGCTTAGTTCTCACATTTTGATCCCGCTCAATATTCTTTTTAATCACGTGAGAATACAATGGGAATAGAAATAGGGTGGCGATGATAGCGAGTAGAAATATAGGCGTATAAGCTAAGCCAGCGTAGTTTTGTACAGTAAGTGATGCGAAGAAGTTTTCACTTGAATTCATTTTTGACTAAAATGGACGAGAAATAAAGGCGAGAAACTTTGGTTGGCGAAAACTTTTGCACCTGTTTGTCAAAGTCCGAAACCAAATACGAAGCAGCGTCATTCTCGAACCAAAAATCGATTCAATAATTTATATCGTGCTAACTGCCATTTCAATGGAATGCACTTCAGCTATTGGCTTCTTACACAAACAAACTCTCATCAAAAATAGTTTGAATGGTTTCCACATGGTCAGAACATTGTGATGATTGCATGTCAAATAAGTCACTTGAACTAGTCCCGGTATCATGAACATCTCCATAATGTTGATGTTTGCTGTTATGGAACGATCGGCTGTAATTTTTTTTCGTGCTTTGAAACGAAAAACCTTCGCTTACCGTTAAAATAAAATGATTGAGTAACATGGTACTGAAAACGAAATACAGAGCTTTGTTAGACGGTTGGACTTACAGTCTTCCATATCAATACAGTCATAGTTTGCCAGAATACATACCGCTGAGGTTTGGTCTCTTGGATAGAGCGGAGATGAGAGAGTTTCCTTATACTTATCATAATTGGGATGTAAAGAAGACAGCTTGTGATCACTAAGAATAGCAGTGAAGTGTGGATAGCCTATAATGATATAAGATGGTACATATAAAGCTCAAGCTATAAGGAACTAGGCTCTCAAATCGCCGGCCAGTGGACTGCGGCCCGGGCTGCAGGTAGATTTCATTGGTTGAATCCGGCGGCCCTGACCTTTTTTTGATCGGAAAAGCTTATTTTTAAAAGTGCGACCGGATTCAGCCATGGCAACCTACCCACGGCCCGTGTCGCGGCTCTGGGGCCGGCCGTGTTACATGATAAAGTTATAGTTACGTAGCAGAACATCGGCATACGAGCTGTATCAGTTCCGGACCGTACATAATGCGACATGTGAATGTTCCGGTCGCTGTTCCGCTAACTACCCATGTATGCACGTGACATACAAAAACTTACATCTGTTATTGGATCGATAATCGACCAGGTTTTCGGATAAACCAACAGTACCATCCTCAGACCATCTTTGACAGCACAGGCTGTGTATAACGAGTAAGCTAGAAGCTCCAAATTTTCACGACACAATGCTACAAAGCGTTCAGTGGTCGGGAAAAAGTATAGTAGGAATTTTTGAACCGCTAAAAAGGCAATGAGGAATTGTGCGACTTGAGCAAATACGACAAGCAGAAAACTTCCGAAAGAGAGGATGAAGAGATTGGAGAAAGAACTGAAAATTTGGGCGATGAACGGTCCCATGTGACAAGAACGATCCCATGGGTTTACAGAGGTAGGTTGCATGCATGCTAAGAACCTTATGATCTTTTAAACTAACTTTGGAATGATGAGATCAATCTCCCCCGATATCATTCATGCAAGCATTCTACCTCTGTAAGCCCAAGGGACCGTTCTTCGCCGATAGAGCCAAAACTTGTATATTTTTTCCCCGACAATGGGATACTTACAGAATGGACAAAAATGTGAAATTTGAGATGTAATCGTAGAGCTTCCTAAAATGTATTTTTTACGTTGTAAAAAAAACCAAACTCTTACCAACTGGAATAAAAACTTGTTGCAAAAATACAGTAAAAAACCGCAGTTACTCTTTTTAAAATATAATGAAAATGCTCGATTAACGGAAAAACAAGTGACTGAAAATCAAATTATGTATTAAATACATGACTTAAAAAAAAAACAGTCCCCTTACGTTCTTGTCTTTCTCAATATTCATCCTAATAACGTATGAATAGATAGGAAATAAGAATATAGATGTGAAAAAGGAGAAATAAAAAATCGTGCTATTTGCATAGCCTACTACATTATCTAAAGGAGGTGGCTTTTCATAATCATCTTCTTCGCTGGAGCTCATTTTTGAGAACGAACAATAGGGGTATGGGTGAAATTGTAGAGTGTTAATGTTGATCGCAACAATTTCAGCTGTTTCCAATATGTGCAACTAACGAAGGACACGCCTACGAACTAGGAACAAGAAATCAAATTTTCCACCTGTGATTTTCTGATACAAAATTCCACCTGTTTTCTGCAGAACCTGGTGAAATTGTATTTTGATGTGTACTTTGAAGCAAAATATCTCAAGTTCTAGAAGTTTTCACAGGTAGCTTTTTTTTGGAGTCGTTTTAAGCTGAGCCCATGTTTTTCCCAAAAACGTGTAATAAAAATTAATACAACAAAAAATATTTATTCAGTCTCATTATAATCCGAAAGAAAATGTTCATTGGTGGTCGTGGAGACTTTGGTGATGATGTTGTTGGTGTTGTGTGTTGTTTACAGGTCTGAAAATATGGATTTTTAAGGATTTTTAAAGTTAGTTTCGCTAACAAAAACTCTCAAAGATCCTAGAAGGTCCGCAAAAGTTCTAAAAATTTCCCATAGGTTCTAGAAGATTTTAGAGTTTCCGGAAAGTTCCTAGTGCTTTTCAAGGCTCCAGGAGCTTCCAGAAAGCCACTAAAAGTTTTAAAAGTTGCTAGAAGACTTTTGAGTTTTCAAAAAGTTCCAGAAAGTCTCTACAGATTTCTAAAAGTTTCCAGAAACTACTGAAAATCCCAAAACATTCCCTGGCACCTTAAAAGTTTCCAAAGATCTTCAAAGACTCTAGAAGCGTCCAAAGCCTTTTCGAATACCCAAAAACTCACTATTTCAACAATATTGGCAATTCTGTGTTTTTTTGCAAATGCACGTCTTCTTTTGTTTGACATCAGAATGGAGTGGCGATGAGGAAGATAATGCAAATTCCGAATTTGGAACACATCATTTCGATCGTCCGATTGGAAAGTTATAGAAATTTCAAAACTGATTCTCTTCTGAATTTCCTCCCTTCTTTTATACGGAATTCTTATCAAGATGACCTCTGACCTCCCCCCCCCCCCCCCAAGACGTAAAAATTAAAATTTTGGGTTTTTGAGCTTATCTCTGATTGCGATCTTGATAAGAGTGGGGTATAAAAAAAGGAAGAATTTTGTGGAAATTTTTATTCTCATCGATCAAGAGATGAATTTCAATTTCCACTATGGCGTTTTGGTCCTCTTCCTCATTGCTACGCCGGCTGAAGCGAAAACTACTGTCACTGAAGCTCCGGTAATTTCAATTCCAATACCAAAAGAGCAATCGGATAAGCTCGTTTCTGATGTCAACCGTAGAAGACGTGATTTTGCAGAGGAGCACAGTATTGCCAATATGCATGAGTTGGTCAGTTATTGAGAAATCAGGCGGGCTAAAATGACAATTTTCAGGTTTGGAGTCAACAGGTTACTGATCAGCTTGCTGTTGATGACGCAAATGATAATACGGATGATAATGCTTCAAGAAATACCGTCAGCTCAGACAACTTCGATAGCTTTTTGTCCACTATTGACATTATAATTGGCGAAATTCGAGTCGATGTGAAGAACGGATCGAAAGATGGCTATTACAATTTCAACATTGCTTGGTTATCGCCAGTGCATAGGGAAGTGGGATGTGCGAAGTCGAATCTTGATCCTAAACGAGCTTTTACACACACTTGTTCCTTGGCACCTGGGTGATTAATACATAATGTGAAAAAATTCTATTGATTTGATTTTTCAGAGCGTTGCTTGGTTTTGAATGGGACGAGAAAGGTTGGGAGGCGCTGCAAGAAATATTGAAAGAGAAAGGAACGCCTGGATCGAAGTGTCACGAAGGATACGGTAACAATGATGGACTGTGCTCGATTCTTCCCCCAACAACTACAACTAAGAAAACGTAAGATTTATATCTTTTTCAAAACCGTAGTAACCAAATGTTTTAGGACCACAACAACCACAACAACACACTCCAGAGCCCACAACGACTTCTGTTCCAACTACGACCAAAGCTCCGCCTCCAAAACCGCGAACCCAAGCTTCAATTGGTGAAACGACAGAGGACAACAAGAAGTATTTGGATTCCGATGAGTTTATTGTTTTCGATGAAGAGATTTCGAATTCCGCGGCCGTGAGAACTTTGGTTTTTGTGATTTTGGTGTCTTTTTTGATTGCATGAATGAAAATTGAGTGGTACAATATATGTTGTAGACATTTATATTCGAGCTTAAAATGACAGAACTTTGGTCGAACCTTAATATTGATAATGAAGTTATATTTTTTGGTGTTCCATTTATTAAATAAGGAAATAAAAAGTGGTCTAACGATAAGTGGCAATCCAAGTGACACCATGAGCCAAAGAATAGGCTCCCGGAGAAATGTCACTGGTTGTGTAGATCGCTGGGTTTCCACCAACAATGAAAGCATTGGCCAAAGCATTTGGATTGAAAACTGCAGCATCTCTCAACATGTCCAGACAGCGGTTGCTGAAAAGTAGGGTAAATATCTTGTGTTGAAATTCAGATTCTACATGCAAATGTAGCAGAATGTAGCTCTTGATAAGCTCTACTAAGAAATTTCTTGTAAGGAACTTTTTTTCATGAGCACATAGCGCATTTAAAAACACTGCGCTATGTTATTTTGTGTAATAATCAAAGTTTTTTGGATCGTAAATGCCTGGGACCGCCAGGCCGCCGTGTGTTTCCCTAATCAGAAGCACCCTAACCAGGATGCCGCGGCCTAAATTTTGTCAGTCTTGGTAATAACTCACTCGCCCTTCTTCTTATGCCTATCCTGAACAATATGATCGTCCACAATCTCCTTGATTGCCCAATTCGGACTCCATTGCTTTCGTGTCCTCATGACAGCCATATTGCAGCCACCCACACGGAACGATTCCAGGTGGTCGTAACCATCAAAGCCATGATAGTGATATCCACTGCCAAAGTCATAGACTATGGCGAAGTATGTGTAGATGTCACTGGAAGAAAAAGATTGGCGAAACTACAAAAGTGACTAGCTTACTCTTGCAAAATCGAATTGATTCCGTCTCTAAGCGTCATTGCGCGTTGATAGTTTGGACTATTAGGGTACTTGTTTTGTAAGTCCACCATCAAATTTTGGACCGTGGTTGGCCAATAGTTATCCTTGTAGAACCTTTCCTTTTGCGCGATCATTGCATCCAACTGCTCCATTTGCTCGGCAATCCTTTTTGAGCCATACAAAGTACTGTTATCGAACATTCCATTGGCGTATGTTTCAATGTAGAGCTGAGGTGAATATTATTCAGATTTGGACCGTTTTTTGAACATACCAATTGCATCATGACACTTGTGGTAATATTGCTCCATTTTTTGAACGTTTCCGTTGTTTTGTATCTATCGATGTTCATTGCTTGAACGAGGGGATTTGTGGCGACTGATCGGAGGGATTCTATTAGAGTCTGAAAGTTACGGTTTGGGCTCTTTTTTGACTGACTATCAAACGTTTACTCAGCAATTTGGCAAACAAATCAACTGGTACTCTGTTTACTCACATATGCAAGCTCTTGAGGCCTATTCCTTCTGTACTCGCTGTGGAAAATTGCGATACTGTCGTTTCCTGGAAACCTGAACGTGTCTAGCATAAATTTGTGTAGTGTTGCTGCGGGTTGCAGGAACTTCTCGTCGAAACTTTTTTCAGTGATGAAACTTCGAAGCGCGTTGAATTGATCGAACATTTGTTGGTCGAGCTGAAAGCATCTTTGACAGTGCAACGAGTTTTTCTACATCAAAAATTGTGATTTTCTGGTAAAATTTATAGCCAAAATGTAGATCTTGATGAGATCTATACAGTGACACCGAAAATCATACACTTCCTCCACTAAATCTTAAAGTAGGATTACAGTAATTGTTTTTTTCAAATGATCGTCCCAATTCCATTATTTACGAAAATAACACTATTTTTGCACAAAAATCGTTAAAGCTCGAGAAAATAGATTTTCAAAACGCCTACTTACTTTTTTTCTAACATATTTCAATGGATTTAGAATTTTTTGCTGATTCGAACGCACCTATAATCGCTGCTCAAAACGCATTTTGAAGCGAGTTATGAGCGTTTGAAGTTTCAGTAGGAGAGACGCAGACACTGCCTCGTTTCTCTGCGTCTCTCCGACAACGAGAGCGTCTGCTTTCTCTGCGTCTCTCTTACTGAAACTTCAAACGCTCATAAATCGCTGCAAAGTGTGGTTTGAGAGGCGAGATTAGGTGCGTTCGAATCAGCGAAAAATTCTGCATTCTTTGAAAAAGGTTAGAAAAAATTTGAGTTGGCGTTTTGAAAATTGATTTTTAACGATTTTTACGCAAAATATTATTATTTTCGTAAATAATGGAATTGGGACGATCATTTGAGAAATTAAAAAAGACTGTAATCCTACTTTAAGGATGCTCAACACAAAAAATTCAAACCCTATCAATTTGTTTCTCAATCTCCTTCAACTTTTCCATCACCGGATCCGGCTGGCGGGTGAACAATCCGAAAATCGATAGTGCTAGTTTTCCAAGATCCGCGATCGGCTTGAAAATATCGGACAATGGCTTGAAAGATCCGGCAAGGTCTAGCACTTGGTTTGTGATCTCCATAGCATCCTTGACGATTTTTACAGTGTCTTCTGGAATTAGAGTAGTACTGTAGATTTGATTTTTAGCTACCTGCGATCAAAATAGCTACTGGGTGAGTTTCCAAGTTTCTTTCCAATTCTTTGAGCTGAATTGAAGTTGCATTATGATCTGAAATATTTTCTACATTTTGAGAACTTCTGTAAATTAAAACGTACCGACTCCCAGAGCACCACTTGCAAGCAAGACGCAAAACAATAATAACATAGCTAACAGATGAAAAATGGATCCCTTCACTCTATTTATACAAACTCTTATCAGTATAGTATAGAACATCCGCTAAAAATTTCAGTGATAGGGGAGGGAGAAGAGGAACTAGTACGATTCATTCAAAACAAGATAACACACATGAAAAACTTGAGCCAAAAAAATGAAGTGAACATTTCCAGGAGTCTTGGTACTGCAATCTGAAGTTTCCCTGTAATTTGATTTATATTTCATTCCAAAACTACAGTACTAATCATTACAAACACAATTAAACTGAAAATCAAATTCAAATTTTGCGATTTTGATTCCAATGGTTTATCCTCTTCAGGCAGTATTGGATACTTTTTTCTTCTTTTTCTTCACTTTCAGATGTCTTTTTTTCAGGAATTTGAGGATTCTGTGGTTTTTTTGGATTTTCAGATGACAGTTTTTTTAGTTTTTTTAAAATTTGATTTAGAAAATGCGAAATTTAATTTCCAATTGATTGGTATGATTTTCAATGTTCTAGCTCGAAAATAAACCAAGTTATGACACAAAATTGGTATTTTATTCAATTTATCCAAAATAAGAAGGTATTCAGTAAACGTGAAAATTAAAAAAAATCTTTTTTCAATGAAATTTATTCAGCTCCCCGTGGTGGAAGGTCATCTTGATAAGATCTCTGTATAAAAGAAGAGAGAAAGTCGAAAAGAGAATCAGTTTGGAAATTTATACAACTTTCCACTCGATTCCTCAATATGATGATCTATTCCATATTCGGAATTCTCCTCCTCTTCATCATCACGACTTCATTCGTTTCGGCGAAAATTAAAGCACTTCCAATACCAAAGCAGCAAATGGATGAATTCGTTTCTCAAGTCAATGACAGAAGACGTGCATTTGCGAAGGAACTTAATATACCCAATATGCATCGGTTGGTGAGTATTTGAACACTTTGAAACACTAGCCAAAATGTAAAATTTCAGATTTGGAATCAAGAACTGGCTGATAAGATTGCTGTTGAATTTGGGAAAAGAATTTTTGGAGATAATGCTGAAAGAAATCAAGTCTTCACAGATTCTTTCCGTACTTTTTTGTCCGATATTGACAAACTAATTGACGATATTCCAATCGATTTGAAGAAAGGATCCAAAGATGGCTATTACGTTCATATTGATTGGTTATCACCATTACATACGGAAATTGGGTGTGCAGTGGTTGATCCTAAAGAATTCTTGATCCTAAAGAATTTTTTACACACATTTGTTACTTGGCACCTGGGTGAGTACTACATAATGAGAAGAAGTCCTATTGTCTTGATATTTCAGATCACTGCTTCGTTTTGAAAGAACAACGAAGGGTTGGGATGCGTTGCAAGAAATATTGAAAATGCAAGGAACGCCTGGATCGAAGTGTGACCAAGGATACGGTAACAACGATGGACTGTGCTCACTTTTCCCCCCAAAAACCACTGAAGAACCGTGGGTTGTTTTCTTTCGATAACCGAAATAACCAAATTTTTTAGGACTACAACCACCACAACAACCACCACCACAACTACCACAACTACTACAACCACCACCACACCAGAGCCCACAACCACTACCCCAGAGCCAACTTCTCCAACCACCACCACTCCAAAGCCCACAACGACTTCTGTTCCAACCACCACCAAAGCTCCGCCTCCAAAACCGCGAACCCAAGCTTCAATTGGTAAAACGACAGAGGATACAAAGAAGTATTTGGATTCCGATGAGTTTATTGTTTTCGATGAAGAGATTTCGAACCCCGCAACAGTCAGAACTATGGTTTCTGTAATTTTGGTGTCTTTTTTAATTGCATGAATGAATATTGATGAATCATAGCTTAAAACGACAGAATTTTTATCGAACCTTAACATTGATAAAGAAGTTCAATTTTTTGGTGTCCCATATATTCAATAAGGAAACAGAAGGTGGTCTAACAATAAGTAGCAATCCAAGTAACCACATGAGCCAGCGAATAAGCTCCAGGAGAAATATTACTGGTTGTGTAGATCGTTGGGTTTCCACCAACAATGAAAGCATTGGCCAAAGCGTTTGGATTGAAGACTGCAGCATCTCTCAACATGTCCAGACAGCGGTTGCTAGAAAGTGGTACATATCTTGTGTTAAAATTCGGAGTTCACTAGAATTTTTATACCAAAATTTAGGGTTGATAAGCTCTACAAAAATTTTTCGGCTCTTTCCCAGAATAACGGTCCTTTGTGAAAATAACGGTCCGGCGCGAAATATAAAGGTTCTTTGAAGAAATAAAAAGGTCCTTTGGGTCTTTGGGCCTGGATCGAAGTGTCCTCAAGGAGCTGTGAATAATGATGGATTGTGCTTGCTCCCTCAAAGTCCAGTAACGAGTCCAGAGAAGGATTCTCAAGGATCTGAACAGTCATCTGCATCTGCTTTTCTCTATTTCTACTCAGTTCTCTTGTGCTCTTTTCTTGTCCAAATCTGGACTCGTTTTTGATTAAATGAATGAAGATTTTTGAATGAAATAAAATTCGAGAGTTCGAGTATTCAAATACTGAGGATTCAGCAGAACTTTGATAAAAATTGAATGATTTTGATACTGCGTTTTGAGATTTACAGTCGAAAGTTCCGCAATGAAAACATTCAATTTTTCATTCCAAAACTACAGTAGTAATTATTACAAACACAAGTAAACTGAAAATCAAGTTCAAATTTTGCGATTTTGATTCCAATGGTTTACCCTCTTCGGCCAGTATTGGATACTTTTTTGGTTCTTTTGGTTCTTCAGTTCCGGATGTCTGTTTTTCAGGAATTTGAGGATTTTTTGGATTTTCAGATGGTGATTTTCTAGTTGGTAATGGTCTTGGAGTTGTGGTGCTGAAAATATTCAAGTTAATAGAATCTCCTTTTTCAAGTTTTTTCTGTTTACCTTGTAGTCTCTACAGTAGTCGTTGTCTTCAAATGATCCTTGGAACCTTCCAGAACACAAAATCCATCAAAATTCTCATATCCAGAAGAGCATTCAGAAAGAGATTCAGGAATCGATTTTCCATCAAAATCCCATAATTTGAAATCCTTCCTGAAATAAAAAAAGTAACTGGAAAACTTCCGAAGTAAACTCACTCATCTCCCAAAATACAGACAATAGATACTGTGTCATTTTTGATAAAACATCCAATTTTCTTCTGATTCTCCTGATTTGAATTCAAAAATTAATTAACTTTTTCGCTTCTGCTGTCGCGGCAGCGGAGTTTCTGCTCCACGACTTCCACTCAAGCAATCTAGAAACACCTCTAGAATGACGCAAAGTCATAAACAGTTATTCTTTCTGTAACGGATTCTCCGTGACCCCTTCTTATCTTGATCGCACTGACATCAACCTTGACCTCTGGTCCACCTCTACGTCATCGTCAGTTGCTATAAAAGAAGGGAGAATCGCCAGAAAGATGGATTTCCCAAGGAGTAGTCCCTCGGAGTCTCTGGGACTTTCGGAACGTCAGGGATGCCAAGGAAGGACAAGCCGATTCAACCAAGGAGGTTCAATCCGATGAACCAAGAAGCTGTTAACGGATCTGTCATGGAGCACCATCCCCGACGCCACGACTTGCGATCGGAATCTATTACGGATGACTGTGCCTCCCTCCTACAATCCTCACTCCGCCGCTGTCAGTCCAACCGCCTTCCTGCTCGTCCAACCACGCCGATGAAGTCTACAGATCTGTCGTGGCCCGTCAACTCAACGTCTCCGCCAAGAAGAGCCGAATGAGAAACTCCTGTCATTAAATCCTAATAAACTGTGTCTAACACCATATCCTTGTATCTATTTCGACACTGGGTCCACCAGCCCATTAAGGTGTCTTGACATCTGCATTTTCCACCAAAAATTTTAGGCTGTGAAGTTTGAAAGGTAAAAATGAATACAAGAAACAAATTTTGAAAAATTATCTTCAGCTGAATATCTTTTCCTGCTTTCCTGTTCCCCCCCCCCCCACCCGTGGTCACAGGTCATCTTGATAAGAATTCCATATAAAAGAAGAGTGTAAATTGAGAAAAAAATCAGTTTGGAAATTTCTATTTTCTTTCCAACCAGACCATCGAATTGATGATGAGTTCCAATCTCGGAATTCTCATCCTCTTCCTCATCGCCACTCCCTTCGGTTCGACTGAAGAAATCGTTTCACGTGCAATACCCAAACAAGTCATGGATGAATTCATTGTTGCTGTCAACCAAAAAAGACGTGCATTTGCAGAGGAGCACAGTCTGGCCAATATGCATGAGTTGGTGAGTTCTTGAACATTTTGAAAGACTAGTTGACATGTTTTAAAAATTTCAGACTTGGAGTCAAAAACTTGCTGATCAGCTTATGGTCGATGTGTCAAAAAATAATACAAAGGATACATACGGAAGAAATACTGTCACAAGTCATGACTTCAATGATATTTTGTCCGATATTGATAATGTAATGGACAAAATTCGAGTTGATTTGAAGAATGGAACTAAAAACGTCTATTACCGAGACGAATTCTATTTTTTACTTCGTTTGCATAGAAGAATTGGTTGTTCGGAGTGGTCTACTAATTTTGAAGCTTATTCTTTCAAAAGCTGTTACATGGAACCAGGGTGATTAATTCAATGTGTGAAAAATTGTATGGTTGATTTTTCAGAGCGTTAATTGGTTTCAAACAGACGAAGAAGGGTTGGAATGAATTGCAAGAAATTTTGGAAATGCAAGGAACACCTGGGGAACTATGTTACGATGAGTACGTGAATAATAATGGATTGTGCGCACTTCTTCCTACATCAACCTTTGCTCCCATCAATGATGCTCCAACTACGAAGCTCCAACCAACCCGACGTCCGGTGTCAATTCCAGAGAAAGATTCCGTAGAATCTGTGGATGTTACGGAATCTGGACACTCATCTGCATCCTCTCTCGTTTCTTTCCACTCAGTTCTCTTGTGCTCTTTTCTTGTCCAAATCGGGACTATTATTTGATTAAACGAATGAAGATTTTTTAATTAAACACTTGACTTTGAGGTTCTGGAATGAAAATGTAACTCAAAAATTCGAAAATCCTACTCGATTTTTCAGTAGCACTTTGAAAAACTTTTAAAGATTTTGATACTGCATTTTGAGGTTTACATTCGAAAATTCCGCAATGCAAACATTCACTATTTCATCCTAAAACTACAGTACTAATCATTAAAAACACAAGTAAATTGAAAATCAAGTTCAAATTTTGCGATTTTGATTCCAATGGTTTATCCTCTTCAGCCAGCATTGGATACTTTTTTGGTTCTTTTTCTTCAGTTTCGGATGTCTGTTTTTCAGGAATTTGAGGATTTTTTGAATTTTCAGATGGTGATTTTCTCGTTGGTAATGGTCTTGGAGTTGTGGTGCTGAAAATATTCAAGTTTATAGAATCTCCATTTTCAACTTTCTATTTTTACCTTGTAGTCTCTACAGTAGTCGTTGTCTTCAAATGATCCTTGGAACCTTCCAGAACACAAAGCCCATTAAAATTCTCATATCCAGAAGAGCATTCAGATTCAGGAATCGATTTTCCATTAAAATCCCATAATTTGAAATCTTTCCTGAAATAAAAAGTCAATGAAACATTTCCAAAGGAAACTCACTCATCTCCCAAAATACAGACAATCGATTCTGTGTCGTTTTTAATAAAACATCCAATTTTCTTCTGATTCGGATTCAAAAATTCTAAAAATCCTTTGTCTTCCGAATTTTCCTTGAAAATTTCAGCCTTTTCTGCATCAGTTTTAGTCAGAAATTGCTTGAGTCTCTCGGAAATTTGAGATTTTTGATTTTGAAATTCTTGAATCCGAGTGAATCTCCATGATTTGTAAGCTGATGTTGGGAGTTGAGATTCATCGACATTCTTTGCGATTTCAACAAGTCCAGGGCTCCAAATCTAGAAAATTTCAAATTGGAAAATGTGCAAAATTTAATGTCCAATCGATTGGTATAATTTTCGATGTTCTAGCTAAAAAATGAGCCAAGTTATGAGCGATTTGAGCAAAACATTTTTGACTACTGGATGTAAAATTTATATTCCAATCGATTGGTATAATTTTGAAAGCCCAAAACTCGAAATAAACCAAGTTATGAGCCCCCAAACTATCAAAAATCAACTTACCATTTCATGCATATTTGGAATACTGTAATTCTTCGCTAATTCCCATCTCAACTCATTCAAATCCTCCAAAAACCCTTCAGAAGATCCCAAATATGTTACAGTATCCAAGTTCTTCGGAATACAGTATCCATTCTCATTTTCAAATCCTCTGAAACACTCCGATCCTGGAGTTTTGTGACCTTGAAAATCGAACAGCTTAAAATTCCCGCTGAAAAATTTCTATTTTTTTGTGCAATTTTGGAATACTGTAGATTACTGTACCTGCTTCCAATAAAACACGCAATCATTGATTTGGTCTCTGTGAATTTCTTCCCACATCCAATTGAGAATTGAATAGGATTCAAAAGTTCCAAAGATGTCAAATCCTTCAAAGTTTCCTCTCGATGATCTTGTGCAGTTTTCGAGAGTTGATCCAATTCATTTTCCAGAATTTCTTTAGTTCCAGAATACGATTCAAGGATTACTGTACGTCTAGTGGGGTTTTGGTAGGATTTCAAAGCGGAATAGTTTGTTGAATCCATGATTCGAGCCAAATCTTCACTCCAGATCTGAAAAGTTTTTTTATAAATTGTTAATTTTTCCTACTTAAAATTCAATTTCCAGTCGATTGCGCCTATTTTCATTACTGTAGCTCGAAAATGAGCCAAGTTACAAGCTTAAGAATCTAAAACTACAGTAATCCCTTACCAATTTATGCATATTCGAAACATGGTACTTGAGAGCATACTGTAGCCTCAAATCGTTGATTTCTGTCATAAAATTCTCCTGGAATCCGAAATATGAAACTTTCGAAGGGTCTTTCGGTGAACATAATCCATCCTTATTTTCGAATCCATCAATACATTGAGATCCAGGAACTACAGTAGTATTCACATTGGGATCCCAAATTTTGTACTTTCCTCTGAAAATAATAGAAATTTCGAATCTACAGTAACCACCTGAGGATCTTACTCTGGTCCCAAAAGACACCAAACATCGTCATCTGATTTTACAGTACACCCAATCATTGTCTGAAGAGGTACCACGTATTCTTGCCAAATTTTATGTTTACTTTTTTCATAGTTCCAATTGAGAAGTTTGTCTGTGTACTCGAAAATGATACGGTAGTTCTCAGCATAAGAGAATCGAAATTTGACATCTTCGCCTGACCAATTTTTGCGAATATCAAAGGCCGCCATGGATTTTTCAAGGTCTGGACTCCAGGTCTGAAAAAGTTCATTTTGAAATTTTAGAAAAGTGGAGAGTGGTCTAGAAATGGTTTTATTTTGGCGGGAAACTTCTAGAATTCGAGGTAAACTCAAAAAACTTTTTTTCTGAAATCTCAAAAAATAATAAAAAGGTCAAAAATAAGTATATGAGTTTTCAAATAGTGCGAACTCATCAAAACAAAAGTGCAAAAAAGATTTGACACATTTTGATTCCAGGTGGGGTTTGAACCCGTGACTTCTAGATCCCCAGCCATCCCTCTACCCAGTTGAGCCACCAGGGTCAAAATCGGTATATAGGTCATTTCGAAGCGAAATTTTGTGCTGATTCTGAATAGTTATTTTGTTTTGACTAAAAACTTCTAAGAATCGAGATAACCTCAAAAAACTTTTTTTCTGAAATCTCAAAAAATAATAAAAAGGTCAAAAATAAGTATATGAGTTTTCAAATAGTGTGAACTCATCAAAACAAAAGGGCAAAAAAGATTTGACACATTTTGAACCCAGGTGGGGTTTGAACCCGTGACTTCTAGATCCCCAGCCATCCCTCTACCCAGTTGAGCCACCTGGGTCAAAATTAGTAAATACGTCATTTCGAAGCGAAATTTTGTGCTGATTCTGAATAACTATTTCATTCTGACTGAAAACTTCGGTAAATCGAGATAAGCTCAAAAAACTTTTTTCTGAAGTCCCAAAAAATAATAAAAAGGTCAAAAATAAGTATATGAGTTTTCAAATAGTGTGAACTCATCAAAACAAAAGTGCAAAAAAGATTTGACACATTTTGATCCCAGGTGGGGTTTGAACCGGTGACTTCTAGATCCCCAGCCAACCCTCTACCCAGTTGAGCCACCTGGGTCAAAATTAGTAAATAGGTCATTTCGAAGCGAAATTTCGTGCTGATTCAGACTATCTATTTTATTTTGGCCAAAAACTTTTAGAAATTGAGATATTTTTCAAAGAGTGCTCACTCACCAACTCATGCATATTTGGTACATGTTTCTCTTTTGCATACTTCCTTCTCAACTCATTGATCATTTTCAAAAATTTTCCAGAGTTCCCGAGCCTTGTCATTTTTTCTACATCCTTTGCCATGCAAACATTTGCCTCCAAATCCAACTCAAAACCGTAATCACACTCTTGTCCAACACCGGAATCGATTTTCAGCTCTTCTCTGGAAATTCAAATTATAAAACTTTTCAGATTATTTGAAAACTTACTGAGGTCCAATCAAACAAAGTACATGTGGATCCGCATATGTTAGCTTTGGAGCACATCCGATCATTTGCTGCTCCGGTGCTATAAGCTCAAGAAACAGTTTTGCAGTATTATCTCCTTCCAGAAAATTCTTCTTCTCATCTTCACTCAATTTCATAAATTCATTGGTGGCGTTTTCCACAGACTTGATCAAAAATCGATAATTGAAATCTCGAGTGTATCGGAACATTTCTCCCTCAGGTGGATTCAACGGATCCCAATCTTTAGATTCCGCCTTTTCAACAAGTTCTTTGTTCCAAATCTGAAAAAAGGTTTGAGAAAACCCAGAACTTCTTAAAAATACCAATTCATGAGTGTTGGCCAAGTTCTTCTCTTTTGCAAGTTTCCTTCTGAGGTCGTTTAGTTTTGAGAGAAAATTTTCAGGTTTTCCGAGCCATGTGATATCTGCCGATTCGGTATGAACACATAGACCATCATCGTTTTCGTATCCTTCCATACAATCCGATCCGGGAATTGCTGTTGAGCCTTTCTCGAAAAATACAAAGTCTAGTCTGAAAATTTAAAAAAAAAACACAAACATTTCAAATCTACCGAAACATACTCAAAAGCCAACAAACAGTTGATAGTATCGATATCACCATCGTTTACTGCCTCACAGCCGACAAGTGTTTGGAGAGGTGCAGCAAACTCATAGTCTTCCATGTAATATAGAATTTCCATGATGTCTGCCCGGTCTTTTTTGGAAGACGCCAAAAATCGTTCTAAATCCGTACTGCACACAAGTTCAGGACGTTTGTAGGAGATGGTAGATGCATATCGCCATGGTTTCGGAATAACCCAAAACGTTTCGCTCAAATCGATTGTTCTTAAGATTTGCTCGAATTCATTGTACCATATCTAGAAAAAGCACGTATATATCTCCATTAGAATATAAAAATGTCTCGACTGAATTAGTTTGTTACAATGAGTGTAAGTTACTCACCAATTCATGCATATTTGGCACATTGTATTCTTTTGCAATTTTTCTCCTCATTTTATTCATCGAAGTTATCAGATAGTCTGGCGTTCCCACGTATTCTGGATTCTGCAGCGGCCACCGTTGCTGTGGTGGAGGTGCAGATAAAACTAAACATGCCAAAAGTGTCACTATGAGCGAAACGAGTCTGATTGACATTTTTAAGAATCACTGATTCGATTTGTAGAAGTTTCGAATAAAAAAAAACATTTCACAAGTGGGAAAAAAACAAGACATTTTTTCACAGAAAATTGACCTTTTTTTCCAACTCACGTACTTCAAAAAAAATTTTTTTATTTGAAAAAAAAATTGTCCGTGAAGAACCTTCTGGAAACAAAGAGAAAATCCACGTTTCAAGTTGTGGAAAAAGCCACGATGCAAAATGTCAACGAGTCGCTGACCAGAGGGAAAATCAATCAGTTCCCTGTTTTATCTTCACGATGAACACAATGAAGCTGATTTTTGTCTTCGGGATACTTCTAATCCCTTCTGCTACCACGTCTTCTGATGACAATCCATACGAAGAATTCGTGCATCAACTGAACACACTGCGAGCCAACTTTGCCAAAGAAGTAAAAATCAATAGCATGTACAAACTTGTGAGTTTTCTGCTCTCTTTAGAGATAAAATCTCACCTTTTCTATCATATTTCCAGTATTGGAGTGACTCTCTTGTGAAGTCCGCCAAAGAAAGTCAACGACCGGAAAACACGAGTTATTTTTCGATGAATTCGCGCAAAACTACTGCTGCGAAGATCAAGAAAATTTCTGAGTACCTCAAGTATCGTGATGCGTTGAGGTATAATGAATATTTGTTGGCACCGTTTGGAGTTCATCAGAAGGAAATCGGATGTTCCAATGAAGACGGATACGATTACTGTCTCCTTGCTCCTGAGTACGTTTTTTCTATTTATCTATTTCTAAGAACCATTTAGAATTCCAACGTTCTGCTTCGTTCTTTTTTAAAGTAATCTTAGTCAGCGAAACAATATTTTTTCAGAAAAAAGTTCGAGCTGAAAGAATATATCGGATCCAAGGTCACTTGTGAGACTGGTTATGAAAAGAGGCAATATCTGTGTGATAAGGTTGGATTCAAGGAAGATTTTCTGAGTCGACTGAATGCGATGAGAAGAAAGTATGCGAGAAAGTATAATGTTTCAAATATGCATGAATTGGTGAGTTTGAAAGTGAAAATTTTCAATTTTCAATTCATTTTTTTCAGGTTTGGAGTGACTCGCTTGCTGACATGTCTCTCAATATGCCTTATGTAACGGATTATCGGAAAATTCAATTGAACGATTTCTATTTGAATGAGGGTGATTTGGAGGCCGAGGTCGAGAAATTTCTGAACAAAAGGAGTTCTGGAAACGAGAATGTCTACGTTGACTTGATGGCTCCACTTCAAGAGATCATCGGATGCACCTGGAACCCAATCAAAGAATTATACGATTGCGTAATTGGTCATAGGTTAGAAAACCTTTTTTTTTGTCTATTTTTTAATAATTCTTTTTCAGGTCTTCCTTTGATTTCTGGAGTCTTGATGGAAAGTTCATTGGACCCCCTGGATCCGAGTGCTCATACGGATATCGTAACCATTTTGGGTTGTGCCAAATGAACAGTGGGAATGAGGAGATCACCCTTGAAAGTGTCAATGCTGTGAGAAGAAGGGCCGCCTCTGAATTGGGTATTCCGAATATGATTGCATTGGTGAGGATTTTTTTTGAAATGAAATAATCTATAAATATTTTCAGTTTTGGGACGAGGCACTTGTCAACTTTACAAAGTCGCTCAAAATAGAAGACCATACATTGACAGTTAAGCCAAACGACACTTGGAACTATTTCTTCTTTCCCTCGTTCGTTGATGTTCGACCAAAACTGTATACGGATTTGAATACATTGTTGTCGGACGGCGACAAAGCTTATACGGCAAAATGGAATAGTCTTCATTTCCTGGACCCACATCAAAAAAGAATCGGATGTGCGACGATGAATCTAGATCATGGAGACGGCACAATATATTTGTGTGTTATAGGACCACAGTGAGATATTTTTTATTGAAAAAAATCTTCTAGAATACATTTGAAAACTGTAAAAACTATTAAGAGGTCTTTAAAAGAAAGCAAAAACGTTTTGACACAGGTGGGGTTCGAACCCGCGACCTCTAGATCCTTAGCCAACCCTTTAACCAATTGAGCCAAAATTGCCGAAAATGTTAGATAGGTCTTTTCGAAGCGAAATTTTGCGCTGATTTTGAATATCTATTTTGTTTGGCATGAAGATTCCTAGAAGTCGAGATAATCTCGAAAAACTGAACATACTGTAGAGGCCGCAAAATTGCAAAAATCGGTAAAAATAGGTCTACCGGATTTCAAATAGTGCCATCCCATCAAAAAAGAATACACAAAAAATTTTTGGACTTTTTTGACCCAGGTGGGGTTCGAACCCGCGACCTCTAGATCCATAGCCAACCCTCTAACCGATTGAGCCAAAATTGTCAAAAATTTTAGATAGGTCATTTCGAAGCGAAATTTTGTGCAAACTTTTAATATTTTGTTGAAATTGATTTGAAAAGAATTTTAAGCTTTGAAAATGTCAAAATTCCCAAACATCCAAGTTTTGAAAACCCGCTATGAGAAAAAAGTTCTAGAATTTTTTTGCCTGTGGTTTTGCTTATTTGAATCATTAAATTTACGATTTTTCAGTGGCAAATCAGCTATCCTAAAAAGCGGGGATTCCGATTCGAAATGTGATGAAGGATACGTAACCGACAATGGATTGTGTATGGACCTTGGTGATCGGACTCATTTTCTGGAGGAGATTAATATCGAAAGAAGGCAGTACGCGAATCTTCATAACGTTACGAATATGCACGAAATGATTTGGAATGAAGAGCTCGTCGGAATTGCCAAATCTAAATCTCAGATTGCTCATATGAATCACGGTGATCATTGGAGATTTGTCACATTGCGAAATTATCGTAATATCTTGTCGAGGATGATTCATGAAGTAAAGATTCTCAAAAATCTGACGTCATCTGAGCGGGACGAGAAGTTCAAAATCCTTAAGGGAACTTCACTTGGAGTATCGGAGCTTTTGGATCCTCTTCAACGATTCATTGGGTGCGATTGGAAGGATGAGAACACGGATCAAGGATTGCTGTGTGTCATTGGACCAGGGTAAGACTTTGGAAATCTAAAAACCTATAAAAAATTTTATTTTTTCAGTGGACTCACCAAGATCTGGAAGTTTGAGAATCCCCCGATCATCATGAAACTCACACACCGGCAATACGACTATACTCCCGGAAGCAATTGCTCCTCTGGATATGTGAACTCGAATGGATTGTGTACTGTAGTTCCTGGCTCCAATTTGACACTATTTGGAAATCAAGAATATTTCTTGAAGGACTTGAATCAGATGAGAAGAGCCTACGCGATTCAGTTCCGGATCGAAAATATGCATGAGTTGGTGAGTGCGAAAAACTTTAAAAACATTTTTTTTTCACTTTTTAGATCCCAAAATTTTATCCAAAAGTTGAAAAAAATAAGCAAAAAAAGTTTTGGGAGTTTTTGACTCAGGTGGGGTTCGAACCAGGACATTGAGATTTCCAGCCACCCCTTTACCCAGTTGAGCCAAAAGTGACAAAAATGTTAGATAGGTCTTTTCGAAGCGAAATTTTGTGTAGATTTTGAATATTTGGTTAAAAATGGTTAGAACTTCGTTTTTAGCTTTGAAAATATCGAAAATCGAATTCAAAATTTTCAACGTGGTTTTTTTTCAGCAATGGAACTCTGATTTGGATGTGATGGTGAAGGCTCTCGACTACAATAACAGATCACATTGGCACGGAGCCCGCAAGGCATTCCGATGGGTCGAGTTATCTTCATATAATTCCGCGTTCGATTCCATCGATCCGAAAGTTGTCGACTTGAAGAAGTGGACGTTGTCTGGAGAAATCGATAAGAAATGGAAGACTCTGGAGGACAAAGAATCATCTGGAAAGTTAGAGTTAATGGAGCCCGAGCAATATATGATTGCGTGTGATGAGAAGACGAAGAATGGAGGCGAGAAGTTCATTTTGTGTGTTCTTGGACCACAGTGAGTTATTTTAAAGCTTGAAAACTTTAAAAGTACCTTAAAAAGAAAGCAAAAAACTTTTCGGACATTGTTGCCGCAGGTGGGGTTCGAACCCGCGACCTCCAGATCCCCAGCCATCCCTCTACCCAGTTGAGCCAAAATTTAAAAAAATGTTAGATAGGTCTTTTCGAACCGAAATTTTGTGCTGATTTTGAATATCCATTTTGCTTTGCATGAAGATTCCTAGAAATCGAGAAAATCCTGAAAAACTGAAATTGTCAAATAAGTATTATTGAGCTCTAAAATTGCCTCAAAAGTATAAATTCGATGAAAAATCGGGAGCAAAAAAAGTTTGGCACAATTTTAACTAGGGTGAGTTCGAACCCGTGACATCTAGATTCCCAGCCATATCTCTCTCTACCCAGTTGAGCCATCAAGGTCAAAATCGGTAGATAGGTCTTTTTGAAGCGAAATTTTGTGCTGATTTTGAATTTTTGGTCGAAATTAGTTAGAATTTAGTTTTTGGATTAGAAAAATGCTTTAAAATCAATTTTAGAAGGATTTATTGCATATTTTGATATCATTCGAACCTTATAAAATTTTTTGAGTTTTTTATTTGATTTTTTTCAGGGAGAATATGGAATTGTGGAATTTTCGAGGACAATCCATTTGGAGTCTAGCAGCGGAATGTAACGAGACGGAGGTGGGCTTCGTGGCGAAGGATGGTCTATGTGTTCCCGGCCCGACAACAAAGCTGAGCTGGTTTGGTGACCGTAAGGAGTTTTTGTTTCAAGTCAACAAGGCGAGACGAGAAAGAGGAGTGGCATTGAGAATTCCAGATTATCGGGCGATGGTGAGTTTTTGAAAAAAAAAAACAATTTTTATCCAGAAAATGCTCGTAAGTTTCAGTCGTGGTCGAATAGATTGATGAAACGAGCAAAAGAAGCCGATTGGAACGACACTGAAGCGAGGCCAATCCACCCGGATAGCGATAAGTTCCGGTACTTCCGAACTGAGACCTACAAGCTCACTGAGCCGTTCCTCGTCGTGGAGCATATTCACAAAATGGAGGAAAAGTCGGAGGCAGAGCAAGAGGCGTATATGAGAGCTAGGAAGGAAACGACGATGGATTATTTGGAGGTTTTCAATAGGAAGAATTGGCAAATCGGATGTGCAGTCAGAACGACACCAACTGGATCATACTTACTCTGCCTCACTGGACCTTCGTAAGTTTTTCGGAACAATTTTTTGAAGTGGAAAATTTAAGCCAAAAATCATTGACAACAACTTTCTAGAACTGAGTTTAAATCAGTTTTTTCTGAAAAATTGGATTCTTGAATTTTCAGCGCCTAAAACTTAGTTCTAACAAATTTAAACCTAATATTCAAAATCAGCGCAAAATTTTGCTTCAAAAAGACCTACTTGACACTGGTGGCTCAGCTGGGTAGAGGGATGACTAGTAATCTAGAGGTCACGGGTTCGAACCCCACCTGGGTCAAAATTGTCTAAAACTTTTTTGCCTTCTTTTTGAAGGCTTTTTAAGAGTTTATAAAACAAATTAACGAATTTTTTTTCAGTAAACAGTATTCCCTACCCACGGCGTGGCTTTTCCCAACTGTGGCCGGATCGGAATGTCCCAAAGGGACTGTGAACGAGGAAATACCTGAGAAGTGGAGAAGAAGTACGCAAGGCCTGTGCATTATCGATAAGAGCCTGTGAGTTTTTGAATATTCAATTTTTGAAATAAAAATTGATTTTTTTCAGTCCAAAGGCTCCTCCTTCCACAACGACTACAACGACGACTTTTGAATCTCCAACGTCTTCAGGATCATCTGGAATCTTGACATTTGAATCAATGACCGTTCTCATAACTTTTCTTTTTATTCTTTTCGTATAATTTTAACTCCAAGTAGATATTCCGTTCCCATTTATCATGTAGTTGTACGATTTAATATCATTTTTGGTTACTTGAATTTTTCATTCAATAAAGTTGCTTTGAGGGATTTGGATGTGAAGGCTTGGATTCTGAAAGAGCTTAGAAGATCATAGAGGATTCCGAAGGGTTCCAGAAGATCCTGAAGGATTTAGATTTTAAGGTTTTGCGAGTACTGTACTTAGATAACGGGAATTTCTTATATAAAACGGGAATTTCTGAGATATCAGGATTCCAGAAGTCACAAAGGACTTTGACATCAATTTTTTTTAGATGACAAACGTTTTCGAATACTGTACAATTGATTTGAAAATTTTATTGTTGACATTTTCAGACCAAGAGCTTTCTTATGATATACAAAACGACTAGATTTTCTCAATTTCAATTTTTGTGCTTGCGGAGCACAAAAACCAACAATTTTGAAACTAGGGTTGTTTAAGCTCATTTTGAAGCCCTAGACTTCATAAATCCAAAAATGAAAGTTTCCATCGAAAAATGTCAGTTTTGGAGCATTTGGAGCTCAGACTAAATGAATGAAGATTTTGGAATGAAATGGCCCGTCCGTTTTCTGACTTTTTATGGAAAGTATAGACATGGAATTTAGATGTTCTAACTACCATTTTGTAGATCTCATCGAGTTCTACATTTTCATATAAATTTTATCTTGAAAATCACAATTTAGAGGGGAGAAAATCGCCGGCCCGTGTACACAGTTTTTTGAAACTCCAATAGAAAAATTGTTGTTAAAAATTTCCAGAAAAAATCGACATTAAAAAATAATTGGATTGTTTAAGATTGGAAAACATGTATTGATTTACAGTATCCCGGAGGCAATAATGAAAAATTCCCTCACCGTTAATAAAGGGGTGGGGGACTGTAAACCAATGCCGAAAAGGATTCCCTTCACATAGAGGCACCTGGACTATGGGAAGGGAACAAAGTCGATGTAGGTTTTTGCATTCTTAAGATATTCTCCAGTCTGTAATCTTGTGAATTACAATATTATTACCCCAGCTAATAATGCCTATCAACGTCTTCAACCAACAAACTGAATTCGGTATGATGACATCGGAGCCATATTTCTATGCTCCATCGGAGATTTCGTACTTGCCTATGCCAGCTCTAATGGCTACAGTACCCACCACTCCATTTATGACTTCAAATTTCATCCTGCCAAGGGTTGCTGTAGTTTCTAAGTTTGGAAGCCATTCTGAAGGCACTTCTGGCTATACCAAATCTACAGTAACCCGAGCCAACAGCTTTGGTGAATCGGATAATAAGGAGAACCTGCCCCCAACCAACTACAAGACGAAAATCTGCCTGCATTTTTCGCAAAACCGTAAATGCCCAAAAGGCAATTCCTGTGGCTTCGCTCATGGCGTCCACGAGATGAAGCCAACGGCAAAGAACCTGGCGAAAAAGGCTCTTAACGCTAAGCACAAGACAAAATTGTGCATTAGTTTTGCCAAGGGCGGTTCAATGGACTGCCCGTATAGATGTCGGTGTGAATTCATTCACCCACATGATCCGGAGTACCACGATAAGAAGTACTTTGTGGAGACGGAGGAGTTCGCGAGGAAGTTGACACATTTTAAGAGGAAGGTGCAGGAGATTCATGTAAGTTTTTATAGTGGTTTGATAGAGAATAAAACAAGGATTCAATTGATATAATTTTCAGATATAAGGTTGTCTGGTTCTTAAGATAGCATTGAAAAACCAAAATTGTTGGTTTTTCAAGGTTATCTCAAGAACTAGTCAAGCTAATTATCTGAAAATTATACCATTTTAAAGCTTTCTTTTTTTTGCATCAATTCCCCTAATTTTCAGACCGCAAAACTCAACTCCAACGGCACAATCCCTGGCGCCCATTTCGACGCGTTCATCCTCACACTCGTCAAACTTTGGAACTCCGCTCACCCAAGGGGTCCATGGTACTATGATTTCCATGGCCTCACTCTTCCACTAGCGGAGGCTTATTTGGAAGAAATTATTGGGGAGATGTTGGAGAAGAAAGTGGAAATGGCTAGAATAGAGACTGGTAGAGGAAATCACTCGACGAATGGATTTGCAGCGATTCGAGCGATGATTCTGACAAAATATGAGGGATTTCGAGGAGCCAAGTTCGCTTTGGAAAAAGGGAATGATGGAATTTTGATTCTTACTTTTAATTGAAATTTTAAACTTTATTTTTAACTAATTTTTTGTGTACTTTATTATTTGTGTTATATATTTTAATAAATTTACTGTAGTTTACTATAGTTCAAATAACAAACAAAATAAACCAAAACTTTGAATCACTATATCTCCGAAACCAGTTGAGCTACCAAAAACCTCTAACTATTATATTGCTCATCTTGAAATAACCTATATTTTCTATCTTACACTTTTTTGATATCTCTAACCATTCGCTAGGAAGTACCCACCAGAGAGACGAGCGTACTCTCGCTGTCTGCGGCTCTTCGTTAGGTCCCATCTTTGAAGCACTGTATCTCCGGAACGACTGAAGCTATCAAAAAGTATTTAATTACATAAAAGTGTAAAATTTTATGCTGAGCAATATTGCAATTGACCACGTTTTGATAACTTCGACCGTTCTTGAGATATTCTTGTTAAAAAATCTTTGGAACAATTTTGCGATTTTTTAAAATATAACTCTAGTAGTAAAATAAGATGAGTTAACAAAACAAGGATCCTGCTCCAAAACCACAATCACCTCAACGTCCATCTCCGATTCCGGAGAAACAAACATCTGATGAGAAGAACTCTGGAATCTGAAGACGTCACAGAATCGGAAGAGTCATCTGCATCTCCTTTGCTCCTCACTCTCTACTCGATTCTCTTGTGCTCTTTTCTTGTCCAAATCTGGACTCTTTTCTGATTAAATGAATAAAGATTTTTGAATGAAATACTTGTTTTTTTGAGATTTTGGAATGAAAATGTAACTCAAAAATTCGAGAATTCTTTTTGGAAATTTCATAACTTGCACTTTTTATGATTAAACTCTTTGAAAAACTTTCAAAGCTTTTGATACTGCGTTTTATAATTTACAGCTGAAAATTTCGCAATCCAAACGTTCAATATTTCATTCATTCCAAAACTACAATACTAATCATTAAAAACACAAGTAAATTGAAAATCAAGTTCAAATTTTGCGATTTTGATTCCAATGGTTTATCCTCTTCAGCAAGTATTGGATACTTTTTTGATTCTTTTGGTTCTTCAGTTTCGGATGTCTGTTTTTCAGGAATTTGAAGATTTTTTGGATTTTCAGATTGTGATTTTTTAGTTGGTAATGGTTTTGGAGTTGTGGTGCTGAAAATATTCAAGTTTATAGAATCTCAATTTTCAAATTTCTATTCTTACCTTGTAGTCTCTACAGTAGTCGTTGTCTTCAAATGATCCTTGGAACCTTCCAGAACACAAAATCCATTAAAGTTCTCATATCCAGAAGAGCATTCAGATTCAGGAATCGATTTTCCATCAAAATCCCATAACTTGAAATCCTTCCTAAAAGAAAAAAATAACTGGAAAATTTCCGAAGAAAACTCATTCATCTCCCAAAATAAAGACAATTGATCGATTCTGCGTCGCTTTTGATGAAATATCCAATTTTTTTCAGATTTGGATTAGAAAATTCTAAAAATCCTTTGTCTTCCGAATTTTTCTTGAAAATTTCAGCTGACAAGTTGGAACGTTCCAGAACACAAAAACCGTTGAGGTTTCCAGAAAAAAACCAGAATTTTGAAAAAAAAACTTTGAAATTTTGAATAAACGTGGAAAATTTTTTTTGTAATCTGGTTTCCAATCGAACTTTTTTGTGCTCCCCTATTTTTCTGTACTTGTTGTCACCGGTCATCTTGATAAGAATCCCGTATAAAAGAAGAGTGGAAATTCAAAAGAGAATCAGTTTGGGAATTTATACAATTTTCCACTTCTACCATCGAGATGACGATGCGTTCCAAATTCGGAATTCTCCTCCTCTGCCTTGTCACCACTTCATTTGCTTTGGCTGAAGAGACATCGTTTCGTCCAGCATCGATGGAAGAAACGGATAAATTCGTTTCTGAGGTCAATCAAAAAAGACGGTCATTCGCAAAGGAGCACAACATTGCCAATATGCATGAGTTGGTGAGTTTTTGAACACTTTGAAAGACTAGCTAACATGACAAGTTTCAGATTTGGAGTCAAAAACTTGCCGATCAGCTTTCTGATGGTACAACGAAAAAAGGTTGGTTCGAGAAGGCTGTGGAAAAAGATTTCGTCTACTCATCTGGCTTCGATGATTTCTTGTCCCAAATTGACAATTCAGTTGGCGATATTCGAAAACATTTGGAGAAAGGATCTGAAGATGACTATTCCGGTTTCGACAACTATTTTTTACAACCAGTGCACAGGGAAATAGGATGTGTATTGGACGATAGAAAATCTTATCATATCTGTTGTTTGGAACCTAGGTGATTGATACAACGTGTGAAAAACTAAACGGGTTTTTTTCAGTGCATTCGTTGACTCCAATGATGAGAACAATTGGTTGCCAGAAATTCTGAAAGTGAAAGGAACTCCTGGATCGGTATGTCACCAAGGATACGGCAACAAAGATGGGCTGTGCTCTCTTCTCCCCCCAACAACTGCTGCTCCTCCGACTCCGAAACCCCAATCTGTCGACGTCCCGGATTCTGATGAGTCCTCTAGTTATCCTCCGCTCTTCACTCTCTACTCGATTCTCTTGTGCTCTTTTCTTGTCCAAACTTGGACTCTTTTCTGATTAAATGAATGAAGCTTTTTGAATGAAATACTTGTTTTTGATATTCTGGCATGAAAACTAATCGGTTGAATTGGTTGTGACTGAAAAAGCACAGTAATCTGAGAAAGAATTCGATTCGGAAGTTTTAGTAGCACTTCGAAAAACTCAAAGAGATTTTGAAGATTTCTGTGATTCCCATATTTGTTCAAAAACCGAATTTTTAGGTCAATAAACTGCTGTATTTTACGGTTAAAAAACTACGCAACTCAAAAGCATTCAGATTCAGGAATCGATTTTCCATCGAGATTCGAATTCAAAAATTCTAAAAATCTTTTGTCTTTTGAACTTTCCCCAGAAAATTTTAAGCTGTGAAATTTGAAAGAACAAAAATGGATACGAAAAACACACATTTTAAAAAATTATCTTCAGTTATCTTTTTATGCCTTCTGATTAAATGAATGAAGATTTCTGAATGAAATACTTGTTTCTGAGATTCTGGTATGAAATGAAACTGAAGAATTCAAGAATATTATTCTGAAGTTGTAGTAGAAAGTCAACATTCCAAAATTCATTTTTTGAGTTTTGAGTTGATTTTAGAATTTTACATTCAAACTTCTCCAGAAAACTTTGACATTAAAAAATTACTGAATTCTTTGACGTAAGATTGGAAAACATTACATGTAGGTATTGATTTACAGTATCCCGGAGGAAATCATGAGAAATTCCCTCACCCTTAATTGTTAATAATGGGGGGGGGGGACTGTAAACCGATGCCGAAAAGAATTCCCTTCACATGGAGTCACCTGGACAGGGGCACCTGGATTACTGTATGTGAGGGGGAACAAAGTCGATATAGATTTTTGCACTCTTAGGATATTCTCTAGTCTGTAATCTTGTAAATTACAATACTATTACCCCATCTAATAATGTCCAACAACGTTTTCAACCAACAAAATGAATTCGTTACGATGACATCGTGGTCAAATTTGTATTCTGTACCGATGGTACCCCTCACTATGGAATCTGAGATGTCGTACTTTGCTATGCCTATGGCTACAGTACCCTCCATTCCAATTATGACTCCAAACTTCATCGTGCCAGGGGTTACTGTAGTTTCCAAGTTTGGAAGCTCTCCTGGCTATACCAGATCTACAGTAACCCGAGCCAACAGCTTTGGTGAAACGGATAATAAGGAGAACCAGCCCCCAACCAACTATAAGACAAAAATCTGTCTTCATTTCTCTCAAAACCGTAAATGCCCAAAAGGCGCTTCCTGTGGCTTCGCTCACGGCGTCCACGAGATGAAGCCAACGGCAAAGAACCTGGCAAAAAAGGCTCTGAATGCTAAGCACAAGACAAAATTGTGCATTAGTTTTGCCAAGGGCGGCTCGATGGACTGTCCGTATAGATGTCGGTGTGAATTCATTCACCCACATGATCCGGAGTACCACGATAAGAAGTACTTTGTGGAGACGGAGGAGTTCGCGAGGAAGTTGACGCATTTTAAGAGGAAGGTGCAGGAGATTCATGTAAGTTCTTTTAGTGGTTTGATAGAGAATGAAACGAGGATTAAAATGGTATAATTTTCAGCTTATAAAGTGGCCTGGTTCTTGAGATAGCATTGAAAAACCAAAGTTGTTGGTTTTTCAAGCTTATCATCTGAAAATTATACCATTTTGAAGCTCTTTATTTCTGCATCAATTTTTACCTAATTACCCCAATTTTCAGACCGCAAAACTCAAATCCAACGGCACAATCCCTGGCTCCCATTTCGACGCCTTCATCCTAACACTCGTCAAACTTTGGAACTCCGCCCACCCAAGGGGTCCATGGTACTACGATTTCCATGGTCTCACCCTCCCCCTAGCGGAGGCTTATTTGGAAGAAATTATCGAGGAGATGTTGGAAAAGAGAGTGGAAATAGCTAGGATAGAGACTGGCCGAGGAAATCACTCGACGAATGGATTCGCAGCGATTCGAGCGATGATTCTGACGAAATATGAGGGATTCCGAGGAGCCAAGTTTGCCTTGGAAAAGGGCAATGATGGAATTTTGATTCTTACTTTTAATTGAAATTATTGATTTTGTTCTAACTAATTTTTTGTGTACTTTATTATTTGTGATATATATTTTAATAAATTTATTGTAGCTTACCGTAGTTGAAATAACAATGTGGAAACTTTGAAGCGCTATATCTCTTAAACCAATTGAGCTATCGGAAAACCTCCAACTAGAATATTGCTCAAAATAAGCTACATTTTCTATCTTACACTTTTTTGATATCTCTAACCATTCGCTAGGAAGTACCCACCAGAGAGACGAGCGTACTCTCGCTGTTTGCGGCTCTTCGTTAGGCCTCATCTTTGAAGCACTGTATCTCCGAAACGACTGAAGCTATCAAAAAAGTGGTTACTTACAAAAAAGTGTAAAATTTTATGCTGAGCAATATTGCAATTGACCACGTTTTGATAACTTCGATCGTTCTCGAGATATTCTTGTTGAAAAAAAAAATCTTTGCAACAATTTTCCAATTTTTTTTCAGTATAACTCTGTAGTAAAACAAGATGAGTTAACAAAACAAGGATCATTTGCTACTCAATTCTCTTGTGCATTATTATCCAAAATTGGATTTTTTCTGTATAAATGAATGAAGATATTTTTTATTGAAATACCGGTTTTTGAGATTCTGAAATGAAATGTACTGTACTTCTTCAAATAGTTAAGAATTCAAATTCAAATTTCATAAAAGTAACCATAACTACCCTTTTCCTAGTATCCATGAAGAAATTTCAGTAGCACTTCGAAAAACTTCAAAGGATTTCTGAAAGTTCTAAGATTGCCACGCCTTATCACATCCAAGAGTACTGTAGTTTTTTTACTGTTTTCAGGTAAAAATCGGAACATTCAATATTTCATTCCAAAACTACAATACAAAACATTACAAACACAAGTAAACTGAAAATCAAGTTCCATTTTTCCGATTTTGATTCCAATGGTTTATCCTCTTCAGCCAGTATCGGATACTTTTTTGGTTCTTTTGGTTCTTCAGTTTCAGATGTCATTTTTTCAGGAATTTTAGGATTCTGTGGTTCCTTTGGATTTTCAGATGGTGATTTTTTAGTTGGCAATGGTCTGGGAGTTGTGGTGCTGAAAATATTCAAATTTATAGAATCTTCACTATAAACTTTCTTTTATTACCTTGTAGTCTCTACAGTAGTCGTTGTCTTCAAATAATCCTTGGAACCTTCCAGAACACAAAATCCATTGAAATTCTCATATCCAGAAGAGCATTCAGAAAGAGATTCAGGAATCGATTTTCCATCAAAATCCCATAATTTGAAATCCTTCCTGAAATAAAAAAGTAATTGGAAAATTTCCAAAGAAAACTCACTCATCTCCCAAAATACAGAAAATCGATTCTGTACCATTTTTGATAAAACATCCAATTTTCTTCTGATTCGGATTCAAAAATTCTAAAAATCCTTTGTCTTCTGAATTTTCCTTGAAAATTTCAGCCTTTTCTTCATCAGTTTTAGTCAGAAATTGCTCCAAAATATCAGAAATTTTGGATATTTGATTTTGAAATTCTTGAATCCGAGTGAATCTCCATGATTTATAAGCTGATGTTGGGAGTTGAGATTCATCGATACTCATGGCGATTTCTGCGAGTTCAGGGCTCCAAATCTGGAAAATTTCAAATTGGAAAATGGGCAATTTTTAATTTCCAATCGATTGGTATAGTTTTCATAGTTCTAGATCAAAGATGAGCCAGGTTATGAGCAATTTGAGCAAAACATTTTTGACTACTGGATGTAAAATTCAATTTCCAATCGATTGGTATAATTTTCAAAGCTCAAAACTCAAAATGAGCTGAGTTATGAGCCCTCAAAATTTCAAAAAATCAACTTACCAATTCATGCATATTTGGAATACTGTAATTCTTCGCTAATTCCCATCTCAAATCATTCAAATCCTCTAAAAACCCTTCAGAAGATCCCAAATATGTTACAGTATCCAAATTCCTTGGAATACAGTATCCATTCTCATTTTCGAATCCTCTGAAACACTCGGATCCTGGAGTTTTGTGACCTTGAAAATCGAAAAGCTTAAAATTCCCGCTGAAAAATTTCTATTTTTTGTGCAATTTCGGAATACTGTAGATTACTGTACCTGGCTCCAATAAAACATGCGATCATTGATTTTGTCTCTGTGAATTTTTTCCCACATCCGATTGAGAATTGAATAGGATTCAAAAGTTCCAAAGATTTCAAATTCTTCAAAGTTTCCTCTCGATGCTCTTGTGCAGTTTTCGAGAGTTGATCCAATTCATTTTCCAGAATTTCTTTAGTTCCAGAATACGATTCAAGGATTACTGTACGTCTAGTGGGGTTTTGGTAGGATTTCAAAGCGGAATAGTTTGTTGAATCCATGATTCGAGCCAAATCTTCACTCCAGATCTGAAAAGTTTTTTTAATAAATTATTAATTTTTCCTACTTAAAATTCAATTTCCAGTCGATTGCGCTTATTTTCATTACTATAGCTCAAAAATGAGCCAAGTTAAAAGCTTAAGAATCAAAAACTACCGTAATCCCTTACCAATTTATGCATATTCGGAACATGGTACTTGAGAGCATACTGTAGTCTCAACTCGTTGATTTCTGTCATAAAATTCTCCTGGAATCCGAAATATGAAACTTTCGAAGGGTCTTTAGGTGAACATAATCCATCCTTATTTTCGAACCCATCAATACATTGAGATCCAGGAACTACAGTAGTATTCACATTGGGATCCCAAATTTTGTATTTTCCTCTGGAAAAAAGCTCATTTTGAATCTACAGTAACCACCTGAGGATCTTACTCTGGTCCCAAAAGACACCAAACATCGTCATCTGATTTTACAGTACACCCAATCATTGTCTGAAGAGGTACCACGTATTCTAGCCAAATGTTTTGTTCACTTTTTTCATAGTTCCAATCGAGAAGGTTTTCTGTGTAGTCAAAAGTGGTACGGTAGTCCTCAGCATAAGAGAATCGAAATTTGACATCTACGCCTGACCAATTTTCGAGAATGTCAAAGGCCGCCATGGATTTTTCAAGGTCCGAACTCCAGGTCTGAAAATGGTCATTTTGAAATTTTAGAAAAGTGGAAAGTGGTCTAGAAATGGTCAAAAAGAAAGGAAAAAGGAAAAAACAAGTTTGACCCAGGTGGGGTTCGAACCCGCGACCTCTAGATTCCCAGCCATCCCTCTACCCAACTGAGCCACCAGGGTCAAAATCGGTAAATAGGTCATTTCGAAGCGAAATTTTGTGCTGATTCTGAATAATTATTTTGTTTTGACTAAAAACTTCTAAAAATCGAGATAACCTCAAAAAACTTTTTTTCTGAAATCTCAAAAAATATAAAAAAGGTCAAAAATAAGTATATGAGTTTTCAAATAGTGTGAACTCATCAAAACAAAAGTGCAAAAAAGATTTGACACATTTTGATCCCAGGTGGGGTTTGAACCAGTGACTTCTAGATCCCCAGCCATCCCTCTACCCAGTTGAGCCACCAGGGTCAAAAACGGTAAATAGGTCATTTTGACGCAGATTTTTGTGCTGAATTCGAATATCTAACTTATTTTGGCTATAAACTTTTAGAAATCGAGATAATTTTAAAACTAGACTTTCTGCAGCCACATAGTCAAGAAAGGTCAAAAATAGGTCTATGGGGTTTTAAGCAGTTTGAACTCATCGAAACAAAAGTGCAAAAATGTTTAACAAGTTTTTACCACAGGTGGGGTTCGAACCCGCGACCTCTAGATTCCCATCCATATCTCTACCCAGCTGAGCCACCAGGGTCAAAATCAGTAAATAGGTCATTTCGAAACGAAATTTTGTGCTCATTCCGAATATTTATTTCATTTTGGCCATAAACTTCTAGTAAACTCACCAGTTCATGCATATTCGGAACATGTTTCTCTTTTGCGTAATTCCGTCTCAACTCATTGATCATTCTCAAAAACTTTTCAGAGTTCCCGAGCCTTGTCATTTTTTCTACATTCTTTGCCATGCAAACATTTGCTTCCAAATCTAACTCAAAACCGTAATCACACTCTTGTCCAACACCGGAATCGATTTTCAGCTCTTCTCTGGAAATTCTAGTTATAAAACTTTTGAGGTAATTTGATAGCTCACTGAGGTCCAATCAAACATAGAACATGTGGATCCGCGTATGTTAACTTTGGGGAGCATCCGATCATTTGTTGCTCCGGTGCTATAAGCTCAAGAAATATTTTTGCGGGATCATTTCCTTCCAGAAAATCCTTCTTCTCATCTTCACTCAATTTCATAAATTCATTGGTGGCGTTTTCCACAGACTTGATCAAAAATCGATAATTGAAATCTCGAGTGTATCGGAACATTTCTCCCTCAGGTGGATTCAACGGATCCCAATCTTTAGATTCCGCCTTTTCAACAAGTTCTTTGTTCCAAATCTTTAAAAAAATGGTTTCAAAAAAACAGAAATTCGGAAACATACCAATTCATGAGTGTTGGCCAAGTTCTTCTCTTTCGCAAGTTTCCTTCTGATGTCGTTTAGTTTTGAGAGAAATTTCTCAGGTTTTCCGAGCCATGTGATATCTGCCGATTCGGTATGAACACATAGACCGTCATCGTTTTCGTATCCTTCCATACAATCCGATCCGGGAATTGCTGTTGAGCCTTTCTCGAAAAATACAAAGTCTAGTCTGAAAATTTAAAAAAAAAACACAAACATTTCAAATCTACCGAAACATACTCAAAAGCCAACAAACAGTTGATAGTATCGATATCACCATCGTTTACTGCCTCACAGCCGACAAGTGTTTGGAGAGGTGCAGCAAACTCATAGTCTTCCATGTAATATAGAATTTCCATGATGTCTGCCCGGTCTTTTTTGGAAGACGCCAAAAATCGTTCTAAATCCGTACTGCACACAAGTTCAGGACGTTTGTAGGAGATGGTAGAAGCATATCGCCATGGTTTCGGAATTATCCAAAACGTTTCGCTCAAATTGATTGTTCTTAAGATTTGCTCGAATTCATTGTGCCATATCTAGAAAAAGCACGTATAAATATCTTCATTAGAAGTCAAAAATGTCTCAACTGAGATAATTTGTTACAATGAGTGTAAGTTACTCACCAATTCATGCATATTCGGCACATTGTATTCTTTTGCAATTTTTCTCCTCATTTTATTCATCGAAGTTATCAGATAGTCTGGCGTTCCCACGTATTCTGGATTCTGCAGCGGCCACCGTTGCTGTGGTGGAGGTGCAGATAAAACCAAACATGCCAAAAGTGTCACTATGAGCGAAACGAGTTTGATTGACATTTTTAAGAATCACTGATTCGATTTGTAGAAGTTTTGAACAAAAAAAAACATTTCACACGTGGGAAAAAAACACAAAGTTTTTTTTTTTCCCAGAAAATTGACCTTTTTTTCCAACTCACGTACTTCAAAAAAAAATTTTTTTTGAAAAAAAATTGACCGTGAAGAACTTTCTGGAAAAAAAAAGAGAAAATCCACGTTTCAAGTTGTGGAAAAAGCCACGATGCAAAATGTCAACGAGTCGCTGACAAGAGGGAAAATCAATCAGTTCCTTGTTTTATCTTCACGATGAATACAATGAAGCTGATTTTGGTCTTCGGGATACTTCTAATCCCTTCTGCTACCACGTCTTCTGATGACAACCCATACGAAGAATTCGTGCATCAACTGAACACACTGCGAGCCAACTTTGCCAAAGAAGTAAAAATCAATAGCATGTACAAACTTGTGAGTTTTCTGCTCTCTTTAGAGATAAAATCTCACCTTTTCTATCATATTTCCAGTATTGGAGTGACTCTCTTGTGAAGTCCGCCAAAGAAAGTCAACGACCGGAAAACACGAGTTATTTTTTGATGAAATCGCACAAAACTACTGCTGCGAAGATCAAGAAAATTGCTGAGTACCTCAAGTATCGTGATGCGTTGAAGTATAATGAATATTTTTTGGCACCGTTTGGAGTTCATCAGAAGGAAATCGGATGTTTCAATAAAGATGGACATGATCACTGTCTACTGGCTCCTGAGTACGTTTTTTCTATTTATCTATTTCTAAGAACCATTTAGAATTCCAACGTTCTGCTTCGTTCTTTTTTAAAGTAATCTTAGTCAGCGAAACAATATTTTTTCAGAAAAAAGTTCGAGCTGAAAGAATATATCGGATCCAAGGTCACTTGTGAGACTGGTTATGAAAAGAGGCAATATCTGTGTGATAAGGTTGGATTCAAGGAAGATTTTCTGAGTCGACTGAATGCGATGAGAAGAAAGTATGCGAGAAAGTATAATGTTTCAAATATGCATGAATTGGTGAGTTTGAAAGTGAAAATTTTCAATTTTCAATTCATTTTTTTCAGGTTTGGAGTGACTCGCTTGCTGACATGTCTCTCAATATGCCTTATGTAACGGATTATCGGAAAATTCAATTGAACGATTTCTATTTGAATGAGGGTGATTTGGAGGCCGAGGTCGAGAAATTTCTGAACAAAAGGAGTTCTGGAAACGAGAATGTCTACGTTGACTTGATGGCTCCACTTCAAGAGATCATCGGATGCACCTGGAACCCAATCAAAGAATTATACGATTGCGTAATTGGTCATAGGTTAGAAAACCTTTTTTTTTGTCTATTTTTTAATCATTCTTTTTCAGGTCTTCCTTTGATTTCTGGAGTCTTGATGGAAAGTTCATTGGACCCCCTGGATCCGAGTGCTCATACGGATATCGTAACCATTTTGGGTTGTGCCAAATGAACAGTGGGAATGAGGAGATCACCCTTGAAAGTGTCAATGCTGTGAGAAGAAGGGCCGCCTCTGAATTGGGTATTCCGAATATGATTGCATTGGTGAGGATTTTTTTTGAAATGAAATAATCTATAAATATTTTCAGTTTTGGGACGAGGCACTTGTCAACTTTACAAAGTCGCTCAAAATAGAAGACCATACATTGACAGTTAAGCCAAATGACACTTGGAACTATTTCTTCTTTCCCTCGTTCGTTGATGTTCGACCAAAACTGTATACGGATTTGAATACATTGTTGTCGGACGGCGACAAAGCTTATACGGCAAAATGGAATAGTCTTCATTTCCTGGACCCACATCAAAAAAGAATCGGATGTGCGACGATGAATCTAGATCATGGAGACGGCACAATATATTTGTGTGTTATAGGACCACAGTGAGATATTTTTTATTGAAAAAAATCTTCTAGAATACATTTGAAAACTGTAAAAACTATTAAGAGGTCTTTAAAAGAAAGCAAAAACGTTTTGACACAGGTGGGGTTCGAACCCGCGACCTCTAGATCCTTAGCCAACCCTTTAACCAATTGAGCCAAAATTGCCGAAAATGTTAGATAGGTCTTTTCGAAGCGAAATTTTGCGCTGATTTTGAATATCTATTTTGTTTGGCATGAAGATTCCTAGAAGTCGAGATAATCTCGAAAAACTGAACATACTGTAGAGGCCGAAAAATTGCAAAAATCGGTAAAAATAGGTCTACCGGATTTCAAATAGTGCCATCCCATCAAAAAAGAATACACAAAAAATTTTTGGACTTTTTTGACCCAGGTGGGGTTCGAACCCGCGACCTCTAGATCCATAGCCAACCCTCTAACCGATTGAGCCAAAATTGTCAAAAATTTTAGATAGGTCATTTCGAAGCGAAATTTTGTGCAAACTTTTAATATTTTGTTGAAATTGATTTGAAAAGAATTTTAAGCTTTGAAAATGTCAAAATTCCCAAACATCCAAGTTTTGAAAACCCGCTATGAGAAAAAAGTTCTAGAATTTTTTTGCCTGTGGTTTTGCTTATTTGAATCATTAAATTTACGATTTTTCAGTGGCAAATCAGCTATCCTAAAAAGCGGGGATTCCGATTCGAAATGTGATGAAGGATACGTAACCGACAATGGATTGTGTATGGACCTTGGTGATCGGACTCATTTTCTGGAGGAGATTAATATCGAAAGAAGGCAGTACGCGAATCTTCATAACGTTACGAATATGCACGAAATGATTTGGAATGAAGAGCTCGTCGGAATTGCCAAATCTAAATCTCAGATTGCTCATATGAATCACGGTGATCATTGGAGATTTGTCACATTGCGAAATTATCGTAATATCTTGTCGAGGATGATTCATGAAGTAAAGATTCTCAAAAATCTGACGTCATCTGAGCGGGACGAGAAGTTCAAAATCCTTAAGGGAACTTCACTTGGAGTATCGGAGCTTTTGGATCCTCTTCAACGATTCATTGGGTGCGATTGGAAGGATGAGAACACGGATCAAGGATTGCTGTGTGTCATTGGACCAGGGTAAGACTTTGGAAATCTAAAAACCTATAAAAAATTTTATTTTTTCAGTGGACTCACCAAGATCTGGAAGTTTGAGAATCCCCCGATCATCATGAAACTCACACACCGGCAATACGACTATACTCCCGGAAGCAATTGCTCCTGTGGATATGTGAACACGAATGGATTGTGTACTGTAGTTCCTGGCTCCAATTTGACACTTTTTGGGAATCAAGAGTACTTCTTGAAGGACTTGAATCAGATGAGAAGAGCCTACGCCATTCAGTTCCGGATCGGAAGGATGCATGAATTGGTGAGTGTATTCTAAACTTCATGAAAATGCTCAAAAAAGAAAGCAAAAAAGTTTTGACCTAGGTGGGGTTCGAACCCGCGACCTCTAGATTCCAAGCCATCCCTCTACCCAACTGAGCCACCAGTGTCAAAAATGGTAGATAAATCATTTCGAAGCGAAATTTTGTGCTGATTTCAAATTTTTTGTTGAAATTAGTCAGAATAAAGTTAAAAGCTTCGAAAATATCGAAAATCGAATTCAAAATTTTCATAACTTGTTTTTTTTCAGCAATGGAACTCTGATTTGGATGTGATGGTGAAGGCTCTCGACTACAATAACAGATCACATTGGCACGGAGCCCGTAATGCATTCAGATGGGTTGAATTATCTTCCTACAATTCCGCGTTTGATGCCATCGATCCGCAAGTCGTCGACATGAAGAAGTGGACGTTGTCTGGGGAAATCGATGAGAAATGGAAGACTATGGAGGGCAAAGAATCATCTGGAGAGTTGGAATTAGTGGAGCCAGAGCAATACATGATTGCGTGTGATGAGAAGACGAAGAATAAAGGCGAGAAGTTCATTTTGTGCGTTCTTGGACCACAGTGAGTTATTTTGAAGCTTGAAAACTCTAAAAATGTCTGAAAAAGAAAGCAGAACACTTTTTGGACATTTATGACTTGGGTGGGGTTCGAACCCGTGACCTCTAGATTCTCGGTCATCCTTCTACCCAACTGAGCCACCAATGTCAAAATCGGTAAGTGGGTCATTTCGACGCGAAATTTTGTGCTGATTTCGAATTTGTAATTGAAATTGGTTAGAATTGAGTTTTTGGACTTCAAAATTCGATGTATTGAATTATAGAAAAATGCTCTAAAATCAATTTTGGAAGTTTTTATTGCATGATTTTGGTATCATTCAAACCCCATTAAATTTTTTGAGTTTTTCATTTGATTTTTTTCAGAGAGAATATGGAATTGTGGAATTTTCGAGGACAATTCATTTGGAGTCTAGCTGCGAAATGTAACGAGACGGAGTTGGGATTTGTGGCGAAAGATGGGCTATGTGTTCCCGGCCCGACGACTAAGATCAGTTATTTTGGGCATCGCGATGAGTTCCTGTTCCAAGTGAATGAGGCGAGACGGAATAGAGTTATCGCGTTGCGAATTCCAGATTATCGTGCGATGGTGAGTTTTTGAAAAAAAAAACAATTTTATTCAAAAAAATATTTGGAATTTTCAGTCGTGGTCAAATCGATTGATGAGGCTGGCGAGGGAAGTGGACTGGAATGACACGAGTGCAAAGCCAATCCACCCGGATAGCGATAAGTTCCGGTACTTTCGAACCGAGACCTACAAGCTCACTGAGCCGTTCCTCGTCGTGGAGCACATTCACAAAATGGAGGAGAAGTCGGAGGCAGAGCAGAAAAAGTATATGAGAGATAGGAAGGATACGACGATGGATTATTTGGAGGTTTTCAATAGGAAGAATTGGCAAATCGGATGTGCAGTCAGAACGACACCAACTGGATCATACTTACTCTGCCTTACTGGACCTTCGTAAGTTTTTTAAAGTTTAGAATTTTACTGGGATCCAAATGAGCCCAAAATCATTGACGAAAACCACCAAAAACTGATTTTTGAGCAGTTTTTCTAAAAAAGTGAATTTTTAAATTTTCAACGTCTAAAACTCAATTCCAACTAATTTCAACCCAATATTCGAAATCAGCTCAAAATTTCTCATCGAAATGGCCTATTTACCTTTTTCGACACTTTTGGCCCAACTGGGTAGAGGGGTGGCTAAGGATCTAGAGGTCACGGGTTCGAACCCCGCCTTGGTCAAAATGGGCCAAATGTTTTTTGCTTTCTTTTTCAAGGCTTTCCGGGTGTTTTCAATACAATTTTTCGAGTTTTCAGACGGAACTACGACATTCCCACGGAGTGGTTGTTCCCGGAGGAACCTGGATCCAAATGTCCACCGGGGACTATCAACGAAAAAGCGGATGCACCATTCCCTGAGAAAAAGCATGGATTATGCATTGTGGATAAGAGCATGTGAGTTTTTTGGAAAATCAATTTTTGAAATAAAAATTGATTTTTTCAGTCCCAAGGCTCCTCCTTCCACAACGACACCTACAACGACGACTTCTGAATCTCCAACGACGTCTTCTGGACCATCTGGAATCTTGACATTGGGATCATTAGTCGTTCTCATAACTTTTCTTCTCATTCTTTTCGTTTAATTTTAACTCCAAGTAGATATTCCGTTCCCATTTATCATGTAGTTGTACGATTTATGATCATTTTTGATTACTAGAATTTTTCATTTAATAAAGTTGAGTTTTCGGATGCTTTGAGGGATTTTGGATGTGAAGGCTTGGATTCTGAAGGATTTGGATTTAAAGGTTTTGCGAGTACTGCACTTAGAGAATTGGAACTTCTCAGATAAAGGGTTACAGAAGATTCTAGAAGATTCTGAAAAGTCTCAAAGGGTTTTGACATAAACTTTTTAAGATGACGAAAGTTTTCGGATACTGTACTTTGAGATTCTGGATAAAACTGAAAAGTTTTGAAGGAAATTAGAATGCTAATATCTCGACTCAAAATCACCCAAATGTTTGGAAAATTATAGTTTTGAATTTTTCAGACCGAGAGCTTTCATGTGATGTACAATACGACTAGATGTGCTTGATTTCAATTTTTGGGCTCGCGGAGCACGAAAATCAACAACTTTGAAACTATCCTTGTTTAGACTCATTTTGAAGCCCTGAATCTTCTTGATTCGAAAAAAATAATTTCAATCGAATAAATCTGTTTTCGGGTCATTCGGAGCTCAAAAAGAGCCTCAGCCAAATAGCATTTCGACACGAATTTTTCTTCTCGATTCTCGGGATACTCCAACTTTTCAAATCACTTGATTTTGTTGCACTATTTTGAAATTTCTCTCAAATTTCCAAACCAAATTTGACTCTATTTATGAACGGTTTTTTTGAATACAAAATTCCTCATCTATTCTTCTCCCCAAATCGTCCATTTCTACTCAACATAATATCCCCTCATCTTCCCCACATACATATATAAAATTAGCTGAAATCATCTCCCCCCTATGCCATAGATACTTTCAGGCAATTAGCACACACACACAGCCCCATCTCTTCCCTCTCCATCTTCGCCTCCTCCTCCAACCAAAACGCCCACTCAAAAATAAGGGGCTCACTTTTTCCATCCATTCTTTGTGTTGTTTTCAATGTGTGTGAAAGATTACTGTAGATTTTGTTATTGCTCCGTGCCATATTGCTCCGATTATGAGGTATCGATCGATTTTTTCAGATGAGTTTGAGGGGTAGAGTTTGCGGAGTAATCCAAGGGAGTGGGGCCCCTAATGATTTGGGTTATAAATTTTTATACTCCTGAATTTTCAGAAGATTTTGAAGATGTTTTTACGTCAAAATTTTGGAGTCTCAAATTTTTTCCATGATTTTTTTTTGTGATATATCATGTCATTAATAATTTTTAATTATGATTTTTGATTTCTTCATGTTTTCCTTTTCAACTTGATACCAATCATGACTAGATTTGCTCAATTTCCAGAATTGCTCATTTCAGAGCTCACGGAGCCAACTTGAGCTTTTGATTCAAACTTTTTGCTTTTCCCAGGATTATAAATTATTTTGTCTATTAGTAATATCAACAAGAGTCGAATATTTTGGATTTTTCGATCTAGGGCTCACAGAGCAAGTTTTTCAGATTTGCTCTATTCAAGACTTTTTGAGCTGGTTGCTCATTTTTTAGCCGTTTGAACCGTATATTCAGAATCAGCCGGAAGGGGGTGGTGAAAAAGAGTATGAAAGAGATACTTTTTGAGTTTTCGGGGAGCACGTGGCTCTGAAATTTCGGTCAAAAGTCAACTAGCCTAATTCCTATTTTCGAGCCTCAATTCAAAGTTTTCCGATAATAAAAATATTATATTCAGATCAAGCGCATAATTTCGCGTCGAAATGACCTACTTACCGATTTGGTCACTTTTGGCTCAGGTGGGTAGAGGGATGGCTGGGAATCTAGGGGTCACGGGTTCGAACCCCGCCTGTGCCAAAAAAGCCCAAAACTTTTTTTGCTTCCTCTTTTGTACTTTTGAATAATATTTTGGGGTCTGAAAATGTCTGAAACTGACATTTTTGAACTTCCTCTTCCTTCTTTTTGTCATTTTCACTTCCCTTCTCTGTTATATAACTATAAATCATTCCCTAATTGCTATTTTCACTATTTTTTTTCTTGAATTGTGAGTGAACTTGTCAAAAACACACATCTAGCTCAGGCTCACAGCATAATAGAGCTGAAAAATTCCAATTTTTGAGCATTTGATGCTCAAAAAGAGCCCAACCAAATGTGATTTTGACACGAGTAGTCTCCATCAATCTCAATTTTCCTTCAAAACTTCCACATTTTTCATCAAATTTTTTGGGTTACTTGTTTTTGTTGCGCTTTCCTATGTTTTGTTTTTCATTTTTCCCGCCTCGGCCATTTTTCCCTCTCAATTGGTTCCGTTGTGGCGGGGAACTGGAGATGAAAGAAAAAGAAAGGAGTAAATTGCATTCACACCAATTGGGTTCCTTATTTTTTGATTTTTTAGACAGGAAAAAAGGTTCCAAACTCTAAAATGAGCCGAAAAACTATTAAAAATGCTTAAAAAAGAAAAAAAAAACTTTTAGACCAATTTGACCCTAGATGGGGTTCGAACCCGTGACCTCTAGATTCCCAGCCACTCCTCTACCCAACTGAGCCACCAGTGCCAAAAACGGTAAGTGGGTCATTTCGACGCGAAATTTTGTGCTGATTCTGAATATGGTATTCTCAATGCCTGAAAACTGCTCAAAAAAATCAGGCTCAAAAATTGAAATCACTCTTTATGACTTTTGACCGAAATGTCGAACCCACGTGCTCCCCAAAAATTCAAAAAGTATCCCTTTCATACTCTTTTCCACCACCCCTTCCGGTTTCATCACTCGAAAAATAATTTATGAGCTGAAAAATGAAAAAAAGAGCCCCCATATGCTCTTTTTCAAACCTAAAAATTTTTAATTCACTTCAAAAATTTCCTCTTTTTTTCGGGCCAAAAAACCCAAAAAGTGCTCATTAGTACTTTTTGTCCTTTGTCGTCCAATTTGGACTCGAGAAAATGAAAAATTTTTGTGTAGGGGTTCTGTTAGTTTTCCGCTTACTCATTCCATCCATTTTTTATTTTTTTTGGGCGGCTTTTGGCGGGAAAAATAAGGGGTTAGTAGTGTGTACTAGTACTAGACATGTGACCTCATTTTGAGGTTGGTTTGGCTTTAAAACCTATTTTTTTTATGTACAAAAGTCTTCGTTTTGAAAAAATGAAAAAAAAATTTCGAAAAAAAATTCAGAAAATTTTTTTGAAATTTTCAGCAACTCTAGTTCCTATAAATGTGTGTTATAACATCTGATTTTTAATTTTAAAATTTTGATTTTTGATCTTTTCACATTTGCAGCTTCAATTTGATACCATACACCCCTAATTTTGCTCAAAATACACTTTTCGGAAATTCAGAGCTCGCGGAGCCAAATTGAGCTATAAGGTGATCATAGTCGATTTTTCAGTCTAAATTTTAAATTTGTGAACTAGGTATTTTAAAAGTAGGGTTCGAAATGGGACGAAATGGGACGTCCCGCGTCCCGCCGCAATGGGACGGGGCTCGTCCCCGTCCCCGTTGAGTGGGACGGGGACGAGCCCCGTCCCAAAAATTTTCAAAAAATTTTATTTTTTGTATTGAATTTTGAATTCTCTATCGAAAAATTTTTATTTTGTTGAAACTTTTTGGGACGGGGCTCGTCCCCGTCCCATCGAACCGGGACGGGGCGCGTCCCCGTCCCACTCAACGGGGACGGGGACGAGCCCCGTCCCATTGCGGCGGGACGGGGCGCGTCCCCGTCCCATCAAAGCGGGACGGGGCTCGTCCCCGTCCCGTCGAAGTGGGACGGGGACGCGCCCCGTCCCGCTTTTTGGGACGTCCCACCAAAGCGGGACGTCCCATTTCGAACCCTATTTAAAAGCTTTCATTTGATACCAATATTGCCTAGATTCCAAGATTTTCAATTTTTGCTCACGGAGCAAAAATTGCTCAAATATTTTGATCTTGCTCCAATTTTTAGCGAATTTCACCAGACTTGTCACGGGCCGGGCCGGGCCGAAACAGGAAAGTTCTCCGGCCCGGCCCGGCCCGGCCCGGCCCGGCCCGTGGCCCGGCCCGGGTTGGCCCGGCCCGGGTCGGCCCGTCGGCCCGGATTTTTTCAAAAATTGTTTTTTTCTTTCAAAATCTTCCAGTGATTGACATTTTTTGTTGTAGTTTGAGCGATTTTTAGGCAAAATTATATGTTTTTAACCCTTGTAACTTAGTTTTAGTAAGATTTGGGCAAAATTTCTGTTGTTGGGAATTTTTTTTTACTACCAATCACACATTTTTTTTAAACCCGGGCCGACCGGGCCGGGCCGGGCCGGCAAAATTTTTCCATCGGCCCGGCCCGGAAAATCACAAGTCTGAATTTCACTATAATATTTGAAATCAGCACAAAATTTCACGTCGAAATGATCTACTTACCGTTTTCGACACTTTTGGCTCAGTTGGGTAGAGGAGTGGCTGGGAATCTAGAGGTCACGGGTTCGAACCCCACCTGGGCAAAATGATGCAAAAACTTTTTTGCCTTGTTTTTCGAGCGTTCTTATAATGTTCTAACCATCAAAAAAGCTCAAAAACTCAAGAATAGATACTTATTGTTATTATGATGAACGGGAAAAGAGAACAGAAAAAATAGACGGAAAAGGAAAAAAACATCCATTTTTCTTCCATTTTTTATCCCCCCCCCCTTTTTTTTCTTATTTCTTGCCCCTATTCGTCATATTCCCGGCACGTAATCGGACACCTGTCACTTTTTTCTTGCTCCACTATTCCTTTTCTTTCGAGTTCATCGATATATGCTCTTTCATAGAACAAAATAAAACATTTGCAGAAAAAATCTACAAAAAATTTGTCAAGTTTTTTCCTGCTAATTTTCAATACAAAATGTGAGAGATGAGTTCCTCGCGACATAGTGATCAAGAGCATGCCGTTTCAACACTTCACACACTTTTTATTATCGTTTATTTGCAGGTAAGCACCATTTAAATCCTGAACTTAAAAATTTAAAGCAATTTGATAGAATTTACAAAAAAAATTTGAGCAAAAATTAGCCATTTTCAGGCAGTTTGGAGATACGGCCTAAGTTTTACATTTTCAGGCCACCAATAAATTTTTTCGAGTAGACACCAAAATTCTCGAACTTGGTAGGCTTAGAGCTTCAAAATAAGCTTAAACATGACTATATTCTGAGCTCTAAGTTTTTTGGGGCTCTTGGCTCACGGAGCACAAATTTCAGATTCTTTGAAATTCAGCTGGTTTAGTTTTTGAACTTAAAGAACAGCGAATCCTAAACTTTTTCGTTGTTTTTCTAGAAAATTTGAGCAAAAATGAGCAATTTTGAGGCATTTTGAAGATTTGGCCTAACTTTTGCACTTTGTGGGATTCTAGGCCGCAGAGCTGTTTTTAGGAGATGAAAATGAGATGTTCAAGTTTGTGAGGCCATGAGCTTCAAAATGAGTACGCACACGCCTATATTCGGAAATTTTAATGTCTGGAGCTCCGTGAGCTCCCAAGAAGGGCTCCGCGAGCCCAGCAATCTAGTGTCACAAAACCTAGGCTTGTTTACACTCATTTCAAAGCTCTTAACGTGCCAAACTCAAAAATCATATTCTCAACTTGCCCAATCTCCACTGGCTCTTTAAAAGTCCCCGGAATCTTTCTACAGTACTCTGAAAATTGCTCCAAAATTAGCTGAAATTTCCAGGAACTCGCGTGGATTTCCGCACCACTTCTCATCAGCGCCAATGTCTTCCTACACGCCTGTATTCGACAGTTTTCTACTGGTAAATTGGGGACCTAAAAAGAGCAAAAAAATGCTCAAAAACTAAAATTTCAGAATCCTTGGTCTATTCCGGTACCATTTTCACATTTTTCCTCATCACCGGTGTTGGTCTTACTGTATCTCTCTACTTGGCTCATACAAGAGCCTTAAGGCATATAAGGCCCAGCTATTTTCTACCGTATGCCGTTGTCAAAGCCTTCCGAATTGTTGTGCTAACTTTGGGTAAGTCTTTGACCTATTTTTTTGCCATGGCCTAGAAATCCACCTGAAAAAACTCGGCCACCAAAAGCAATTCTTACAGTATCCTTCGGAATCCTATTCTCCCCTACACTCATCAAGACTTATTTCTATGCTTCTATCTATGGACTATTTGAATCAGTTGCCGGGGCCATTGCCTTGGAGGTAAGTGAAAATGGGCGGAGCTTAAATTTTGAGCTGGGGCCAATTTTGAGCCACGGCCTAGAAATCCAAAACTCTAAACATGGGCTTGATTATGCTCATTCGAGAGCCAAAAGTATGAAAAACTTGATGGTAAACCTGAAATTCAAAAATTTTGGATTTTGAGCAAGGTAGAGCTCGAAACGTAAATATGAGCCAAAAATTGAATTTTGGCAAATCACAAATCTATGCTCTAATAATGACCCAAAACAATGTAACATATATTGTTGTCCAGTTAAAACAAAATTCTGTACAATGACATCAAGAATAACAAAATTTGCTCAACTTTCATTTTTGTGCTCCGCGAGCCCAAAAATTAAAATTCCAAAACTTTGGCTTGTGTATACTCATTTTGAAGCTCTTGACTTTTAAAAACAGAATATTGTACTTTCAACACTAAAAAACTCGATCATGGCCTAGAAAACCCTCAAAAATGCAAAAGTTAGGCCATTTTTTCAAACCTCCTCAAAATGCTTCATTTTTGCTCTATTTTTTTGGAAAAACTATCAAATTGCTTCAAATTGTTCAGAGATTCAAGCTATCCAAATGAAATTCCAATTTTCAGGTAACAATCCGATGTATCCGCGAAACCAAACGAATCCGAAGCGGCCGTCGTCGTCAAACCCGAGCTGACGCTCAACTCCCGCCGAATATTGTCTCGAAGTCTACGCTTATTCAAGAAAATTGCTAAGAATATTGATTGATAACATAAATACGGGTTATATATGGAACGTTGATAAAATAAAAAAATTTGGGGTGACAAAAATTGTTTTCGAAAATTTTCAAAAAATTTTTTTCCCAGAATTTTCAAACAAAATCATTCATTTTCCAAACCAGCAATTCACATTTTCAGTTTTACTTTTTCGATTTTTTCTCTTTCTTCTCATTTCCTCCACTCTTCTTGCTCTTCTTATTGCTCTTCAAAAATTTGGAGTCGAAACTAAAAAAAATTTTTTTGATATTTTTTTTCAAAAAAATTTTCTTACTATTTCACAAAATCTTTCGTCAAACCATCGACACCGAAAAGAGTTGCACATAATTTTATGGGATTCTTCGAACACTTCTCGTACTCATCACAGGACTGAAATTAAAAAACTTTAAAAAAATTTCAAAAAAAAAAATTTTTTTTTTTTTAATTTTATTAAAAATTAACCTCACTAAAATCCATTCCACTTCTCTCATTAGCGATTACAGCCAAAACGGACGGCTCCAAAACTGCTTTCTTCAGAATTTGTCCTGCACACTGCATGTTGGTGGCTGCATGGATCAGAGACTTGTTGAGCTGGAAAAATAGGGGGTTTTGGGGGCGTGGCTTAGGATTTAAAGCTTGAAAACTTTGAAAACGGACTTGTGAGGTTAAGAGCTTTCGTTTGATACCCATATCGGGTAGTTTGGAGCATTTTGAAAATTTCGAGTTCGGTGGCCTAGGATCCCAAAACATGGGTAAAACTAGGCCACCGACTTTGACAATGTTATTTTTGAATTTCTGACACTGTGAGCTTTAATTTGATACCCATATCGGCTAGTTTTAGTTATTTTGAAAAATTTGCGTTTGGTGGCCTAGGATCCGACGAACCATGGAAAACTAGGTCATGAATTTTTTTAGGTTTTCAATAGCCTAAAAACTATTTTTAAAGCCAAAAACAGCTTAAAAAATGTTTTTTACCATATTTCACCGCCCTAAAATTTCAAAATTCTAATGGCCTAACTTTCCCATTTCAAAAACTAGTCCCCCCACTACCGTACCTTCACCAAATAGACCATCCGAATGGCTCCAGCCAACACGCCGGCGATAATCGAAAAAGTGAACATGGCGCCGGAAATCATTATGATTTTCACCCAGTAAGAATTGTATTCCTCTGGAAAATTTGAATATTTTTTAATTTGGCGCCAAATTCAAAATTCAAATTCAAAATCAAACCTGAAAACGCCATCGCTGGATACTAAAACGTTGAGAAAATCGAGAGAATTTTGGGAACTGAAATTTTTTTTTAATTTAATTTTTAAATTTTCCAAAAAATCCACGTATGATAAAATATGACATTTCAAACTTTTGTGGCAAAAATTTTTCACAAAAATTACAGTATTTTCACGGAGAATCCAATTTTCTTCAGATTTTTTGATTTGGGAGGCTGGTGGCCTAGAAAACCCCATTTGGTGGCCTAGAAATTCAAATTTCCAACCAACTAGGCCAAAACCTCCAAAATACAGATTTCCAATTATCAATTGTGGATGATTCACAACTACTTCAATTGCAAACCTTATATTTTATATGTGGGTGGCCTAGCTTTCCCAGTTTTGTCGGATCCTAGGCCACCAAAGTTGAAAAATGTCATATGCCCAAAATAGGGAGATATGGGTATCAAATCGAAGCTCACGGTGTCGGCAGAACAATGATTGCATTTTTTGAGTTCAATGGCTGTCGTATCCTAGGCCACCGGTGATTTTATCGGATCCTAGGCCACCAAACTCCAATTTTTCAAAATACTCAAAACTAGCCGATATGGGTATGAAATTGAAGCTCTTAGTGCCCCAAATTCAAAAATAACATTTTCAAAGTCCATGGCCTAACTTTCCCCATTCTATCGTATCCTAGGCCACCATCTCCACCCACACTTTCATTTTCCACTTCAACAATTGTTTCCTGGTCTCTTTGGGTTCCCTCTTGTCTTAAGAAAAGAGGGACCAAGAAGTGGTTAAGACTGGGAAAACCAAGGGGATTAGTGGAACTGGGGACAAGAGAAAAAATTGAAAAAAAAGGAAGAAGAGTGTCCTAACTAATGAGTAATCGTCTGTCTTGGATTTTTCTTCGGTTTTCGGACATTTGGTGGCCTAGAAACAACAAGTTCGGCCATATATTTTTTAAATTTTGTTTTTTGAGTTTTTAACATTGAGCTTCAATTTGATACCAATAACCCATTGGTTTGCTCTTGATTTATATTTGAAGATTTAGTGCTCACCGAGCACATTTTTCGAATTTTCTCAGTTTAAAACTAATTTTCAGTAATTTTCAGTACTGTATTAAGAATCAGCACAAAATTCCGCGTCGAAAAGACCTATTTACCGATTTTGACCCTGATGGCTCAGTTGGGTAGAGGAATGGCTGAGAATCTGGAGGTCACGGGTTCGAACCTCGCCAGGGTCAAAACTTTTTTGCTAGCTTCTTTGGAGTTGCAAATTCAGATACGTCACCGAATTTTTCTCTAATTTCAGTTTTGGAGCATTTTTGTGCTCACGGAGCCCAATTTTTAACTTTCACCAAATCTAGTCGTGTTTGGGCTCATTTTGAAGCTCTCAGTCTTTTGGATTTGAAAATTTGTATTCCAACTTCTTATACTCAACTTTACAAACCATTTTGCTCTTTCAAAATTTTCACCACAAGCGCATTCTATTGTTTTGACAACCTCTCCCTCTTTTTTTAGTGTAAAAAAAGGTTCCAAATCGTTTCAAGTAATACTAGGCGCTCACGGAGCAGAAGAAGAAAAAAAAAAGAGATGTTTGTTTACCTTCTCATTTTCTCAATTTTCTCCCTGTGTTCCACAGGGGCCCCCAGGGCCCAGGAGCTTCAGAAAACTTTACACCACAGAAAATTTTCTTCTCCTTCTCAAACCAATACATCTGTCGTCATGAGGAGACCCCTATCTCTTCAAAATTTTATCGAATTTCCGACACTTTATGAGGCTAGACATGGTAGCCTAAAAATAGGATATGAATATTTGCTAAATTTTGTATTTGGTAGCCTAGGATCCGACAAAAGTTGGGCCATGGATTTTTAAATTGTCGTTTTTGGATTAAGGACAGTGAGCTTCAATTTGATACCCATATCGGCTAGTTTTGATCATTTTGAAAATTTTGACTTTGGTGGCCTAGGATCCGACAAAACTAGGCCATCCTTGACAAATTGCCCACTCTAAGCCTCAAAAACCAACTTTTGTCTATATTTTTTCTTAAAACTCAAAAATGCGTCTCTTGCTTTCAAAAAACAAATGAATTCTTTTGTACGGCCATTTTTTCATATTCTGAAGGGGTCCCCCCTTCAGAAAAAACTTTCCAACTAAAAATTTTTTGCTCTTCTTTTCTCACAATTCCTGAATTTCAACACTTTTCCTTTTTCTCTTCTCTTTTTTTGACCGAAAATGGGGGCCCCGACACAAATTGAATTCGCATCTCATTTTTGATGCGACAAGTTTTTTGAGAGTGAAGTCACTTTCGAACTTTTTTGAAACGTGACTTTTTATTGGCACTTTTTGGTAGCTTAGTAGTGGTGGCCTAACTTTGTCGGATCCTAGGCCACCAAAAACCCAAAAAATTGAAAATAGCAAAATAGGGGTAATATGGGTATCAAATTGAAGCTCTCAGATGCCCAAATTTGAAAATTTATGACCTAATTTTTTTGCTTTGTCGGTTCCTAGGCCATCGATAATTCTGTCGGATCCTAGGCCATCGAAAACAAAAAAAAAAAACTCAAAAAGGTCCAGTTAGGGTGTTATGGGTATCAAATTGAAGCTCTTTGTGTCCTAAATTCAAAAATAACATTTTCAAATGTCTGTGGCCTAACTTTGTCGTTTCCTAGGCCACCGAAAACCTAAACACTGAAAATAGTCAAATCAGGGCAATATGGGTATCAAATTGAAGCTCTCAACTTCCTGAATCTGAAAATCAAATTTTCGAACTTGAAATCTCACGCGCCTCTCTAGTAACAATTAGTAATCTAAAAAATAGAAAAGCTCAGACTCCGTCCACTTATTTTCTTAAATCCCAATTTTTTTACTTTTTCAGGAGGTTTTCCTCGTTTTTTTGGCCCAAGCTTCCACAAATTTGGGTTTATAGGCCACGAAAATTCAAACTTTAAAGGAACTTCAGGATTCAGAGTTTCAAAATTTTACAATTTTTATTCCAAATTTTCAGTATCACCCAAAGTTACCACTATACAGACATCAGACATACTTTTTTTTTTGTTTTTCGCTTCTTTTTTCTTTTTTCGTAAGAAAAAGCAATAAAGAACGAAAAAACGAGATGAAATTTCCGTGTTCCTCCCCTCGTTTCTCTGCGTCTCCACTCACTAACCATGAAGACTCAGAAACTTATGGAAAAACTCGTAAGCGCCCCCATCCCTCCCTCTGCCCCTCCCCAAAGGACCACTGAAGAGATAGATGAAGATAAAAAGTGTGAAAATTTCTCTCGTTTTGGCAGAGAGAGAGAGAGAGAGGGGCCCCCATACAACAAGAGAGCCGAAACTTTCTCATTCTTCATTCTTCGTTTTGTTTATGGTTGCTTTCGTACAATTCTAGGAGGTTAGGAGTTGTTTAATAACATTTAGGAAGCTCAAAAAAGAAAGCAAAAAACTTTTTGACCAGGTGGGGTTCGAACCCGTGACCTCTAGATTAGTAGTCCCCCTTCTACCCAACTGAGCCACCGTGGTCCAAAATGGTAAGTAGGTCATTTCGATGCGAAATTTTGTGCTGATTCTAAATATCTATTTGGCTTTGCGTAAAACATCCCAGAAATCGAGATAAATTCAAAAAAAATTTTTTTGGTTTTTTACTCTGAAAAATTGCAAAAATGCTCAAAAACAGATTCAAGGGTTTTCAAATAGCGTTAACTAATCAAAACAAGATTACAAAAAAGCATTGAAACATTTTTCACCTGGTGGGGTTCGAACCCGTGACCTCTAGCTCCGTAGTCACCCTTGTACCCAACTGAGCCATCAGGGTCAAAAATGGTAAATAGGTCATTTCGAAGCGAAATTTTGCGCTGATTCTGAAAAACGTGTTGAGAAACTCTGAAAATGAGATTGGAGTTCCAAAATTTCAAATTTTCTGGCTGGAAATATATCATTTTTTTGCCGGAATTTTCAACTTTTGAAGTTCTCTGCATATGGAATTTTTTAAAACAAAAAAACGAATCCTGGTCTAAAATTAGCCCTGAATTCCAAAATAACTATAACGATATATGAAAATCGTTTTGAAACTTTCATTTTTTCACTTTTTACAGTTTCAAGTTTCTCAAATTTTCCAAAAATTTCAAAAGTCCAAAAGTTCATTCTTTTGTTTTCCAATAGTTTATCTTTTCTAATAGTACTGTAAATTGGCTGAAATTTAGTTTTAGGGCGTCCATATTTTGCATAAAAACTATTTTTCCTCTCAATTTTTTGCACAAAAATTTCTCTTATTTTTTTAAAATCCTTATTTTGCTCCTCCTTTTTTTCTGTCAAAAAACCAGCAGAGTCATTCTCCATGTTATAGATAGAGATGCTCTGAAACGAACAGAAAAAACAAACTTTTTTCATTTCTCTCTTTTTTTACGAAATTTCTTGTATGTGTTCCATCTGCTTTTTTAGTTTTTTTTTGGTTTTTTCTTCCTTGAAAAGTTGAGGGAGGAAGAAGATGAAAAATGGGAAATGGATGTGGAGAAAAAACGGAAATTTGAGCTATGGAGGAGCACAAATTTTGAGATTTGAGATGGAGATTATGTAGTTTGGAAAATTTTTCAAATTTTTTTGGGAATTTGTTTTTGGATTCTGAATTTTAACATATTTTGATTCAGAATACCCTTCAAATTTTGAATAATTCTGATCCTGAATTTCAACGTCTTCTGAAAATTCTAAAAATCCTCATTGTTTTCTTATTTTTTATCGCAAATTTTTTCAGAACTTTCCAAAAATGAAAATCCCGTTTTCATTTTTCTACACATCTCTCTTCCCCCTCTTCACAATTGCCTTCGAAGTGCACCCTAAAGAAGAATTGAGGTAACAAAAAATTTTGGCGCGAAATTTGAAAATTCAAATGTTCAGGAAATGCTTCTCGTGCTCCGTATTCACATTCATCAATTCTAAACTTGTTTGTGCAAATCCATCGTTTTGTTATTCGGATTTTTGTTATTCTTGTGAGTTTTTTTGACGGAAATTTGAATTTTCGAGTTCGGGAGATTATGAGCTTTAGAATGGTACCAAGAATGTTAGGATTTGGAGCATTTTGGAGCACAAAAATGCTCCAAAAGTCAAAAATTTAGAACCCCGGAGTGTTTATACTTATTTTGAAGCTCTTGAACCGCAGATTTCGGTTATATAAATCAAATTTGAAAACTTCAAACTCTCGGCTCGCGGAGCCCGAAAATGCTCCAAAAAAATCAAAATTTTAGAACCCGGGCTCGATTATACTTATTTTGAAGCTCTTGGGGCCCTTTTCCTAAATTTCCTCTCGGGAGCAGAAAATTTCGAGTATTGGGCTCACGGAGCCCTAGAAATCCTTCAAAATCAAACTTTTTTCCTTCAAAATTTTCACTTTTCCAGATCTCCTTTCCGATGGGCGCTCAATGTTCCTAGCTGGCTGCGCTGAGGATGTATCTGACTACAGTATACGGTACGGACTCCAGTATATCAAATTTTTTAAAAATAACGGCTCAATTTCTCCGATTTTCAGCCCCTACGATGACTATCTAATGTGTCATACCCGTGGAGCAGTTGGCCTCTGTGTTTGCCCGAGTTCGCAACAAAGTTGTCACGATCTTTGGCCAACACCAAAAAATTCAGCGTCTGGACCCAAAAATATGACCACTCATATCAAATGGATCGATACGGATGTCAATCAGATTAATGCGATTTCACATGTAAGCGTTTTAACTTTGCAGTGGGTCGCGTGAAAGTACGACTATTGCACTCGGGAGATCATGAGCTTTGAAATGAGTATAATCATGCCTAGGTTTGAAAAATGTGAGATTTGGAGCATTTCTGAGCTCGCGGAGCACTTTTGAAGCAAAAACTCAAAATATTACGGTCATAGCAATATGGGTATCATTTGAAAGCTCTTAAAATTTTGAACCTGAAAGTTGAAGTTTCATCATAAAGTTTTCACATTTGGAGCATTTAGGGCTCTTGGAGCATTTTGGAGAATCTTGGAGCAAAAACCAAACTTTTCATAACCATAGCAATATTGGTATCATTTTAAAGCTCTTGAAATTTCCTACTCGAAAATTAAAGATTCAATAAAAAATGTTGATATTTGGGGCATTTAGGGCTCGCGGAGCACAACATGCTCCAAAAAGAAAAATTGAGCACCCATAGCAATATGGGTATCATTTTGAAGCTCTTGACGTCCCAAGTTCAAAAATCATGTTTTCAGAGAGTTACCGGCTTCTCCGCGGACTATGCTCGTGGCCGAGTCGGCCAAATGCGTGTGGAGCACTTTCCGGAGCAATTCCCTGGCTCACCAGTTTCCATCGCCTATTGCTCATCCTTAATTCTTTCGTTTCTTGTTACAGTAATCAAATTTCTGTAAATCTTTTCCCCAATTTTTGTCCAATTTTCATGTAAAACGGGCCCTTTTTGTACTTCTAATAAAAATTTTCCCTAAGAAACAGAAAATTTTTCGGAAAATCTTCAAAACCCTACATTTATCTTTGGATTTTTATGACTTTTATGTATCTTTTTCGGGAAAAGAGAAAAGAGACACTAAATTTTTATGTCATTTTTGAGATTTTCTTCGACTCCCCATGAGATGTAGTACACGCTTTTTTCTGTGGTTTTGGTTAGGATGAGTTCTAATTCGATGATTCGATTTGTCTGGAAAATCTCGTCATTTTTTACTCACTGGGAACACATTAGGGGAACATTGAAATTGATAGCTCACTTTGGTTTTTCTTTAGATTTTTAGGAAACTAGGGAAGCTAGAAATTAGTATGAGCAATCTCCAAAGGTTTATTGAATGTCTGAAAAGTGAAATTAATATGAGCAATTTCCAAAAAAGCGAATTTTAAGACATTTTTTTTTTGGCTTTTTCCGAATTTTATTCCAGGAAACTCCACATTCAGGTCTAAGAACTGAAGCAAAAGAAGTCGAAAATGTCTAAAAACAAAAGCAGAAAAGTTTTGACCCAGGTGGGGTTCGAACCCGCGACCTCTAGATTCCTAGCCATCCCTCTACCCAGTTGAGCCACAAATGACAAAAATGATAAATAGGTCATTTCGACGCGAAATTTTATGGCGATTCTGAAAATATTACTTCAAACTGCTGAAAACTTCTCTTTGATCGAAAAAACACAAAAGAACTGTTCATTTGTGCTCATTGAGCAAGAATCGAAAATTCAAAATCATGTAAAAAAGCCTATCGGTACCTAATTATCATTCAAAAATAGTGCAAAACCCTTAAAAAAGAAAGCAAAAAAGTTTTGACCCAGGTGGGGTTCGAACCCGTGACCTCTAGATCCCCAGCCACCCCTCTACCCAGCTGAGCCAAAAGTGCCAAATTCGGTAAGTAGGTCATTTCGAAGCGGAATTAAATGTTGATTCTGAATATCTATTTGCCTTACGGTGAATCTTCCTAGAAATCGAGATAATCTCAAAAAATGAACTTCGAAAAATGCCAACTGAGCCACCAGTGTCAAAATCATTAAATAGGTCATTTCGACGCTAAATTTTGCGCTGATTCCAAATATCATACTCGGATAGTTGTATCTTTCTCTAAAACTCAGAAAAATCGATCTAAACCCTCCCCCTCCAAAAGTCCATCTGTCCACCTCACCTTCTTATCTTCCTTCCTCCTGTCATCTAAAAATGTTGTCCTTGGTCCCCTCGGTTTCCCTCAGGGGACATATTATCCACCGATCACATCTCCATTTTTCCTTATATTCCTTCTTTCCCAAATTCCAATTTTTCTTCTTCTCTCCTTATTTTCTCCTTATTTTTTGTCATAGGGTCTTGGGGTCCCCGATAGTCATTTCCTTTTTTTTTGTTGGGAAGAAATAAATGAGGTGACTGGAAGAGTTATGGGTGTGAGATATGGCCCTATGTGGTTTCAGGGCCTATCCTTCTTTTTGGTCTGTTTTCTTGTTTTCTATGAAGTATTTCTAGCCTTAACTGTAACTTTGATAGTTTTTTAATAAAATTTTCAGAATCAGCATAAAATTTTGCTTCGAAATGACCTATTTACCGTTTTTGACACTGATGGCTCAGTTGGGTAGAGGGATTACTGGGGATCTAGAGGTCCCGGGTTCGAACCCCAACTACGTCAAATGGGTCCAAAAACTTTTTTGCTTCCTTTTTTAGAGTTTTTTGTAGTATTCTGAACAGGTTTCTTGTGGTCGAAGGGCCCCGAGGTACAGTGCCCCCGGCTATCAAAATTTTTTTTTGAAATTTTTCCAAATTTTTCTTAATTTTCGAGGTTTTGCACCTGAAAATCTTGTTTTTTGTTCCTCTGATTTTGTGACGTATTCTTTACACTTCTACAAAATCAGAAGACACAAAAAATGAGCGCGAAATTTGTATTCAGATGAATGAGTTTTCAGATTTCGCACGTCTTCTTTTTTTCAGAATTATATATTAGAAAATTTTGACTTTGTTTTGTTATTGATTTTCTTTAAATCTTTTCATATTCAGCTGATATGTTAAAAATCAAAAGTTTTGGTAACTTAAAAAAATGTTTGAAGAATTTTTTTTCAAAATTTTCAAACTCTTCAGTGACTTTCAACTGTTCTGTGTATGATATTCAGAATCAGCGAGAAAATTCGCATCGAAACGACCTATTTACCGATTCTGAAACTTTTGGCTCAGTTGGGTAGAGGGTTGGCTAGTGATCTAGAGGTCACGGGTTCGAACCCCACCTGGGGTCAAAGTAGTCCAATACTTTTTTGCTTCCTTTGTCGAGTCTGAAAATAACATTTTTGGCTCAACTGGGTAAATGGATGACTCAAAATCTATATATCCTGGTTCAATTCCACCTGGACCAAAATTTTTTTGGAAGTTTTCGATTGTTTTTTTTTGCATCAATAATGCATAACTTTTGGTTGTCCTAGAGCCCCCTTGTCAATCTTCGAATCTGTTTTTGCTCATTCTTCTCTTTTTTTCCCACTGCCACTAACCGGAAATATTCTGAATGATGTGGGGAACTCTACAAAGATTTTTTTATTATTGTGAGAGGACCCATGTTTTCCAGATTCTTTTTATTATTACTTCTTCTAGAAGCACCCCGAAACTTTTTTGATATCGCGGAAAGTGCTCACTTCAGAAAACTCATATAAATCTCCACTTTTTTCACGCCCTCCTCAGAAAAGTAGAAAATTAGGGGGCGTGGCTTGGGGGCTCCATTTCAAATGGAGCATATAATGATGATGGTGGGGGTCCTTAAAGTGTTTACTTGACAAAAAATGGATAGGTTTTCTATTTTTTGAGGGGTTGAAAAATGATGTTTTTGAGATTTCCAGAGGTTTTGTTTTCATGAATTTTTGAGGCTTTCTAAAATTTTAGCCTGGTTTTGAGTATAATATTCAAAACCAGCGTAAAATTTCCCGTCGAAATGACCTATTTACCATTTTTGTCACTGGTGGCTCAGCTGGGTAGATGTGTGGCTGGGGTTCTAGAGGTCACGGGTTCGAACCCCACCTGTGGTCAAAATAGGTCAAACCTTTTTTGCACGATTGTTTCGATTGAATTACAGTATTTGAAGACCCATAGACCTGGTATTAACCGTTTCTTGCAATTTTTGATGCCTCCATCTATAGTTTTTTGAGATTATCTCGATTTCTAGGAAATTTCACGCTTAGGCAAATGGATATTCAAAATCAGCACAAAATTTCGCGTCGAAATTACCTATTTGCCGATTTTGACACTGGTGGCTCAGCTGGTTAGATGGGTGACTGGGGATCTGGAGGTCACGGGTTCGAACCCCACCTGGGTCAATTTTTTTTGCTTTCTTTTTTTGAACGTTTGAGTTAGTTCAGACTGGTTATAACTACTGAAAACACAGTTTTTTCCTATTTTCATATACAATTGAGCTCAGCGGTCCCCAAGGTCGTGGGACCCTCAGTACTAAGAAAAAGGGAGAGTGTACTCTTGACTAATTGACAGAGAAACACCAATTAGCTAAGAAAAAAGAGGCTTATGTTTCTCTTCTTTTTTTTTTGGTTTTGCTTTTGGTTTTTAGTACAAAATCATTGATGCTTGAATTTCTATTTTTCCGGGTTCCAATGGAGCACTTCCCTGCGATATGTTGTTTTGGTGGCGAGCCATATTTGGATTTTCACACCAACTCATCGATAGATCCAACTGATTGGTCAGCGGATCTGGTCAAAGGTAGGGGAATATTTTGATATTTGAAAATTTTGAAAATTGAGCAAAAATCGAACAGTTTTCAATCATAGTCGTGTTTGTGAGGCTATTAGAAATAAAGTTGTGATAATTTGAAATTTTTTAGAAAAAAATTGATGGGAAATTTTTTTTCAATTTTTCAGACCCCTCCAACTCTACTTCTGGGCTCATTTCCAACCTCACCGAGTCATTTTCTCAACTTGGAATCGATATAGTTGCTCAATGTCAAGTCTACAATATCACTTTCAATGATTTGGCCGACCAGACAATGTTCGATTTGTACAAGGCAAGATTTGTGTGCCGGTAAGTAAAGGTTTTTTCGGGAAATTTGAAAAAACTTCTAACTGAAAAGAGATTAATTGTGCTCAGCTCATCGAGAGCCTCAAAATGAGCCTAATCACGAATAGACTGCGCCCACTTTGGGGCACAGGTTGCCGGAAATTCAAACTTATGTAGACTTTGGGGTCATTCAGAGAAACTCGGATTAGTTACTGATTTTAGCATAACTTTTGAAAATCGTGGCCTAGGAATCCAAACTTTTGGGAAAAATGTGGCCATGGGGTTAAATTTTGTGCCAAATTTGATTTTTTAGAGCCGCTTTAGTAGAATATGGTAGATTTCCAAAAACTTTTGAGTGTCAGAAACTTGAAATTTTTCCAAAACTCATCATACCTTCAAATCGAATTCCATTTTTTTTGCTCAAAACTTCAAATTTCTGTACCTATTTTCACATTGTATACATAATTTCAGTTGCCACATTTCATATTTCCCTTCCTATTTTCATTATCAGTTTTGACTGATTAGTGGCACCGACCTCCATTTCATATACTCTGTTTCCCATATTTTCTTATCACTAAATATGTACATTTGCACATATTGTTTTTCACTAATCACTAACACTATAAATTTCAGTTTTGTCTCAAAATTTTAGTATGAATTTGAACTGCGCTTAGCTCAGTTAGCTCAGGTATATGCCATCTCTTTTAAATAGCAAAAATTTTCATTTTTGACCACAAAATTATTCAAGTAGTCTTAGAACTGCTGAAAATAGTGTAAACTTGAAATTGAGCATTTTGAGACTATTTTTAACATTCTTTCCGGCTAACAACCTTTAAGCTCAATTGACTATGTCTCTAAACAGAATTACAGTATTTTCAACCAAAATTTTTGAATCAAAAGTAGTCGATTTTAGCCAGTCTTGTCTCTAAATGCTCTATTTTCAGTCTGTACTCTTCTGGATAAGTTCGAGACAATATTAGTTATTATTATAGAGTCAAAAGTGAAGATTTTGAGTCATATAAACCGTTAACAAATCTTTTTTAAGGCCCCAAGGCTTTCTTACTTTTAAGCCTTTAATTTTAATGAGACTTTCTTTGATTCTAGGATTCTCAAAATCTCTTCTCTTCTCAATAACAAGAACATATCAAAAGTGACATATTATGTAGTAGTACTAACTATTACTAGTTGTCCGCCTCTTCCTTCCTGACAGCTGCTTCTCTTCTTCAGGTAACCCCTCTCTGCGTCTCTTTCTTTCCCTCACTATTTTCTCTCTATTCAAATTGTTGCATCTTCTTCTCCTTGAAAACGCCGGGAACAAGGTGTAATCTCTCTCCGGGAGCCAAGGGATTGGAAGATTTTCAAAATAAAAAGAAGAAGAAGAAGATATTGAAATGAAATGTGTTCTGAAGGGAGATTTGGAATGGGATAAGAAGATAGGGGGGGGGGGGGGGGGGTCAGAAAGAGAGCAAGAGAAGGTGTAATATGTAATCACAGGAAATGAGGGAAAGCAGGAAGAGTTACATTATCATTTCATTTCGTTTTGAATAGAATCTAGCTTTGAATCCTTGGATTCTAGAGTTCTAGGATTCTGTATGTCATAGAATCAGAGATTCGTGATTTCTGGGATTTTAGGATTTTTGATTCTTGGATTCAGGAACTCGGAGATTTTGAGATTTCAAAGGTGGTGTGCGAGTTTTTAACATAAGAGCTCAAATGGGGTAAAAAAAATTTATTTTCATAATATCATGATGAAAACGCTCAAAAAAATTTCTTACGAACGCCGTCAAAGTGCGATTCGCACTACGGTAGTGGTCCCTTTCTCACGAACCGATTTTCGCTTATTTTTAACGAAAAACAGTGAAAACTCATTTGTGGCAGCATTGTCGGCTGATTTTCTAGCATATTATGCAAAAAACTAATAATTTTATCGGCAAATTGGCTAGAAAATTGAAATTTTCTGAAAATGATGCAAATTTTGTCGCGTCGGCGGCCCGCGGACTAGTGCAAAAGCTCGGCCAGCACTTCCATTAGGGACCACTACCGTACACCAAAATCACACTTTGACAGCGTTTTGCGGCCGTAAGAATTTTTCTTTGAGCGTTTTCATCTGGATATTATGAAAATACAGACATTTTTACCCTATTTGAGCCGCTATGTTAAAAACCCGCACAAAACCTTTAAGTGCAAGATTGTAGGATTTCGAGATTCTCGAATTGTGGGGTTTTTAAAAGAATATTTCCCAATTCTCTGAATCGAAGTTATTGAGATTCTGAAATTCTGAAATTCAAGCAGTCTGAAGTTCTCTGATTGTTGAATTCTGAGATTCTGGGGTTTATAGGCTTTAGGGTTTTATTGGAAATGTTGATCTTTTAAAAATCTAAGAATTAGAGAATCTCTGAATAGAAAATTTTGAGATTCTGAGATTCCGGATTTCTGGGATTGTGGAATTCTGCAACTCATAGAATAGTAGATACTTTGATTTTGGAAATTCTGAAATTCTGAAAATCTGAAACCCCGGGGGCTCTGGTATCCTAAGATTTTGTGATTCTGAAAATCTGAGCTTCTAAGATTCTCTGATTCTGGAATTCCAGAGTTATCGGATTCTTGGACTATTTTATTCTGGAACCTTGAAATATTGAGATTCTGGGATTCTGAAATTGTGAAATTGTGTATGTACTGAAATTCTTAGAATCATAGATTACGGGTTTCTAAGATTCTGAGATTCTGAGTTTATGTGATACTAAAATTTCGAGATCCTGACTCTCTAGGCTTCTTGAATTGTTGGTTTCTGAAATTCTGTGATCGTTAAAATTGTAGATTCTGAAAATTACAGATTTTAAAATGCCACAAATTCTACAAAATTTCAATTTTAACACTCCTAAATTTTATAATTCCAATTCTCTTTTTTTTTGAAAAGAAAAATAACAAAACTTCCAGTACGTTTTTTTTCGAAATTCAAAAAGTGCAATTGTGCTCTAAAATTATTGCGAAATCCGTAGTTCCCCCTGGTCCCCTCAAACAAAATCCCATTGAAAACAAATCCCGACCAACCTCCCACAAAAAATCCAAAAAACTCAATGCTCAGCGAGCATCGAAAACCAATTTTCTGTTTTTCTGTGTTTTTTCATAAAGAATTTAATAAAAATGGAATTTTCCAATATTAAAGTTGAGCTCAAAAAACAAGTCAAGAAAATTTGATATTTATGTAATACGTTTATTGAACGTGAATGGAAATAAGTGTGAATGATAATGATAATGAGGATAAGTTTAAAAAAAATAGTATATCGAAGAAAGTATATGGGGAAATAGTGTATAAAATAGTATACATCAAAAGAATGAGGGTGGAAATAGGAAAATATTCTTTGGATCTCTTATAGATAATCTCTCCGCTAGGTTGAGTCTGATCGAACAGTAGATGAAATGGGCAATTTGCTTAATACTCTGTTAGTGAAAAAATGCTCTCTCAATTTTGTTTTTGGAGTCTTCCAGCGAAAAGGGTGGTGGTGTCGGATATTTATATTAACCGAAGGATTGTAATCAAAAAAGTTGGAGTGTTCTATATTGATTTTACCCGCTATCCATTTTTTAAGAAATTTGTGGTCTAATAATTCTCGTCTGCGTTCTAATGATTCTAACCCGAATAACCGTCGACGTTCGACCGCATTTCTGTAGCTCGATTCATTTCGTTTTAGTGTATACCCAGCTTGTCTAAACATCAATCTACGAGTGAAATTGTTCTGAACGCATTCGATACTTTTTACGATTTTTTTCTTGTATGGATTTGTTACTGGAATGCCGTATTCTAAGAACGGTCTTACAAAGGTTTTAAATAGAAAAGTCATAAGTTTAGTGTCATTTGAGCAAAAGCGCTTGAAGATTGTGTAATTAGCGACGTTAGCTTTTCTTATGAGATTCTTCCAATGATCCACAAAGTCTAGTTTGTGATTTAAAAAGAAACCAAGATCCCTTACTACACTTTCTCGTTTTATGATATCGTTATTTAGAGTGTAGGTGAGGATTTGCGGCTTACTTCCTAAGCTTATACAGACCGTTTTGCTTTGGTTGAGTTCTAAATATGAATTCTTGGCCCATTCTGCTATAATATCAATTGCCCTCTGTAGATCGTTATGTGGGTTATTTTTAGAGAAGGAATTGAAAATTTTCAGGTCATCTGCGTACTGTGCACAGCCTATGGATTTCGGGATAATCTTACTTAAGTCGTTAGCGAAAATGCTAAAAAGTATTGGGGATAGTACACTTCCTTGAGGAACTCCACAAGGAGCTATACGAGAGGTTGACAGTGAAGAGTTGATTTTTACTTTAAATGTTCGATTAGAGAGAAAAGAGCTGACCCATATGATTAACCGTTTGTCGAGACCTAATTCGATTAATTTTTTTAGTAAAAGAGTATGCTGGATTTTATCGAAGGCTTTGGTGAAATCAAAAAAAACAACATCTACTTGATTACCTTTCTCCAATTCGGCTGTCCAGTTATTAATGGCGCTTAGAACACATGTTGTTGTTGATTTTTGTGGTAAGAACCCGTGTTGTGTCGGAGACCAGAAATTTAGATATTCTAGAAATGGTAGTAACCTCTTTAGGATACAACGTTCGTATGTGCGACAGAAAATGGAGGTTATAGAAATCGGGCGAAAATGACTAGGTTTTCTCGGATTACTGATTTTTTGAAAAGGTAAAATAATTGATTTAGTCCACTTTTCCGGAACTTCACCTCTAGACATGGTCATGGACATGGCCATGACCATTAGACATGGCCCGCGGACTAGTGCAAAAGCTCGGCCAGCACTTCCATTAGGGACCACTACCGTACACCAAAATCACACTTTGACAGCGTTTTGCGGCAGTAAGAATTTTTCTTTGAGCGTTTTCATCTCGATATTATGAAAATACAGACATTTTTACCCTATTTGAGCCGCTATGTTAAAAACCCGCACAAAACCTTTAAGTGCAAGATTGTAGGATTTCGAGATTCTCGAATTGTGGGGTTTTTAAAAGAATATTTCCCAATTCTCTGAATCGAAGTTATTGAGATTCTGAAATTCTGAAATTCAAGCAGTCTGAAGTTCTCTGATTGTTGAATTCTGAGATTCTGGGGTTTATAGGCTTTAGGGTTTTATTGGAAATGTTGATCTTTTAAAAATCTAAGAATTAGAGAATCTCTGAATAGAAAATTTTGAGATTCTGAGATTCCGGATTTCTGGGATTGTGGAATTCTGCAACTCATAGAATAGTAGATACTTTGATTTTGGAAATTCTGAAATTCTGAAAATCTGAAACCCCGGGGGCTCTGGTATCCTAAGATTTTGTGATTCTGAAAATCTGAGCTTCTAAGATTCTCTGATTCTGGAATTCCAGAGTTATCGGATTCTTGGACTATTTTATTCTGGAACCTTGAAATATTGAGATTCTGGGATTCTGAAATTGTGAAATTGTGTATGTACTGAAATTCTTAGAATCATAGATTACGGGTTTCTAAGATTCTGAGATTCTGAGTTTATGTGATACTAAAATTTCGAGATCCTGACTCTCTAGGCTTCTTGAATTGTTGGTTTCTGAAATTCTGTGATCGTTAAAATTGTAGATTCTGAAAATTACAGATTTTAAAATGCCACAAATTCTACAAAATTTCAATTTTAACACTCCTAAATTTTATAATTCCAATTCTCTTTTTTTTTGAAAAGAAAAATAACAAAACTTCCAGTACGTTTTTTTTCGAAATTCAAAAAGTGCAATTGTGCTCTAAAATTATTGCGAAATCCGTAGTTCCCCCTGGTCCCCTCAAACAAAATCCCATTGAAAACAAATCCCGACCAACCTCCCACAAAAAATCCAAAAAACTCAATGCTCAGCGAGCATCGAAAACCAATTTTCTGTTTTTCTGTGTTTTTTCATAAAGAATTTAATAAAAATGGAATTTTCCAATATTAAAGTTGAGCTCAAAAAACAAGTCAAGAAAATTTGATATTTGGTTATTTTCTAGTCAATATTTTGTCTGAAAATTTGATTTAAAAATTTTTTTGCTCAATTTGTTATATAGGAAATTTGACACCCTTTGAGCCCCCTAAGGCCTCTTTTTTACATCTCTGTTCAAAATGTCACATGAAACTGTGTCTGCGTCTCTTCCTCTGAAAGTGGGCGGAGCTTGGAGCTTCTCCCTCTCCCTTTCTCTCATTTTTTCACCCTAGTTGTATAAACAATTGTTAGAAGAGTCTGCTGACCTTAGTTCTAGATTAGTCCAGAAGGTTTTAGATGAGCAAAAAAATATTTTTTGAAAAAAAACTTTAAAAAATTTTATGGGAATTTTTTTTGAGTCACAAATATTTAGGGAATATTTCCAGCTGTTTTTTGAAACTTTGAACATTATTTTTGAACTTTTAAGGATTCTGAATGTTCTGAAGTTATGTACCTTCTTGAATACTAGGATTCTTAGGATTGCTCATCATAAAATTGCTCACCAATTTTTGTACCTAATTTCAGTTAGAATAGTTCGTTTTTCGTACTTTTTTGACTCGAAATTTCAAAAAAAATTTCTCTTTTTCCAGCTGCCCCTTTGGTCATTTCGGACAAAGTTGTGAACTTCACGAAACTTCAACTCTTCCACTAATTTCTCTTCCATTAGTCTCCAAGGACCCCCTGACCACCCCACCGGACCCCATGGTTATGTTATTGGTGATTGCTGCGGTCGTCTTGGCGCTGATGGCTGTTTTGGCTATGGTGAGTGTTATCTTTTATCAAAAAACATAGAGAAAAAATGAAGAGATTACTGTAGGAATGAAGGTTCTAGGTTGATTTTAAGCAGAGTTATAGGGGTTTGAAAATTGTTTGTAAAAAAATTTTGGAAAAAATTTTTTTGGAATTTTTTTCCAATTTTCTATTTTCCATATTTTCAAAATGTATTTTTTTGTTATATTCTTCAAATTTCAGAAAAAAATGAAATAGGCTACTGTAGAAATGAAGATTTTAGGTTGATTTTGAGTAGAGTTATAGAGGTTTGAAAATTCTTTAAAATTTTTTGAAAAAATATTTTTTTTTTAGAAAATTGATGATTTTTCAGTTTCCATAATTTTGGTTTATTTAACTTTTTTTATACTTTTCTAATTTCAAATGAGAAATGGAATAGATTACTGTAGAAATGAAGGTTCTAGGTTGAATTTGAGCGGAGTTATGGAGGTTTGAAATTTTTGAAAAAAAAAACTTTTTTTGAAATATTTTCCTTCAAAATTCGAGGTTTTCTAGTTTCCATTGTTTTTTATATGTAACTTTTAGGTTTTTTGAACTTTTTTAATAAAATGAAAAAGATTACTGTAGAAATGAAGAGTCTAGATTGATTTTGAGCAGAGTTATGGGGTTTTAAAAATTTAGAAAAAATTTTTTTTTGATATTTTTCTTCGGAAAATTTAAGGTTTTTCTAATTTCCATAGTTTTAACAAATGAAATTTTTTCATATATTTTTTAATTTTAGAAAAAAATTAGGGTAGATTACTGTAGAAATTAATGTTTTAGGTTAATTTTGATGAGAGTTCTGGAGGGCAATTTCGATTTCAACTCTCAATTTTTTTTCCTCCAAAAAACTCATTTTCCCCGTTTCTATTGTTCCCCTCAATGTAATCCGAGTCCTCTTCCTTATCTCTGCGTCTCTCCTTTCCCCTCACTATCTCAGTTTCTCATGCTCAAGGAGCCGTTGGCAAACCAAGAACAATTTTTCTTTCATTTTGTGTGTTTGCTCACGCATCTGGAGGGAAGGAGACAAATTCTGATGAGAAAAAAAATGGGGAGGAAGAGGAGTTTTATTGGATTTTGTGGAGATATGGAGAATTGATAACAGGGGGAAGTTTTTTTCAGAAAAAAGGGGCCCGCTTCTATTTGAAATTGCACTAGAAAAGTTCTGTTGAAAAATCCACTCTCAACTTTTCAAATAAATTCGAAAATGGATTCCAAAATGAGCTCCAATAACTGAAATTTCATTTTCTTTCCCAAAAAAAAATTTCCAATTTTCTAGAAACTTTCCAAAACCATAGTCACATAGTCATAGGGTTTATAAAAGTTCATAGGCTCTTTCATTCTTTTTCAGCCAAAAAAAAATAGACTCTTCCTCTTGTTTGCCCACATTTTGTTTTATGACCCAAGGCACCCCCCCCCCCCCCCCCCCAAATGTTTGTCTATATTTGAACCAAATTTGGTGAGGAAGAGAGGATACTGCAAAATTGAAACAAATAGAAGGCACCGGAAATAGAAACGGAGCCATTTTTGGGAAAAAGAAACAAATAAAGTTTTTTTTTTGGTTTTTAGGGGTTCATGAATGGAGGTTCTAGAAACTTTTTGATAGTGTTTGAGGGTCTAGAATTTTTTGTAATCGTTTTTTTTTTGGAAAAATGGGAACTTTTGAGTTCTCAGAAGAGATTGAGAAGATTCTAAAGAATTCTGGAGGATCCAAAAGGATTCTGAAGGATCGGGAGGATTCAGAAGGGTTCTGGAGGATTCTGAAAGATTCTGAAGGATTCTAAAGACTTCTGGAAGATCTAGAAAGATCCAGAAGGATTCTGAAGGATTCTGAAGGATACTCGAACTTTTTGAATTCTAGAAGTATGGAAAAAATGATTTTTTTCGATTTTCTTTTCAATTTTTTGGAAAGTGATCACAAAATAAAACTAATGATGTTCAGTGTCTCAAAAAAATGTTTTCGAAACTAAAATTTAGAATCTTAAGAAATTTGGATTTTAAGGATTCATGTAGCTCTAAAATTTCGAATCTCTTCCAAAAAATTCTATTCAGTTTCTTCACTGAAATAGTATCCCTGAAATGTCTCCACCAACGTTTCCTCTCCATTTTCAAGAGAACAAATTTGGCTAATGTGCCGAGCACACTGAGCCAAAAATGTGTACTTCTTTTTCCTCCACTCGGATTTATTCAAGAAGCTTGGAAAAGGAGAGAAAAAGAGAGAAAAAATAACAGAGTTGAGCATCGAGAGGGAGGGAGAAAAAGAGCCGAAAAGAGGAAAGGGGTCCATTGAAAAGTAGGAGAGGAAAAAAGCCAAAAGCTTTTTTCTCCTTTTTTGGGCTCTTTTTAGTCTATTTTTTCGTTTTTTTTTGTCTGGAAAATGCAAAAAATACCAAATATTTAACATAAATTTTATAGTGTTAAAATGATCTTAAAGTGTTTGAAATTTCGGAATTTTGAAAAACGTTTTTTCTATTTTTTTTTTCAATTTTTAGCGTAGTTTTAAAGTTGAAAAGACTGTGATATTGAACACTAAAAATGAGATCTGAAGTTCTAAATTTTATAACTTTTTTGCAGAAATTTTCCAACTTTTTAACTGTACTTAAACTCCATGTGCACTTTTCTTGCTCTTTTTGCATTTTTAATTTCAAAATTTCCTTTTTTGTTGTCTTATCAGTGACACTTTTCAAGATCATCAAATCAACACCACTTATTTCCTGAATTAAAAATTTTATTAGCTATTAGAATTTTCACACCTTCATGAACTTTTTTTATAGACTTCTTTTGAAGTTTCCATAAAATTGCATTTTTTCAAGATAAGAAGGTTGAAAAAAGGGCATAGAAGTTAAGGGGGAGGAGTGGTTGCAGAAAGTAGTATAAAAAAGGATTTTGGAAATTTTGGAATCAGAAAATTTTGCAGTATCGAAATTATAAGAAATTTTGATTTTTGACTCATTTTTCCCTTTTTGGAGCCTTTTTTCAACTTTTTGAGCCATTTTGCTCAAATTTTTGAAACACTTTTTATCTTGATTTTTTATCCGATTTTTCAAGTTCTTGAGCATTTTTGAAGGGAGCTCTTTTTAGGCTTCTTTTGAACTTTTTGAGCCACTTTTTTTGCTCCAAAATGACTCATTCCCCCATTAACTTCTTTTTTTTTGAAATTTCGCAATTTCTAGTCCCTTTACACTATAATTACTTCCTGAAATCTTTCCACCTGATATTTCGTAATACCAAGTTTTATCTCGTATATATGTATGCATTCTGAGCTCTCTTTTGAGCTCAGAAGTTCCAAGAAAAGGTGTATAATCTTTTGGTCCTTATATTTTCCTCTAATGCATATTTTCTTGCTCATTTTAATTCGTGTGCTCCAAAACCTCGAAATCCGAAAAAGTAAAAACTTCTGAATCCTTTAAATTGAACACTTCCAGAATTCAAAAAATGTAACTAAATTTTCTTGGAATTCTATTTTTCAAATGTTTCCGAGTATTCATTGTTTTTCCATGAATACCCAATTCCCTTTCATTTTTCTTTATCTCTGCGTCTCTTTTTCCCTCTATTTTTTTCTTGACGACTACTTTTCTAGAAGCTTCATGCTCCCACTCCGGCTCCCCCTCGTTTTTCTTTACCAAAAAATAGTATAGAAAAATAGAGAGACGCAGAGAATAAGGGGAGGAGAGGAGCTCACGCAATGAGCAAAATAAACGGGTTTGGACGGGAAAAAGAGGCGACTTCGGGAGAGCTCTTTTTCGTTTTTCTCCACTTCTTCTTTTTTTTTCTTTTGACTCTTATATCTAGTAGAATGAAAAAGATACAAATATTTTTGGATTCTTAGATTCCAAAATTTTCAAATTCTAGGAATCCTTCGATTTTGACATGCTTAGATTCCCAATCTTCCACTTTTTCAAATTTCCCGCCAAATTTCACATCCCATTTTTTGTTAAAACTCAAAAACTCACCGGAAATGACACCATTACCTGGCACCTGTTCAAAATATTATTCTTCAAAAAACAAACCAAAAAATCAAAAAATTGCCTATCCACACTTCCTTTCCTCTTGTTATCTGTAAAATGACTGATTTTTTGCACCATTTTTGTGCAAAAATAGACCAAAAATTGCAAAATTTGAGGAAAATGAAATCATTCTTACTCACTATAAAAGTTGGGGAGAATATAAAGTTTTGAGGAGTAGAGAAGTTATAAAAATGAAATTTTGTAAAATCCTCTCAATTTTCGAAACTGTCTAACTTCCTGGAAAGTTATCCAAACTCAATAAAACGCATATTTTCAACCTTCTAAAATTATCAGCTTCAAAATGAGCCCCCACACCCCTATATTCATTAAATTCCAAATTTCCCATGCGTCGCGGCTCGCGACGCGGTCAGAAGCGAATTTTAAAAATTGAGCAATTCTCGTCGTGTTTGGGCTCATTTTAAAGCTGTTAATCTCCTGAATCTGAAAATGTTAGTTTTAGCTCGATTTGACGAATTTTGAAGCTAAAAATGTTTTTTTGAAAATTTTTTTAAACGAAAAAACCAAAATCCAAAAAAATTCCAATCTGGCCATGTTTGGGCTTATTTTAAAGCTCTAAGCCTCCTGAATCTAAAAATCATATTTTCAGGGTAATTTGACAAATTTTGAAGCCCGAAAATTGATAAAATCTAAAAAACCGGGGCCTAAAACTGACCACTAGTATTGTTTTCCTTTTATTCCCAAATGAAATCATCTAATCAAAATTTCAAGTGGATAGACACCTCGGAGCCTAATCCAAGTGTTATTATTATTATTATTTTGAATAGCGTCACTTTATCACATTATCACTTCTTGGGGGCCCCACGCATTATCAGGTCTCGAGTCTCAAAAAAAAACAGAAAATCCCAAAATCTTTTTTCCGAAAAAAAAACAAACAGAAGGATCCCTCCACTTGAAATGATAGCGTTAACAGGTAGTTGAAATCGGATCTCATAAACAAATAAAAGCCTCTTTTTTGTACTCCTCGTGGACAAGAGGGTGTTTAGTTTTCCCACGGAAGGGAGGAGAGAGATGAGTAGTGTTTGACAATGGATTACCTCTTGGCTTCTCGTTTTTTTTTTTTGTGTTTGCCCTTGTGTTTTATTAGATGTATTAGTGAGGAGAGGAAATTTAGAAGGGGGTTTTAGGGAGTAAAAAATTTTTGTATTAAAAAAAAATTTTCCAAAAAAAATGTTTTTTTTGGAAATTTTTTTTCGAAATTTTTTTCTTTCAAAAATTCTGAAACCTCAAATAAATCTATGCTATAGTTTTCATCATGGACTAACTCTCATTCACTTTTCAATTTCAATTTTTTAAAATCTCCCGCCAAAAAACTCAATTTCTAATTTTCAGATGGTCAAAGGCTGCTTCTGCGACTGTTTCGGACCCATGGCTCGTGAGGACCCCTATGATAAGCCGCTGGATCCAGAAGACGTCAGAAGGTGTCTTCAGAAGGTTCGAGAGAATCAAGCGGCCAGAGTGAGTTTTCAGGGAAAAAAATTTCAAAAATTTTTTTTTCAAAATTTCATGAAAATTGCAAAAAATTTTCCTAACAATTCTCAAAACCCTTCTATCTTCCAGGAAATGGCTCGTGAACCCCTTGTAAGCCATCCACCACCACCATCCGCTCTCCCACCGATGGTCTCCGAATCCTACTCGGCACCGTACTCCCAGGCTCCGCCCACTTCTATTGGGTACCCATCGGCACCGCCTATGGTAAGTTGGAATACTGTAGTTAACAATGAGAACAAATTTTGAATTTCGCGCCAAAAATTCAAAATTTTCCAGGTCTACCGTCCACCATCACCTCCACCAGCCTACAGTGCCATCGATAAGACTCCACAGATGCATTCCTCGCAAATTTGAATTTCAAATTTCCCGCCATCAAAGATTTTTTTGAAAATCATAATGTATAGACCCCAAATTACTTCAATGATCTTCTTTTCTTCAAAATTCTAGTCATTTTCGACGAAAAATCAAAATTTTTTTTGTTTTGTTTACGGGTATTTTTTCTCGAATTTTATTTTTTTACTGAAATGAATAAAAATTGTACAGTTACAGTAGTTCGAAATACAACTACAGTAGTCCAACTAAATGTAGCTTACTATTTTTTGCTAACTCATATTGTTTAACTATTTGAGTTATAGCAAAAAAAAGTTGAAAAATCGTACCGAAGACTTTTTTTTCAACGGGTATATCTCAAGAACAATCAACGTTATCAAAAAGTAGTTAACTGCAATATTGCTCAGCATAAGATTTTACACCATTTTATAATTGATCACTTTTTGATAGCTTGAGCCGTTTTAGAGATAACACGCTTCAAAGTTGACATATACGCAGACAACGAGAGTACACTTGTTGTCTGCGTCTCTTTCACTTTCAGACGCTTATATCTCGAGAATATTTAGAGATATCAAAAAATAGTCCACTGCAATATTGCTCAGCATAAAATTTTACAGTTTTGTAATTGATTACTTTTTGATAGCATCAGCGGTTTTGGATATACAATGCTACAAAGTAGAGAGAGAGACGCAGACAGCGAGAGAACTCTTGTCGTCTGCGTCTTTCTCACTTTCAGACGATTATATCTCGAGAATGGTTAGAGATATCTAAAAAGTGCAAGAGAAGAAAATGAAGCAAATTTTAAGATGAGCAATATTCTATTTGGAGGTTTTTCGATATCTCAACTGGTTCTAGAGTTACAGTGCTTCAAAGTTTCGGTATTGTTATTTCAACTACAGTAAGCTACAGTAAATTTATTAAAATATATATATCACAAATAATAAAGTACACAAAAAATTAGTTAAAATTACAATGAAGAGTTCAATTAAAAGTAAGAATCAAAATTCCATCATTGCCCTTTTCCAAATCGAACTTGGCTCCTCGAAATCCCTCATATTTCGTCAGAATCATCGCTCGAATCGCTGCGAATCCATTCGTCGAGTGATTTCCTCGACCAGTCTCTATCCTAGCCATTTCCACTTTCTTCTCCAACATCTCCTCAATAATTTCCTCCAGATAAGCCTCCGCTAGGGGGAGAGTGAGGCCATGGAAATCATAGTACCATGGACCCCTTGGGTGGGCGGAGTTCCAAAGTTTGACGAGTGTGAGGATGAAGGCGTCGAAATGGGCGCCAGGGATTGTGCCGTTGGATTTGAGTTTTGCGGTCTGAAAATTTGGGATAATTGATGCAGAAAAAAGAGAGCTTCAAAATGGTATAATTTTTAGATTATTAGGTTGGCTAGTTCTTGAGATACCTTGAAAAACCAACAACTTTGGTTTTTCAATGCTATCTCAACCACCAGTCAACATTATAAGCTGAAAATTACACCATTTTAATCCTCCTTTTGTGTTCTATCGAACAATTATAAAAACTTACATGAATCTCTTGCACCTTCCTCTTAAAATGCGTCAACTTTCTCGCCAGGTTCTTTGCCGTCGGCTTCATCTCATGGACGCCGTGAGCGAAGCCACAGGATGAGCCTTTTGGGCATTTACGGTTTTGGGAGAAATGCAGGCAGATCCTGGTTTTATAATTGGTTGGGGGCAGGTTCTCCTTATCATACGTTTCACCAAAGCTGTTGGCTCGGGTTACTGTAGATTTGGTATAGCCAGGAGAGCTTCCAAACTTAGAAACTACAGTAACCCCTGGCATGATGAAGTTTGGAGTCACAATTGGAATGGAGGGTACTGTAGCCATAGGCATAGAAAAGTACGACATCTCAGATTCCATAGTGAGGGGTACCATCGGTACAGAATACAACTTTGACCACGATGTCATCATGACGAATTCATTTTGTTGGTTGAAGACGTTGTTAGACATTATTAGCTGGGATAATAGTATTGTAATTTACAATATTACAGAGTAGAGAATATCTTAAGAATGCAAAAATCTACATCGACTTTGTTCCCTTAACATGTTCCCTTCACATACAGTAATCCAGGTGCCCCTGTCCAGGTGCATCTATGCGAAGGGAATCCTTTTCGGTATCGGTTTACAGTACCCCCCCCCCCCTTATTAAGAGTGAGGGAATTTTTCATCGTTGCCTCCGGGATACTGTAAATCAATACATGTTTTCCAATCTTAAACAATCCAATAAATTTTTAATGTCGATTTTTTCTAGAAATTTTTAACAACAATTTTTCTATTGAAGTTTCAAAAAACTGTGTAGGTTTTTTTTTCCTTTAGAATGACGGAATAATTGCCCCCCAGACGTTCCAAACAAGCACACAGTAGTTCGCAAAGCTCAAGAATTGAATGAAAAACTAAAAAAGGCCATCTGAAAATCCAAAGAACCCTCGAATTCCTGAAAAAGAGACATCCGAAACTGAAGAAAAAGAACCAAAAAAGTATGAGTCAAAAAAATGCGATGAAAATTGTGAAAGTTTTGAAGGAGAATTGAGATTGATGGAGACTACTCGTGTCAAAATGATATTTGGATTGGGCTCTTTTTGAGCTTCAAATGCTCCGAAAACTAGATATTTTGATGAAAACTTCAATTTTCGGGTTGAAAAAATCCAGGGCTTCAAAATGAGTATAAGCAACCCCAGTTTCAAATATGTTCTTTCTTGTGCTCGGCGAGCCCGAAATTGACATTGAACAAATCTAGCATACTGTATATCAAATGAACGCTCTAATAGTAAGTTTAAAAAGTTCAAAAATATGATTTTGAAGAAATTAGGGTTTTTTAAGTCGAGATATGTATAGCATTACATTATATATAGAATTCTAATTTCCTTCAAAACTTCAGTTTTATCCAAAATCTCAAAGTACTGCATCCGAAAACTTTCGTCATCTTTAAAAGTGTATGTCAAAACCCTTTGTGACTTTTCAGAATCTTCTAGAATCTTCTGTAACACTTTATCCCAGAAATTCCCGTTATCTAAGTACAATACTTGCAAACCTTAAAATCCGAATCATTCAGGATCGTCTGAAGTTTTTCAGAATCCTCTATGATCTTCTAGGCTCTTTCAGAATCCAAGCCTTCACATCCAAAATCCCTCAAAGCATCCGAAAGACTTAAATTTATTAAATGAAAAATTCTAGTAACCAAAAATGATCATAAATCGTACAACTACATTATAAATGGGAACGGAATCTACTTGGAGTTAAAATTAAACGAAAAGAATGAGAAGAAAAGTTATGAGAACGGTCATTGATCCAAATGTCAAGATTCCAGATGGTCCAGAAGACGTCGTTGGAGATTCAGAAGTCGTCGTTGTAGGTGTCGGTGTGGAAGGAGGAGCCTTGGGACTGAAAAAAATCAATTTTTATTTCAAAAATTGAATATTCAAAAACTCACAGGCTCTTATCGATGATGCACAGGCCTTGCGTACTTCTTCTCCACTTCTCAGGTATTTCCTCGTTCACAGTCCCTTTGGGACATTCCGATCCGGCCACAGTTGGGAAAAGCCACGCCGTGGGTAGGGAATACTGTTTACTGAAAAAAATTCGTTAATTTGTTTTATAAACTCTTAAAAAGCCTTCAAAAAGAAGGCAAAAAAGTTTTAGACAATTTTGACCCAGGTGGGGTTCGAACCCGTGACCTCTAGATTACTAGTCATCCCTCTACCCAGCTGAGCCACCAGTGTCAAGTAGGTCTTTTTGAAGCAAAATTTTGTGCTGATTTTGAATACTAGGTTTAAATTTGTGAGAACTAAGTTTTAGGCGCTGAAAATTCAAGAATCCAATTTTTCAAAAAAAAAAACTGCTCTAAACTCAGTTCTAGAAAGTTGTTGTCGATGATTTTTGGCTTAAAATTTTCCACTTCAAAAAATTGTTCCGAAAAACTTACGACGGTCCAGTAAGGCAGAGTAAGTATGATCCAGTTGGTGTCGTTCTGACTGCACATCCGATTTGCCAATTCTTCCTATTGAAAACCTCCAAATAATCCATCGTCGTATCCTTCCTAGCTCTCATATACGCCTCTTGCTCCGCCTTCGACTTTTCCTCCATTTTGTGAATATGCTCCACGACGAGGAACGGCTCAGTGAGCTTGTAGGTCTCAGTTCGGAAGTACCGGAACTTATCGCTATCCGGGTGGATTGGCCTGGCTTCAGTGTCGTTCCAATCGGCTTCTTTTGCTCGTTTCATCAATCGATTAGACCACGACTGAAAATTACGAGCATTTTTTGGATAAAAAGTGTTGTTTTTTTTCAAAAACTCACCATCGCCCGATAATCTGGAATTCTCAGAGCCACTCCCCTTTCTCGTCTCGCCTTGTTGACTTGGAATAAAAACTCCTTACGGTCACCGAAATAATTGATTTTGCGGGAACACATAGACCATCCTTTGCCACGAAGCCCACCTCTGTCTCGTTACATTCCGCCGCTAAACTCCAAATGGATTGTCCTCGAAAATTCCACAATTCCATATTCTCCCTGAAAAAAAAAATCAACAAAAAAACTCAAAAAATTTAATGGGGGTTTGAATGATACCAAAATCATGCAATAAAACCTTCTAAAGTTGATTTTAGAGCATTTTTCTATAATTCAATATATTGAATTTTGAAGTCCAAAAACTGAATTCTATCTAATTTCAATCAAAATTTCAAAATCAGCACAAAATTTTGCTTCGAAATGACCCATTTGCCGTTTTTGACACCGTTTGCTCAACTGGGTAGAGGGATGGCTGGGGATCTAGATGTCACGGGTTCGAACTCACCCTAGGTAAAATTGTGTCACACATTCTTGCTCCCGATTTTTCATCGAATTTATACTTTTGGGGTAATTTTAGAGCTCAATAATACTTATTTAACGATTTCAGTTTTTCAGGATTTTCTCGATTTCTAGGAATCTTCATGCAAAGCAAGAGGGATATTCAAAATCAGCACAAAATGTCGGTTCGAAAAGACCTATCTAACATTTTTGAAACTTTTGGCTCAACTGGGTAGAGGGATGGCTGGGGATCTGGAGGTTACGGGTTCGAACCCCACCTGCGGCAAAAATGTCCGAAAAGTTTTTTGCTTTCTTTTCAAGGTATTTTTAAAGTTTTCAAGCTTCAAATTAACTCACTGTGGTCCAAGAACGCACAAAATGAACTTCTTCCCTCGATTCTTCGTTTTCTCATCACACGCAATCATATATTGCTCGGGCTCCACTAATTCTAACTTTCCAGATGATTCTTTGTCCTCCAGAGTCTTCCATTTCTTATCGATTTCTCCAGACAACGTCCACTTCTTCAAGTCGACGACTTGCGGATCGATGGCATCAAACGCGGAATTGTATGAAGACAACTCGACCCATCTGAATGCCTTGCGGGCTCCGTGCCAATGTGATTTGTTATTGTAGTCGAGAGCCTTCACCATTACATCCAGATCAGAGTTCCATTGCTGAAAAAAATCATTTTGAAAATTTTGAATTGGATTTTTGATATTTTCAAATCTTCTGGAACCAGTTATTCAAGATTATCTCGATTTCTAAGAATCTTTATGCCAAGTCAAATAGACATTCAGAACTAGCACAAAATTTCGCTTCGAAAAGACCTATCTAACTTTTTCGACACTTTTGGCGCAGTGGGTAGTAAGCTTGACTACAAATCTCAAGGTCCTGGTTCGAACCCCACCTAGGTCAACATTTTTTTACTTTCTTTTTTGAGCATTTTCATCAATTTTAATGTCTCAGAAAGCTTACCAATTCGTGCATGTTTTCGATCCGGAACTGAATCGCGTAGGCTCTTCTCATCTGATTCAAGTCCTTCAAGAAGTACTCTTGATTCCCAAAAAGTGTCAAATTGGAGTTCTGGGCTACAGTACACAATCCACCGGTGTTCTCGTATCCGGAGGAGCAATTGCTGCCGGGACTGTAGTCGTATTGCCGGTGTGTGAGTTTCTTGATTATCGGGGGATTCTCAAACTTCCAGATCTTGGTGAGTCCACTGAAAAAACAAAATTTTTTAATGGGTTTTTTTGATTTCCAAAGTCTTACCCTGGTCCAATGACACACAGCAATCCTTGATCCGCGTTCTCATCCTTCCAATCGCACCCAATGAATCGTTGAAGAGGATCCAAAAGTTCCGATACTCCAAGTGAAGTTCCCTCGAGGATTTTGAACTTCTCGTCTCGCTCAGATGACGTCAGATTTTTGAGAATCTTTACTTCATGAATTATCTTCGAAAAGATATTACGATAGTATGGCAGTTTGACAAATCTCCAATGATCACCGTGTTTCATATGAGCAATCTGAGATTTATATTTAGCGATTTCGACGAGCTCTTCATTCCAAATCATTTCGTGCATATTCGTGACGTTATGTAGATTCGCGTACTGCCTTCTTTCGATATTAAGAGACATTATGCGAAACTCTCGAGTCTGACCTCATACTAGGCGGCACACAAAAATTCAACTGGTTCAAATCGATTCATATTTCATAAATATGAACTACTAGGACCAGTGTGTACAAAACCATATTTTATTTCTGGCCACGCCCCCTTTCAGTAGGCAAAAAATCCATCTCAATGTCAAAACTCGTCAGAGACCAAAACTTTTTCTATTGAAAGTTATGAATGAAATCTCATCTGGAATAGATAGAAGGCACTATTTCAAGCAACTTTTGTGTTCAGACGAAAATTCCAGCTCAGCTCCTTGCATGTGAAAAAAGTTGATTTTTTGAGAGTCTTTTTGAAATTACGAATTTTTCGGAAAAATAATACTCTCCTGAAAAATTTTTCTACGGAATACATCGAGATAAGTGAAAATTAGGATGCACCAACTTATGGGGAATATACAGCGAAAAAATCTTCCTCGATACCAGGGTGTCTCAAAGGTGAAAATGGGCAAAGTTTGCTCTTGGGTACCCAAAAATCAACGTATAGGGATACATGGTGAAAAATTCGAAAATCACTAAATTCGATTGTTTTTCGATGGAAGGTTTTACTGATGTTTTACTATCATTTCTCAACTTTATAGGATAATATCTTGCGGTTAAAACATATTTTGTCAGAATTAATATCAACGCTAGCCAAGCTAGCATAAATAGGCTGGTCGTGAAGAACTTGGCTCAGATTTCACTGGAAACTATGAGAAATGATAGGAAAACATCAGTAAAACCTTCCATCGAAAAACAATCGAATTTAGTGATTTTCGAATTTTTCACCATGTACCCCTATACGTTGATTTTTGGGTACCCAAGAGCAAACTTTGCCCATTTTCACCTTTGAGACACCCTGGTATCGAGGGAGATTTTTTCGCTGTATATTCCTCATAAGTTGGTGCATCCTAATTTTCACTTATCTCGATGTATTCCGTAGAAAAATTTTTCAGGAGAGTATTATTTTTCCGAAAAATTCGTAATTTCAAAAAGTCTCTCGAAAAATCAACTTTTTTTTCATGCAAGGAGCTGAGCTGGAATTTTTGTCTGAACACAAAAGTTGCTCAAAATAATGCCTTATATCTATTCCAGATGAGATTTCATTCATAACTTTCAGTAGAAAAATTTTTGGTCTCTGACGGGTTTTGACATTGAGATGGATTTTTTGCCTACTGAAAGGGGGCGTGGCCAGAAATAAAATATGGTTTTGTACACACTGATCCTAGTAGTTCATATTTATAAAATATCAATCGATTTGAACCAGTTGAATTTTTGTGTGCCGCCTGACACTCGATAAATTCGTGGAACATCTCTTAATCGCCTCCAAAAACTGAGTCCGATCACCAAGGTCCATACACAATCCATTGTCGGTAACGTATCCTTCTTCACATTTCGAATCGGGATCCCCTTTTTCTAGGATAGCTGATTTGCCACTAAAAAATCGTAAGTTTTATGATTCAAATAAGCAAAACCATAGACTAAACAATTCTAGAACTTTTTTTCATAGCGGGTTTTCAAAACTTGGATGTTTGGGAATTTTGACATTTTGAAAGCTTAAAATTCTTTTTAAATCAATTTCAACAAAATATTCAAAGTCAGCACAAAATTTCGCTTCGAAATGACCTATTTACCGTTTTTGACACTTTTGGGTCAACTGGGTAGAGGATTGGCTATGAATCTAATTGTCACGGGTTCGAATCCCACCTGGGTCAAAATCTTTTTGCTTTCTTTTTTAGTACTTTCTTAAAGTTTTCAATGTGTTTTCTTTTTTTTCAATTAAAAAAAAACTTACTGTGGTCCTATAACACACAAATATCTTGTAGCGCCTCCATGATCTAGACTCATCGTCGCACATCCGATTCTTTTTTGAAGAGGGTCCAGGAAATGAAGACTGTTCCGTTTCACCGTTAAAGCTTTGTCGCGGCCCAGCACCAATGCATAAAAATCGTTATACAATTTTGGTCGAACATCAACGAACGAGTGGAAGACAAAATAGTTCCAAGTGTCGTTTGGCTTAACTGTCAATGTATGGTCTTCTATTTTGAGCGACTTTGTAAAGTTGACAAGTGCCTCGTCCCAAATCTGAAAGTATTTATAGATTATTTTATTTCAAAAAAGTCCTCACCAATGCATTCATATTCCGAATACTAAACCCAGAGGCGGCACTTCTCCTCACAGCATTTACACTTTCAAGAGCGATCTCCTCATTCCCACTGATCATTTTGCACAATCCATAATGGTTCACATATCCATAGGAGCACTCGGATCCAGGGGGTCCAATAAACTTGCCACCAAGACTCCAGAAATCAACAGATTTCCTGAAAAAAATTACTTAAAACTTTGAAAAAAAAAGGTTTTCTAACCTATGGCCAATTACACAATCGTATAATTCTTTGCTCGGATTCCAGTGGCATCCGAAAATCTCTTGAAGTGGAGTCATCAATTCAACGTAAACATTCTCGTTTCGAGAACTCCTTCTGTTCAGAACTTTCTCGACCTCGGCCTCCAAATCATCCTCATTTAAATAGAAATCGTTCAATTGAATTTTCCGATAATCCGTTACGTAAGGCATATTGAAAGACATGTCAGCAAGCGAGTCACTCCAAACCTGAAAAAAATGAATTGAAAATTGAAAATTTTCAAACTTTCAAACTCACCAATTCATGCATATTCGAAACGTTATACTTTCTCGCACACTTTCTTCTCATCGCATTCAGTCGACTCAGAAAATCTTCCTTGAATCCAACCTTATCACACAGATATTGCCTCTTTTCGTAGCCAGTCTCACAAGTGACTTTGGATCCGATATATTCTTTCAGCTCGAACTTTTTTCTGAAAAAAAATCGTATAAGGATGCATTTGATTTTAAAACACGTACTCAGGACCCACACGGCAGTAATCAAATCCGTTCTGCTTGACACATCCGATTTCTTTTTGATGAGCTCCCATCGCTATCAGCAATGGATAGATTGTCCAATCACGATTTTCAGCCATGAACGTGTATGCCGCACCCGAAATATCGCGAATCTTAGAGTCAACGGTGTCGCCGGCTGCTATTGAGAATATTAGCCCCGGAGCCTCGCTCTCAAATACTACTTTTGCCAGATCATCACTCCAGTACTGAAAATGATCATTTATTGATTTGTTTTTGTTACTAGAACTTACCAGCTTGTACATGCTGTTGATTTTCTGATCTCTGGCAAATTTGGATCGCACCCCATTCAGTTGACGGACGAATTCCTTGTATGGGTTGTCATCAGAAGACGTCGTGAGGGCAGGAAGCAGAAGTGTCCAGAAGACGAATATCAGTTTTGTTATGTTCATCGTGACGATAAAACAGAGAACTGATTGATTTTCCCTTTGGTCAATGCCACATCGACATTTTCTTTTTTTTTTTTGTTTTTGATGACGTTTTGCAACGTGGCATGTCTCTGGGATTTTCCAGAAACTTCTTCACGCAAAAGGTCAACTTTTTTTGAGAAAACCTTTTTTTTTTCACCACGTGTAACGTTTTCTTTTTTGTTCAAATTTTTTGCAAGTTAACTCATTATTTTTTTGAGCAATGTTGAGCAGTTTTTGTGCACTAATATTGGCACTTTTGTCATGTTTTGTGCTAACTGCACCTCCATTACCTGAGCGATGGCCATTAAGAAACCCAGATTTTATAGGTGAATCAAACTATCTGATTCTGTCAATGAATAAGGTTCGAAGACGATTCGCAAAAGAGTACAATGTGCCAAATATGCATGAATTGGTGGGTCTATTTTTGGAATTTGCGAAACAAGATGTCTTTTTCTTATTCTACGTACACCAAATGTTTAGATATGGAACGAAGAGCTGACGCAAATTTTGAGAACACTCGACTTGACCACTGACTATTTTCAAGATAATAAAAAAGGAGAAAAACCATGGCGACGCGCTAACATTGGCTCCTACAACGTTCCTGAAAATTGGACTAGTGAAAGGATCGATGAGTTTCTTGGTGAAACCAAAGAGGAGCGATTTCAAGGATCCGATATATGGGGGAATTTGAAAGAATTCGAGTTTACGGCCCCTCTTCAAACTCTTGTTGGCTGTGAACCAAGTAGATATAAGCAACTGCAGCTCATCAATTGTTTGCTGGCTTTTGAGTGAGTTTGACCCCTAGAATTTCTGTAGCTTACTTTCAGGTAGTATATTCGAATTTCCTCCAAGTAACTTTCTCAGATTGGTTTCTAACTCTTTCCGTTTTAGTTTAATTTATTTTTGATAACAAAACAATTGTAATACTTTCCTTAACGTTTGGTTCTCTATTGGTATTTCAGACTAGACTTTGTATTCTTCGAGAAAGGCTCAACAGCAATTCCCGGATCGGATTGTATGGAAGGATACGAAAACGATGATGGTCTATGTGTTCATACCGAATCAGCAGATATCACATGGCTCGGAAAACCTGAGAATTTTCTCTCAAAACTAAATGCGCTAAGAAGGAAGTTTGCAAAAGAGAAGAACTTGGCCAACACTCATGAATTGGTATGTTTACGAATTCCTGTTTTTTGAAACCATTTTTCAGATTTGGAACAAAGAACTTGTTGAAAAAGCGGAATCTATAGATTGGGATCCATTGAATCCACCTAAAAGGGAAATGTTCCGATACACTCGAGATTTCAATTATCGATTTTTGATCAAGTCTGTGGAAAACGCCACCAATGAATTTATGAAATTGAGTGAAGATGATAAGAAGGATTTTCTGGAAGGAAATGATCCCGCAAAAATATTTCTTGAGCTTATAGCACCGAAGCAACAGATGATCGGGTGTGCTCCAAAGTTAACATATGCGGATCCACATGTTCTATGTTTGATTGGACCTCAGTGAGCTATCAAATTACCTCAAAAGTTTTAGAAATTAAATTTCCAGAGAAGAGCTGAAAATCGATTCCGGTGTTGGACAAGAGTGTGATTACGGTTTCGAGTTAGATGTTGAGGCAAATGTTTGCATGGCAAAGGATGTAGAAAAAATGACAAGGCTCGGGAACTCTGGAAAATTTTTGAAAATGATCAATGAGTTGAGACGGAAGTACGCAAAAGAGAAACATGTTCCAAATATGCATGAATTGGTGAGTTTTCTATAAGTTACTGGCCAAAATAAAATAGATCGTCTGAATCAGCACAAAATTTCGCTTCGAAATGACCTATTTACTAATTTTGACCCTGGTGGCTCAGCTGGGTAGAGGGGTGGCTGGGGATCTAGAGGTCGCGGGTTCGAACCCCACCTGCGGTTAAAACTTGTTAAACATTTTTTGCACTCTTGTTTCGATGAATTCACACTATTTGATAACCTATTGAATTGTTTTTGAGCGTTTTTTTTTTTTTTTGAAAATTTTAATGCCTCCATTTGCAGTAAAGTTTTTTTTTAGATTAACTCATTTTCTAGAAGTTGTTGGCCAAAATAAGTTAGATATTTGGATTCAGCACAAAATTCCGCGTCAAATTGACCTATTTACCGTTTTTTACCCTGGTCGCTCAGCTGGGTAGAGGGATGGCTGGGGATCTAGAGGTCGCGGGTTCAAACCCCACCTGGGATCGAAATGTGTCAAATCTTTTTTGCACTTTTGTTTTGATGAGTTCACACTATTTGAAAACTCATAGACCTATTTTTGACCTTTTTTGACTTTTTTTTATTTTGCTGCAGAAAGTCTATTTTTTTAAAAGTTATCTCGATTTCTAAAAGTTTTTGGCCAAAATAAATTAGATATTTAAATTCAGGACAAAATTTCGCTTCGAAATGACCTATTTACCGTTTTTTGAAACTTTTAGCTCAGTTGGGTAGAGGAGTGGTTGGAAATCTAAGGGTCGCGGGTTCAAACCTCACCTGTGGTCAAAACTTGTAAAACATTTTTTGCACTTTTGTTTCGATGAGTTCACAATATTTGAAAACTCATATACTTATTTTTGACCTTTTTATTATTTTTTGAGACATCAGAAAAAAGTTTTTTTGAGTTTACCTCGATTTCTAGAAGTTTATGACCAAATTAAGTTAGATATTCAAAATCAGCACAAAATTTCGCTTCGAAATGACCTTTTTACTAATTTTGACTCTGGTGGCAGAGCTGGGTGGAGGAGTGGCTGGGAATCTAGAGGTCGCGGGTTCGAACCCCATCTGGGTCAAAGCTTTTTTCCTTTCTTTTTGACCATTTTTAGACCACTCTCCACTTTTCTGAATTTCAAAATGAACATTTTCAGACCTGGAGTTCGGACCTTGAAAAATCCATGGCGGCCTTTGATATTCGCGAAAATTGGTCAGGTGTAGATGTCAAATTTCGATTCTCTTATGTTGAGAACTACCGTACCACTTTTGACTACACAGACAACCTTCTCGATTGGAACTATGAAAAAAGTGAACAAAACATTTGGCTAGAATACGTGGTACCTCTTCAGACAATGATTGGGTGTACTGTAAAATCAGATGACGATGTTTGGTGTCTTTTGGGACCAGAGTAAGATCCTCAGGTGGTTACTGTAGATTCCAAATTTCTATTATTTTCAGAGGGAAGTACAAAATTTGGGATCCCAATGTGAATACTACTGTAGTTCCTGGATCTCAATGTATTGATGGATATGAAAATAATGATGGATTATGTTCACCTAAAGATCCTTCGAAAGTTTCATATTTCGGATTCCAGGAGAATTTTATGACAGAAATCAACGAGTTGAGACTACAGTATGCTCTCAAGTACCATGTTCCGAATATGCATAAATTGGTAAGGGATTACTGTAGTTTTGGATTCTTAAGCTTGTAACTTGGCTCATTTTCGAGCTATAGTAATGAAAATAAGCGCAATCGACTGGAAATTGAATTTTAAGTAGGAAAAATTAACAATTTATAAAAAAACCTTTCAGATTTGGAGTGAAGATTTGGTTCAAATCATGGATTCAACAGACTATTCCGCTTTGGAATCCTACCAAAACCCCACTAGACGTACAGTAATCCTTGAATCGTATTCTGGAGTTAAAGAAAATCTGGAAAATGAATTGGAGCAATTCTCAAAAACTGCACAAGAGCATCGAGAGGAAACTTTGAAGAATTTGAAATCTTTGGAACTTTTGAATCCTATTCAATTTTCAATTGGATGTGGGAAGAAATTCACAGACACCGAATCGATGATTGCATGTTTTATTGGAAGCAGGTACAGTAATCTACAGTATTCCGAAATTTCAAAAAAAAATAAATTTTTCAGCGGGAAATTCGAACTTTTCGATTTTCAAGGTCACAAAACTCCAGGATCGGAGTGTTTCAGAGGATTCGACAATGAGAATGGATACTGTATTCCGAAGAATTTGGATACTGTAACATATTTGGGATCTCCTGAAGGGTTTTTGGAGGATTTGAATGATTTGAGATGGGAATTAGCGAAGAATTACAGTATTCCAAATATGCATGAATTGGTAGGTCACATTTTGGGGGCACATAACTTGGCTCATTTTGAGTTTTGGGCTTTCAAATTTATACCAATCGATTGGAAATTGAATTTTTTAGCAGTAGAAAAAGCTTTTAAAAATAAAAAAGATGTTAATTGTAAGCTCAATTTCATGAACATTTGAAAAAATAAGTTTTTGATTTTATTGATTAAATTTGTCCTCAAATGCTCATAACTTGGCTCATATTTGACTTTGAACTATGAAAGTTATATCGATCGATTTGAAATTAATTTTTGCTTCCAACATTTTCCAATTTAAAATTTTCTAGATTTGGAGCTCTGAACTTGCTGAAATCGCCAAGAATGTCAATGAATCTCAACTCCCAACATCCGCTTACAAATCATGGAGATTCACTCGGATTCAAGAATATCAAAATCAAAAATCTCAAATTTCCATAAGTTTGGAACAATTTCTATTCAAAACTGATGCAGAAAAAGCTGAAATTTTCAAGGAAAATTCGGAAGACAAAGGATTTTTAGAATTTTTGAATCCGAATCAGAAGAAAATTGGATGTTTTATCAAAAACGAAACAGAATCGATTGTCTGTATTTTGGGAGATGAGTGAGTTTTCTTTGGAAATTTTTCTATATAATTTTTTATTTCAGGAAGGATTTCAAATTATGGGATTTCGATGGAAAATCGATTCCTGAATCTCTTTCTGAATGCTCTTCTGGATATGAGAATTTTAATGGATTTTGTGTTCTCGAAGGTTCCAAGGATCATTTGAAGACAACGACTACTGTAGAGACTACAAGGTAAAAATAGAAAGTTGAAAATGGGGATTCTATAAACTTGAATATTTTCAGCACCACAACTCCAAGACCATTACCAACTAAAAAAACACCATCTGAAAATCCAAAAAATCCTCAAATTCCTGAAAAACAGACATCCGGAACTGAAGAACCAAAAGAACCAAAAAAGTATCCAATGCTGGCTGAAGAGGATAAACCATTGGAATCAAAATCGGAAAATTTGAACTTCATTTTCAGTTTACTTGTGTTTGTAATGATTAGTACTGTAGTTTTAGGATGAAATAGTGAATGTTTGCATTGCGGAATTTTCGACTGTAAATCTCAAAACGCAGTATCAAAATCTTTGAAAGTTTTTCAAAGTGTTTAATCATAAAGAGTGTAGATTTTGAAATTTCCGAAAAAAATTCTCTAATTTTTGAGTTAAATTTTTCATTCCAAAATCTCAAAACAAGTATTTCGATAAGAAATCTTCATTCATTTAATCAGAAAAAAGTCCAGATTTAGACAAGAAAAGAGCACAAGAGAACTGAGTAGAAATAGAGAAGAGCAGGTGCAGATGATTCTTCCGATTCTGTAAAGTCTTCAGACTCTCCAGAGTTCCTCTCATCAGATGTTTGTTTCTCCGGAATCGGAGATGGACGTTGAGTTGATTGTGGTTTTGAAGCAGGATCCTTGTTTTGTTAACTCATCTTGTTTTACTACAGAGTTATACTGAAAAAAAATTGGAAAATTGTTCCAAAGATTTTTTTTTCAACAAGAATATCTCAAAAACGGTCGAAGTTGTCGAAAAGTAGACCACTGCAATATTGCTCAGCATAAAATTTCACACATTTTTGTAATTGACCACTTTCTGATAACTTTGATGGTTTTAGAGATACGATGCTTCGAAGTTGGAGCAAATCGGAGAGACGCAGGGAGCGAGAGTACTCTTGTCATCTGCGTCTCACTGGGTAGCCTTTTTAGACGCTTATAACTCGAAAATGCTTAGAGTTATCAAAAAAGTGCAAAAGAAGAAAATGTAGCAAATTTTAAGATGAGCAATATTCTATTTGGAGGTTTTTCGATAGTTGGTTCTAGAGTTATAGTGCTTCAAAGTTTCGGTATTGTTATTTCAACTACATTAAGCTACATCATTTTATTAAAATATATAACACAAATAATAAAGTATGCAAAAAATTAGTTAAAACAAAATCAATAATTTCAATTAAAAGTGAGAATCAAAATTCCATCATTCCCTTTTTCCAAATCGAACTTGGCTCCTCGAAATCCCTCATATTTTGTCAGAATCATCGCTCGAATTGCTGCAAATCCATTCGTCGAGTGATTTCCTCGACCAGTCTCTATCCCAGCCATTTCCACTTTCTTTTCCAACATCTCCCCAATAATTTCTTCCAAATAAGCCTCCGCTAGTGGAAGAGTGAGGCCATGGAAATCATAGTACCATGGACCCCTTGGGTGGGCGGAGTTCCAAAGTTTGACAAGTGTTAGGATGAAGGTGTCGAAGTGGGAGCCAGGGACTGTGCCGTTGGATTTGAGTTTTGCGGTCTGAAAATTGGAGTTATTTATTAGGTAAAAATTGATGCAGAAAAAAAGAGCTTCAAAATTGTGTAATTTTGAGATCAAAAAGTTGACTAGTTCTTGAGATAACCTTGAAAAACCATAAACTTAAGTTTTTCAAGGCTATCTTAAGAACCAAACAACCTTATAATCTGAAAATTATACCATTTTAATCTTCGTTTTATTCTCTATCAAACCTTAATAAAAACTCACATGAATCTCCTGCACCTTCCTCTTAAAATGCGTCAACTTACTTGCGAACTCCTCCGTCTCCACAAAGTACTTCTTATCGTGGTACTCCGGATCATGTGGGTGGATGAATTCACACCGACATCTATAAGGGCAGTCCATTGAGCCGCCCTTGGCAAAACTAATGCACAATTTTGTCTTGTGCTTAGCATTCAGAGCCTTTTTCGCAAGGTTCTTTGCCGTTGGCTTCATCTCGTGGACGCCGTGAGCGAAGCCACAGGATGAGCCTTTTGGGCATTTACGGTTTTGCGAAAAATGCAGGCAGATCCTGGTTTTATAATTGGTTGGGGGCAGGTTCTCCTTATTATCCGTTTCACCAAAGCTGTTGGCTCGGGTTACTGTAGATCTGGTGTAGTCATTAGGTACAGTAACCCTTGGGGATAAAACATAGTCAAGCTGGCTAGGAATGGAGGCTACTGTAGCCATTGGAGCAGGCGTTGGCAAATATGGCACTTCTGATCCCATTTGTGGAGCCATTGGGAAATAGCCCATCGGAATATAGAAACGTGCTCCCGATGTCATCATAACGAATTCAGTTTTTTGGAAGACGTTGTTGGACATTATTAGCTGGGATAATAGTATTGTAATTTACAAGATTACGGGTTAGAGAATATCTTAAGAATGCAAAAATCTACATAGATTTTGTTCCCTTAACATGTTCCCTTCACATACAGTAATCCAGGTGCCCCTGTCCAGGTGCCTCTATGTGAAAGGAATCCTTTTCGGCATCGGTTTACAGTCCCCCCCCCCTTTATTAAGAGTGAGGGAATTTTTCATGATTGCCTCCGGGATACTGTAACTCAATACATGTTTCCCAATCTTAAACAATCCAATTATTTTTTAATGTCGAAGTTTTCTGGAAAAGTTTGAATGAAAACTTTCATATTGGAACTTCAGAAACCGTCATAGCTTCTTTTGTCCTTCAGAAGGCCGGAAAATTTCTCCAAATGCTCCAAACCAGCATACGGTAGTTCTCAAAGCTCAAAAATTGGACGTTGGAAAGTTGCAGTTCTACAGAACCTTCAGATTAGAATTCCAGAATTCTTGAACTAAATTTCATTCTAGTATCTCAAAAACAAGTATTTCAATAAAATATTCATTCCTTCCCCTATCTTCGAAAGTTTTTCTGACAAAGGAATGGTCTACACAAAGGTAGGCTTTTTTACAAGTGACATATACCATTCGAAAGCTTATGAAATTCGATTTCATAATATGTATTTCTGAAACTAAAGAAAAAGTGCCAAAAAAGTATCCAATACTGGCTGAAGAGGATAAACCATTGGAATCAAAATCGAAAATCGTGAACTTGGCTTTCAGTTTACTTGTGTTATTAATGATTAGTACTAATTTTGAAATAAATGAAATATTGAATGTTTGGATTGTAAATCGCAAAGTTTGTCACCTCACAAGGAAAAAATGAAGTACTCTTGGATTGCGAAGTTTTTCACTTCAAAAAACAGTATCAAAATCTATAGTATTGGTTTTCTCAACAAATGCGGAAATCTTACAAGCTTTCAAAAACTTTCCGAGTTTTTCAGAATGTTACCAAAACTTTAGAATCGAATTCTTTCTTAGATTACTGTGTTTTTAATCAAAACCGATTCAGCCTATTCATTTATTTTCCAAAATCATTACAACAAGTATCTAATTCAAAAATCTTCATTCAATCAGAAAATGGTCCAATTAAGCCCTATGAGAATGCAAACGAGAATGGAGTGAAAATAGGAAAAAAAAGGAGATCCGGATGATTCTTCAGATTGCTTTGGTTTCGGAGTCGGAGGAGCCAGAGTGGTAGGAGGGAAAAGTGAGCACAGTCCATCGTTGTTACCGTATCCTTGATGACATTGTGATCCGGGCGTTCCTTTCACTTTCAGAATTTCTTGCAACCCTTTCCAGGAATACTTTTCACTGTATTTAAATTTAAAAAATGTTCTGAAAAATCAACTGTGTAGTTTTTCACACTTTGTATCAATTACCCAGGTGCAAATAAGCAGACATCGTGTTTACCAACTTCCGTTGCACATCCGATTTCCCTGTGCACTGGTGTTAAAAATAATAATTTGATGTAATAGCCCTCTTCAGATCCATTCTTCAAATCGTTTCCAATTTCCTCAATCATCTTGTCAGCATCGTACAAAACTTCACCGACTCTTACGAATTCGTAATTTTTTTCAGCATCATCTGTTTTATTATTGTTCGCATCATCAATAGCAATCTGGTCAACAAGTTTTTGACTCCATGTCTGAAATTTGACAGGTTAGCTATTCTGTCAAAGTGTTCAAAAACTCACCAACTCATGCATATTGGCAATACTGTGCTGTTTAGCGAAAGTCCGTCTTCTTTGGTTGACTTGAAAAACGAACTCATCCATTTCCTTCTTTGGCAAAACTGGGCGATACTTAGATTTCGTAGTTGTGTCTTCAGCCGAAGCAAATGAAGTGGTGATAAGCAAGATGATGAATATCCCGAGTTTTGAACTCATCGTTATCTCGGTGATAGAAGTGGAAAATTGTATAAATTCCCAAACTGATTCTCTTTTGGACTTGCTCTCTTCTTTTATACGGAATTCTTATCAAGATAACCTGTGACCACGGGGCAGAAAAATGGGGGAGCAGGAAAAAAGTTCGATTGGAAACAAGATAACAGAAAAAGTTGTCCACGTTTATTCAAAATTTTTCAAAGTTTTTTTAAAATTCTTATTTTTGCTTTGAAAACTGAGAGTTTAATAACTTTAAGAAGAGTTCAGAAGACAAAAAGTTTTAGAATTTTTGAATCCAAATTTAAAATCCGCTTACAATTCCTGGAGATTCACCCAGATTCAAAAATATCAAAATCAAAAATCCCAAATTTCTGAGAGTTTGGAGCAATTTATGTTCAAAACTAATGCTGGAATGGCTGAAATTTTCAAGGAAAATTCAGAAGACAAAGTATTTTTAGAATTTTTAAATCCGAATCCGAAGAAAATTGGATGTTTTATCAATAATGACACAGAATCGATTGTCTGTATTTTGGGAGATGAGTGAGTTTTCTTCGGAATTTTCCTATATAACTTTTTATTTCAGAAAGGATTTCAAATTATGGGATTTTGATGGAAAACCGATTCCTGAATCTGAATTCTCTTTTGGCGATGAGCATTTTAATGGATTTTGTGTTCCGGAAGGTTCCAAGGATCATTTGAAGACAACGACTACTGTAGAGACTACAAGGTAAGGAAAGATGAAAATGAAAATTCTAGGATTCTTGAGGATTTTGAATCCCTACAAACTTGAATATTTTCAGCACCACAACTCCAAGACCATTACCAACTAGAAAATCACCATCTGAAAATCCAAAGAATTCTCGAATTCCTGAAAAAATGACATCTGAAATTGAAGACTAGCGACGCTTCGCGTCGCTGGACACGGCTGCGCCGCGTTTCTTGCTGCGTGTGTTAGCTCATCATAGAAATTATTCTAATTTCATTATTCCCTCCAAAATTTGGAAATGAATTTTTCCATTTTTGAAAGTTTCAAAATCCCAAATCAAGATAAAAGATCAAAATGCGAGATAAGAGATTGAGAATGAGAAAAAAGTGCCAAAATCGACATATACTTTTATGGCTCTATTTTTTGTTTTTTGAGATAAAGAGCTGAAATTTGAGCTCAAGACAATTGACGTTGCGCTCTTCATGGTGCTATATTATCAAAGAAAAATAAGTAAAACTGACTCCGTGAGAGCCCAAAAACCCTTATCAGCTCAGTACAAAAGTTTCATCTGAAAAAGAAGATTTTGCCGCAGCGATCATAAATCGGGTCATTGTGGTCCATATTCAACCCCTCTAAGTTCTCGATGGTCGGCCCACATTTTCCTATCTGATGGTGCAAAATTCAAAAAAATCGGTTGAGTAAGAATGGAGTTATAAATGCGCAAAGTTTGTGACAAAATAATCTACAATTTTGTAGAAAAGTTAGGCTCCGCCCACAAATCGAAAAGCTCATACTTTCCGTATTTAATAGAATAGGCAGAAAAAGAAGGAGAGAAGTATCCAATACTGGCTGAAGAGGATAAACCATTGGAATCAAAATCGAAAACCGTGAACTTGATTTTCAGTTTACTTGTGTTTTTAATGATTAGTACTGTAGCTTTGGGACGAATGAGATATTGAATTTTAGGATTTTTAATCGCGATGTTTATGACTAAAAACACAGTTTCAAAAACTACCGATACAAATTTTTACCTTAAATTGCAGTATCAAATCAAATCAAAAACTACATCACTGTTGTGTTTTTGAACAAGTGCGGAAATCTTACAACCTTTCAAAATCTTACTGAGTTGTTCAGTTTTACTAAAACTTCAGAATCGAATTCTTTCTCAGATTACTGTGTTTTTAATCACAACCGATTCAGCCTATTCATTTATTTTTCAGAATATCAAAAACAAGTATTTCATTCAAAAATCTTCATTCATTTAATCAGAAAAGAGTCCAAGTTTGGACAATAATGCACAAGAGAATCGAGTAGAAGTAGAGAAGAGCAGATGAAGATGATTCTTCAGATTCTTCAGATTCTCCAGAATCCTTCTCATCAGATGTTTGCTTCTCCGGAATCGATACTGGACGTTGAGTTGGTTGTGGCTTTGGAGAAGGATCCTTTGGAACCGATTTCCCTGGAGTTGGAGCATTGGTGACTTTTAGCTCTTCGGTGGTTAACTCCGCAGTAGTGATTATTTCAGTAGTGGTCGTAGGTTCTGGAGTCGTTGTGGTGGTGGTCGTCGTAGGTTCTGGAGTCGTTGTGGTGGTGGTGGTAGTGGTTCTAAAAGTTACAATATTATGAATTTTTAGATTCTAAGTTTTTGAAGTTTTCAGTCTATTTTCAGAGATTTTTTAAAGTTAATTTTTTGAGCGTAAAAAAGGTCTTTTAAATTTTGAAAAAAGTTGTGTACTTCTGGCTTTGAAAAATAAGAATAAAACTCACGGTTCCTCAGTCGTTGTTGTTGGAGGAAGAAGTGAGCAAAGACCATCGTTGTTACCGTATCCTTGGTAGCATTGTGATCCAGGCGTTCCTTTTACTGCCAAAACTTCTTGCAACTCCTTCCAGCCATATTCATAACGATCCTCGTTGTAAAAATCAATAAAGGCTCTGCAAAATCAACCGTACAACTTTTCACATTTTCGTATCAATCACCCAGGTGCCAAATAGCAGATAGCATTCTCAATGTCAGCGTTCTCTGCACATCCGATTTCCCTACGTACTGGTGATAACCAATCGAGTTCGAACTTGTAAATGTCATCTCTCGATCCTTTCTTCAAATTGTTTGAAACATCATTAATTATCTTGTCAATATCAGACAACGTTCTACTGAACTTTTGGTTGTTCCAATTTTTTTCAGCACCATCTGTTCTATTATTATTCGCATCATCAATAGGAATCTGATCAGCAAGTTTTTGACTCCAAGTCTGAAATTTTACAGGTTAGCTAGTCTGCCAAAGTGTTCAAAAACTCACCATCTCATGCATATTGGCAATTCCGTGCTCCTTTGCGAATGCACGTCTTCTTTCGTTGACACCGGCAATTAAATCATTCATTTTCTCCTTCGGGATCGGACGATATTCAGCCGAGACGAAGGGAGTGGCTATGAGGAAGAGGATGAAAATCCCGAGTTTTGAACTCATCGTCATCTCGGTGGTAGAAATAGAAAATTGTATAAATTCCCAAACTGATTCTTCTCTCGATTTCCTCTCTTCTTTTATACGGGATTCTTATCAAGACGAGCGGTGACAACACGGGCAGAAAAATAGGGGAGCAGAAAAAGGTTCGATTGAAAAAAAGATAACAGAAAAATGTTTCCACGTTTATTCAAAAATTTCGAAGTTTTTTTTTTTTTAATCCTTATTATTGTTCTGGAAACTGACTATGAGAGCACAATAATTTCCAAGAAAATTCAGAAGACAAAGTTTTTGGAATTTTTGAATCCTAATCAAAAAAAAAATTGGATGTTTTATCGAAAATAACACAGAATCGATTGTTTGTATTTTGGGAGATAAGTGAGTTTTACTCGCAAATTTTCCAATTACTTTTTTTATTTTAGGAAAGATTTCAAATTTTGATCGAAAATCAATTCCTGAATCTGAAAGCTCTTCGAAATATGAGAATTTTGATGGATTTTGTGTTCTGAAAAGTTCCAAGGATCATTTGAAGATAACGAGTACTGTAGAGACTACAAGGTAAAAAAAGTCAAAAATTGAGATTCTTAAAACTTTAATATTTTCAGCACCACAGCTCCACTGCCATCTAAAAATCCAAAGAGTCCTAAATTTCATGAAAAAAAGACATCTAAAACTGAAGAAAAGGAAGCAAAAACGTATCCAATACTGGCCGAAGTGGATTGAAATCAAAATCGTAAAATTTGAACTTGATTTTCAGTTTACTTGTGTTTGGAATTATCAGTACTGTAGTTTTCATGCAAATCTTCAAGAAAATTGCACTAAAAATGTGATAGTTTTTTGTGATCTTTATTCCCTTCCAATATTTTCTTTTTTTTTGGGACATGTTCCCCCTGTTTTAAAATCGTCCCGAATTATTTATAGGACATTTTGGGGGCCCCCAAAATGAACATTTTTATGGTCTCATAAAATGTGGATAGAATTTAAGTAACATTTTTCATTTCACTTTAGTTTTTGAATGAAATTAAATGGAGAAAATTGGATTTTGAAAAAAAATTCAAAACATTTTCGATTTTTTCGAATATTTTTTTTTGGATTCTGAAATTGAATTCCCGAAGATTTTGAAGGATTTGAATACCGCTAAATTATTTTTATTTGAAAAAATAGTGAGGGGCCCTAGGGATTACTATTTTCCACTAATAGAAGGATTCCAGGAGGTCCAAAATGAGCAAAATATGAGCTCTAAAAATTTTGTACGTTTTTTTTTTTTTTGGAAAATTTCAGATTCCAAAATTTCATAGGTCACTGAGAATGTTCTGAAAGTTTTGGGATTCTAGAATTTTTTCGATTTTCAGAAATTTTTTTGAAAAAAATTTTCGAAAAAAAATTCTGAAAAATTTTTATTTCAAAATTTTTTTAAAACTCATATTTCGCCATTTTTTTTTTCAAATTATACCCTTTTTTGAGTAGAGGCTAGTGACTAAGTACCGGATGAGAAATTTTTTTTTTCTTTTGAAGACACGAAAATTATGGGGTATCCATTTTTTGAAGGTTTTTTTTTGAAAATTCTTTTTTTTTTGCTTTTTTTACCAAAGTTTTTAGTTTGGCCTTGTTTTTGGGCCCACGATGTTTCGAAAGTGTGACGTTTCGCAAGTGCAAAATTTCGGAAGCAAAAATACCTCTGGTTTAAATTTTTCGCTTTCGAAACGTCGCACTTTCGAAATATCGAGCCTTATTCCCAGTGTTTTTTGTGAAGGATTACTGTACTCAAAAAAATGTCGTATCACTTTTTTTTTTCCATAGAGCTTTGCTTGCTCACTATAAATTCAATCGGAAATTCGAATTAATAAACGGAAAAAAGTGACTAAAAATTTTTATGGACCAAAAAAATAGAGAAAAAAGCTAAGGAAAATTGATTCGCATCACTGATTCTGTTCGTTTTTTAGTCTTTTTTCCTTTATTTTGTGTTTTTTTTATGAAAAATTTTTTTCTGAAAAAAAATGTTCGCAGATTTTTTTTTTTTAATTTCAAAAAACATCGTCAATCTTCTTCAAATTTAAAAATCTCATTATTTATAATTTAAAAATCACATTATATATTGAGAAAAATTTAGACGCAAGCCAGAAAATAGTACTTTTGATCCAAATTCATTCAAAAAATGACGAATTTTTTGAGAAAAAATTTTTCAAAATTTTTTTTTCAAATTTTTGAAAATCATCGTCAATCTTCTTCAAATCGGAACATAACCTCTATTTTCTGAAAAAAAGTCTAATCAGAACCTGAAAAATGTATTTTTGATCCAAATTCATATTGAAAATGACGATTTTTTTCGGAAAAAATTTTTTGAAAAAAATTTTTTTCTTCAAATTTTCAAAAATCATCAATCCTCTTCAAATCGGAACATAACCTCTATTCTCTGGAAAAAAGTCCAGGCAGGAACTGAAAAATATTTTTTGATCCAAATTCATACTGAACATGACGAATTTTTTCGGAAAAAAATTTTTTGAAAAAAAAAATTTCAAAAATTTTTTTTTTCGAATTTTCAAAAATCATTGTCAATCTTCTTCAGTTTTTTCAAAAATGACGTTTTTCTTCGACATCCTCATAATCCTCACAACTTTTTCTTCCAAAATCCAAAATCCCTTTGTGTTAATCCGTTCCATTTGCACCTGGGGTGGGGTTCCGTGTTATTAGAAAATTCAATTTGGAAAATTGAATTCTGAATTCTAAGCTCTAAAATTCTCTTCTAAGCTACGAAATTCCGAACATTTGAGCTTCATTTTCACCTGTTTTTGACCTAAATCGAACTACATGAGAAAACTCATAAATTTCTGATTAATTTTCCATTCAAGAAGAAAATTATAGTATGAATTAATTAATTATATAGTCGAGGAACTAAAAGTCTGAATAATTTATTAATTTTCTGTGCAAAAATGCTTCTTAGTATAGAAAGTTTAGAAGGAGAAGATCAAGAAGTTTGAAATTTGAAAAAAAAATTTTTTTGAAATTTTTTTCAGATTTCTTTCCCCTCAAGTTTTGTGTTCTTTAAGCTCATTGAGCCCCGAAAAATGTCAAAAACTCAATTTCTGTCGTTTTTTTTTCGATCTAAATGCATTTTTGATGAAAAATATGACAAGTCAAAACCACGAGGTAAAATCGCAGAAATGTCACTTTTTTGTGTCTTATTGTGATACCGCAATAAATAATTCAGCACGATTTTCGAAGGATCTAAGAGTCCAGAGTGCTCTTTGTGCTCCAAGAATCGCAGAAATCGAAAAATCCAAAAAAAAAAGTTTTTTTGAAAAATTTGAAAATTTTTAGATATTCTGAAAAAGTTCAACTTTGAAAGTTTGCAGTTCGAGAAAATGAGGAATTTAGTTGCGAAATGTCGTAGTTGCGTGATGACGGGTTGCGAAATTTCGTGGTTGCGAGATGACCGGTTGCGAAATGTCGTAGTTGCGAGATGACCGGTTGCGAAACGTCCTAGTTGCAAAATTTTCTAGTTGCCAAATAGTGCGGTTGCAGAATGACTGGTTGCAAAACGTCAAAGACTCTAGAATCTAGAAATCTCAAAATCTGTGAATCCAAAAAATTCAGAAACTCAAAATTTCAGAATCCAAAAATTTTAGAATCTCGAAACTTCAGAATTGAAGAATTTCACATACTCAAAATCTTAGAATCTGAGAATCTGAGAATCCGCAAATCTAGAAATCTCAAAATCCGAAAATCTCAAAATCCCATACTTTCAGAATCCCAAAACTTTAGAATCTCAATATTTTTAGAACCCAAGAATCTCGGAATCTCAAAATCTCAAAATTCCAAACTCCCATCATTTTTACCTCCGATGCCACCCACACTGAAAAAAATCGCTCAAAATTTTGTTTTGACTCATCTTCCTCTAAAATCCGGATTTTCCGACACCCTCTTATTTTTAAGCCATCATTTTTTTTCTTGTTTTTTCTACACCAAACTTCTTGTTAATTTTCTTCATCACTTTTTCTTCTCAAAATCTTTACAGTCACTGTCTAATATTCGTCATGATAATCCTAGGTTTAAAATCCCGAGTCCCGAGACTCAAATCCGTACCGAAAATCGCCTTATTTTCTCTTTCTCTCCCCGGATCCATATTTCTAATACTTTCTTCATCTTATATCCCGATTTTAGGATAAGAGCACCCTCATTTCCTGAGCCCAAGTCAGGTGAGCTCGATATACATGTCAGTTTTGATTAAAATTGAGAACGTGTACTTGCTCCGACCCATTACTTTGAGACGTAGTTGTTTTCAAGTTTTCTAGTAGAATTTTCAGCGTTTCAGTCACGCGTGTAAGCCTTGATATTGCCTTATTCGGTTTTTTTCTTAAAATTTGAACCATTTTCCTGAAAATTAGACCTATTTTGATCCATTTCAAGACAACTTTCAGATACACTAAAAATGTCCCCTGTCATCCGGAAAATCCAGATTTTGACATTTAAACAGTATCCTTTTTTAGTTTTCATTATGATATTCAGAATCAGCACAAAATTTCGCGCCGAAATGACCTACTTACCGTTTTTTGACACTTTTGGCTCAGTTGGGTAGAGGGATGGCTGGGAATCTAGAGGTCACAGGTTCGACCCCCATCGGAGGCAAACATGTTCCAAATATTTTTTTCACACTTGTTTCGATGAAATTACATCATTTGAAATCCCATATACCTGTTTTTGAGGCTTTTTTACTATTTTTAATGACCAGTTTTACTCCAGTTTTTTGATAATATCTCGATTTCTAGAAGTTTCCAGCAAAAATAAAATAGATATTCAGAATCAATACAAAATTCTGCGTCGAAATGACCTATTTACCGTTTTTGACACTTTTAGCTCAGTTGGGTAGAGGGATGGCTGGCGATCTAGAGGTCACGGGTTCGAACCCCATCTAGGTCAAAACCTTTTTGCTTCTTTTTAAAACCATTTCTCAGAGGTTTCCAGTTTTCTCAGCGTCTAGTCTAGTTCCAAAAAAACATCACGTCATTTCGAGACTTCTTATCCTTTCCCTCTGCTTCCACAATCCGGTAGTTCATAGATCTGAAAATGGGTCAAAAGTTGCCTAGTCTAAAATGCATGCACCTCTTAAAGAAAATGGCAAAAAATAAGTCATTCATAGACGTTTTTTCCTTCTTCATTTTTGTTGCTCTTTTTTTGCAATGTTGCTCTGTTTTTATGTCTTAGGGTCGGGACCCTTCTTTTTCCACAAGAATGCTGAAAATTAATTGCATTATTTCCTCCATTCAGGAGAGAACGGGAAAAATAAGATTTTGTTCAGATTTTCTAGACTGGAAAATCTTTCAACCCTTCGTACTTTGCCCCCACCCCTCTGAGCTCCGCCCCTTTTTTTCCTGATCCTAGTACTACTACATTTTGCGTGTTCCTTATTTGTATTCGGTGTCCAGCTGTACTAAATACACTATACTAATACATTTGTTCTCTATAAAAAGAGGGAAGTGTCCCCGGTCTATTTTTTTGGAAATTTTTTTGGGGCCACCTACTTTTCAGTTTTTAGACTGGTATAAATCAAAAGTTCGTCTAGACTAAAAGGTAAATCGAATTAGAAAAAAACTAGGAGAAAAATAACAATGACGAGTCGCCATATTTTTCTATTTTTAGAAGGGGACCCTCAACATTTTTGAAATGGTTTTTTAGATGATTGAATATAACAAACTTTAATTTTTTTTTATAATTTGAAGCATTTTGAGCCTAATTTTGATGATTTTCGAGCAAAACTGACCGAGTTAGACCAATGGCACCGTGACTCTGAAAATCAAGTTTTTGAGAACCTTGTTATCATTTTAATAAAATTTCATTATGATTTTCAGAATCAGCACAAAATTTCGCATCGAAATGACCTACTTACCATCTTTGACACTTTTGGCTCAGTTGGGTAGAGGGGTGGCTGGCGTTCTGGAGGTCACGGGTTCGAACCCCACCTGGGGTCAAAATGTGTCAAACCTTTTTTGCCTGCTTGTTTTGGAGAGATAGAACTATTTGAAAACTCGCAGATCCATTTTTGATAGTTTTTTTTTTTCCAATTTTGAGCCCTCTACTTAGTTCAGTTTTTCAAAATTATCTCGACTTCTAGGAAGTTTAACGCTGAGGCAAGTATATATTCAGAATCAGCACAAAATTCTGCGTCGAAATGACCTATCTAAAATTTTTGACCCTGGTGGCTCAGTTGGGTAGAGGGACGACTGGGAATCTAGAGGTCATGGGTTCGAACCCCAACTAGGCTCAAACAGGTCCAAAAGTTTTTTGCTTTCTTTTTTTATGATCTAGAAGCCATAATTTCAGAGTCCTCGAATAGAATGATTACGGGAGGGATTCGGAGGTAAAAAAGTTAGGACCTCCTTTTTTCGAAAAACAAGTTTTATTCCCTTCCGTTCCGAGCAAAAGCCACTCTTGTTTTTTCGGCTTTTAAAGTTCCTTTTTTCAATCCATTTTAAGAATCGAGGTCATAAAATTAAAAATTCCCCCGAAAACTGGGGGCGGTGGAAATGTTAAATTCATTTTTACGATCGGAACACCACCATGGAGACTCCGAAAAGAGTTTTATGTTTTATGTATCCCATGTGCACCCTCCCAATGTAGTGTGTATGGCTCCGGAAATTACTTTGTTTTTTTTTCTGTTGTTGTTGTTGTTTATCCATCCTCATTTTCTTCTCCATCTTCTACGGTATTATATATGTTTGTTCCCCACATTCTTCAGTCTTATTAGGTTTTCTGGCTTCCCGAGCCCGGAAAAATGCTAAAAAAAAGAAGCAAAAAAATTTTGGCCCAGGTGGGGTTTGAACCGTGGACCCCTCGATTACTAGTCAGCCAGCTACCCAGTTGAGCTACAAAAACACATCAGAAAACTTTCAAAAACAATAAAAAACATTTTTGACCTGAGTGGACTCGAACCCCCGTCTATAGTTTTGTAGTCACCCCTCTACCCACCTGAGCCAGGAATCCTCAAAAATTTCAAATATGCTCAAAATAGGTCGATATGGGGCTCAAAAACGCCAAATTTTACGCTGAATCTGAATTTGGTTATTAGAAATTGGTAGGACTATTGGTTTTCTGGAAAAGGGGGTCTGAAAAATATCCCGGATTCGGATCAACAAGTCCAAAAGTGCTAATAATGTTCTCAAACTTCCTTCTTCCAAGAAATGGCATCATAGCGTGCTTCCGGCTCTGAAAAAATTACCATAAATTTTCTCGTCTTCTCGCGATTCCGCCCATGTCCCCGCTCGATTTGCATTTTTTCCTGAACTTCCCGATTCTTTTTTTGACTTTGGGAAGAGATTTATTATTCATAAACTTTCTCGGAAATCGACTCCGCCTACCGTAGTCCTATCTTGTTCCATTTTAAACTTTCACTAGAAAAAAATTTTTGTTAAAAAACATGTTTTTCGTACTCTATTAATCAAAATTTTCAAATTCAAAAATTTTTTAGATACTTGAAGTTAAGAAATTCAAATTTCTCACAAAATTTGGAGCGATTTGAACCCAATTTTGACGATTCTCGATCAATTTTGACTTAGTTTAAGCCAGTTTTTCAAAAAGCGTACTATTGGCTCAGTTGGACATAGCGATTTCAGTTTTTCTGGATTTTCTCGATTTCTAAAAATTTCCATGTTAAGTCAAACAGATATTCAGAATCAGCACAAAATTTCGCGTCGAAATGACCTACTTACCATTTTTGACATTTTTGGCTCAGGTGGGTAGAGTTTTCACTAGTAATCTCACATCGGGGGTTCGATTCCTTTTGGGCTCAAATTAGTTTCTTTCTCTTTTTAAACTTTTTTGCTTTCATTTTTAGCTCAACTGGGTACCCCTTTGACCAGTAATCGAGAGGTCCCGAGTTCGAACCCCATCTGGGGGAAAATTTTTTTCTTCCTTTTTCTTCCTTTTTCTTGCTATTTTCGATTCTAGTTTTTAAATTAATGTTAATTTTTATGTTTTTTTCAGGGGTAACAACCTAAAGACGCCATGGTGGTCACCCAGATTACTGTACCCGTGGAGTTTGTCTATGTGGTCGCCGCGGCGATGGTTTCCGCGTTTGTGGTGGTTGGAGCGGCGATTTATAAGTGAGCCGTAGCTTTCAATTTTTGGCCGGAAATTTGAATTTTTCAGAATGCGAAAACCTGTGGACATTGATGAGCTCGATTGTGAGCAAACCGCACGGCTGTTCCGTCCAGAAGTGTTGGCGCCGACTTTGACAGTGGATACTGAATCTCGGAAGGTTCAACCTTCACTGAAAGCGAGACTTTCGCAAAGCATCAACCCGTGGAAGACTTCGGTGAGTTGAAAATTCGACTTTTTTTTTGAGACTTCCGTGGGCTATATCTCGAAAACTAACTTTCAAGGCAGCTTTTGATAGCTAAATTCAAATTCCCCATAAAATTTGGCGTTTTTTGAGCCCCATATCGACCTATTTTAAGCAATTTTGATGTTTTCGCGATTTCATGGCTCAGGCGGGTAGAGGGGCGACTACAAAACTATAGATGGGGGTTCGAGTCCACTTGGGTCAAAAGTGGTTTTTATTGTTTTTTATGTGTTTGTGGCTCAACTGGGTAGCCACCTGCCTAGTAATCGAGTGGTCCCGGGTTCGAACCCACCAGGGGCCAAATTTTTTTTCCATTATTTTTTAGAGTTATTTATGTTATAGATCATCGACCAACTCCGTCCAGAAGTCGTTAGTGAGTATCGTGGACGTATCAACTTCTCGGTGGCCTTCGAAAAAGAGTGCTCAACTCTTCATGTGCATCTAATGGAGGCCGTGGATCTTCCTGTCAAGGATTTCACGGGTAAGCTTGAAAATTGTGAACTTTTGGGTGAAAATCTGAATTGGGGGATGTCAAGAGCTTCAAAATGAGTATAAACAAGATGGGGTCAAAAACATTTTTTTCGGGCTCCGTGAGCCAAAACTTTTTATCAACTAAGACCTGGCTTATGGGGTATCAAATGAAAGCTCATAACCTCGTGAGTTCAAAAATCATAATAAAAAATTTTAGGATCCTCGGACCCCTACGTCCGCGCCTTCCTTCTCCAGGACCCCGGACAAAGTGAGCGGAGTAAAGTGCATCGGCGTAACCTGAATCCAACGTTCAATGAGACACTTTCCTTCAAGGGTTAGTTTTTTTGTCTTATTCTTTGGCGGGAAATTCAAAATTTCAAAAAAATGAAAAAGGGGCTCCATGTGTGTTCCAAAAATAGTAGCTAGCTATGACTCATTTTTCAGGATCAGATTTCATAAAATTTCAAAATCAACTTTTTTACTCATCCCGTCTATTGAAATATACATACGTCATTACTCATTCACATATATACATATATTTTTTTTGTGTATGTGTGTGCTCCTGGTGCTCAGCTTACCCCTTTTTCCTCTACATTTCAATTAGCTCTTTTTCAGTTTTTTCTCGTAACTTTTTTTGCAGGAAAGGTTTATTTTGGGATAAGAAAATAGTTGAGAGTACATTGAACCAAAATTGAGCTAATTATCGAAAAATTTGGCTAATTTTGACACTCAAAATGTTAGGTTTCTTATGAAGTTTCGCCACTTTTTAAGCAACTTTTCCCAACTTTCCAGAAGTTTTGAGCAGTAATGAATTAGATATTCAAAATCAGCACAAAATTTCGCATCGAAATGACTTATCTAAAATTTTTGGCACTTCTGGCTCAACTGGTTAGAGGGATGGCTGGTGATCTAGAGGTCACGGGTTCAAACCCACCTGGAGGCAAAATGTGTCAAATCTTTTTTGCACTTTTGTTCTGATAATTTTAAACAGTTAGAAATCCCAATGACCTGTTTTTGACATGTTTTTTGCAATTTTGTAGGTCTCCCCTTTGAGGCAGTTTTTTCGAGATTATCTTGACTTCTAGGAGGTTTCACGCCAAGCAAAATAAATATTCAAAATCATCACAAAATTTCCCGTCGAAATGACCTACTTACCGCTTTTGACACATTTGGCTCAGTTGGGTAGAGGGATGGCTGGGAATCAAGAGGTCACAGGTTCGAACCCCATCTGGGTCAAATGGGTCTAAAATATTTTTGCTTCTTTTTTTCGTAGTTTTCAACTAGTTTTGATGCTCTGGGATGTCTTGAACCTCAGTTTTCTTATTTTTGAGTCCTTGGAAGTAGTACTTCTCCCAAATCTCCTCGGATTAGAAGTATGTTTCTGCATGTTGCCATAGATTTTCTATTCTCTAAATCTCTTACCCTCTATCAAGTCAAAAGACAGAAGTGATTAGATTTTCTAGAAAAAAATTGTATCCAATTTCCGTATAGGTCAGAACATTTGTAGGTTTTGAAAATTAGATTCTAGTAATGTAGAATTGAGTTTATTTGATTTCTGTGTTGCGGAACAAGATATTCTCTGTTAAAAAGCACTGAGAGGAGACAAAAATTACCTGAAATTTTCATACTGAAATTTTGCTCTTCTTTGCTCTTTTTTTCTTCTCATTTGAGGAGCACAAGAACTTTTCCTTATTAGCCTCTCTATTTTCCTTTTTAGTTTGCTATGCTAATATGCAGGCCCATACTCCCGGGGTACATCAGAATGGGGTACATCGGGGGTACATCGTGCTCATGGGGTACAAAGTCTCAGGGGGTACATAGTCTCATGGGGTACATTTTAGGGATAATCTCATGGGGTACATTTTTGGCTTTCTCATGGGGTACATCTCTGAAATACTCATGGGGTACATCGCTTTGTCTCAGGGGGTACATCGCATTAAATCTCATGTGGTATACACCAAGTCTCATTCTACAGTTTCAGCGCTCTTAGCTGCCTGATTTTTCCAATATTAGTTACACATTATGAGTTTTTTTTGTTTTCCATGTAGTTATTCAAGAATGTTTTTTTTCTTCTAATGTGTTTTGGAACAGAGATAACTGTACAACATTATTTCGGCAAAAAATTCGGAGGGTACAACGATTCGGGGGTACAAGGGGATACAAAGGATTTTGGGGTACAAAATAAGTGATTCGGGGGTACAAAATTCCAGGGTACAAAAATTCGGGGGTACAACGATTCAAGGGTACAAAATAACAATGATTCAGGGGTACCACTAAATTCCTTCAAGGGTACAACGTTTATGATTTTGGGGTACAAAAACTTCAGGGGTACAAAATGTTTTAAAACTAGTTTTTGAATCTAAAATTTTGTGATAGTCGCATGAAATCATGAAGACTCGAGTGATACTTCCGAGAGAGGTAAATTTTTTTCAGAAACTGTATACTTTTAGTAATTGTTGATTTTAGATAGGGGAACCAAGCTAGGGACAAATACTCATTGGCTACAGCTCATGGGTTACACCTCTTGAATACACAGGTGCTACGTCGCACTGAATCTCATTTGATATATACCAAGTGGAATTTCAGTTTCAGCTCTCATGGCTGCCTAATTGTTCTAGCATTCTTTACACATTATGAGTTTTTTTGATTTCCATGGAATTATTCATGATTGTATTTACGCTTTTAATATGGTTTTTGAAATGAGATAACTGTCAGCATTATCATTTTTCAGACATAATTCAGCAACAAATTGCTGATTAAAAAACAAATTGCCTATTGCAAATAGTAGGAAGTTCTCGTTGAGTTGATCAAAGCCAACACAGCGAGACTTGTTGCACTTTCAGTGATTTTGATAAAAAATGAGGAATCGTAAGTATAGTAATAAGAAAGACAGCATAAAATAATCTTTATTTCATTTATTATGGATTTGTCGAAAAGTGGCCCTAAAGAGGGCCGTTGGGATCGACGTGGAGTTGCGACGGGGGCTTCAACGGACGAGTGTTCCTGAAAAAAAACAGATTTCGTGTCGGAAGGATAATAAAAATATGCAAATTTGCGACGAAGAGGACAAAAATATACGTTTAAAAACTGAGAAAGCGGGAAAAGTGAAAAAATGGAATTTTGAGCAGCAAAAACAGCAGAATTCTTCATATTTTTGCATTAAAAATTTTTTAAGTGAGAAATTTAGTTGAATTATTCCAATGTTTCGTTTTGCGATGGTCAAAATATAAATTTTCAATAGAACTCGCGGAAAAATGCCGAATTTTTAGGCTGTCGTAAATCGACACACTGCATGGTCTCGAAGCGATGTTCGTTACGAAGCGAATTGTTGACTGAGTATTCTACGTTAATGCATGTGAGCCCTAGGCCGCGAACTTTGTAAAACAGTTTTTTCATTGGTACATCGATTTTTTAAAAATTTCTACTAAATTTCTCACTTAAAAAATTTTTAATGCGAAAATATGAAGAATTCTGCTGTTTTTGCTGCTCAAAATTCTATTTTTGCTGCTCAAAATTCTATATATTCTATTTTTTCATTTTTCCCGCTTTCTCAGTTTTTAAACGTATATTTTTGTCCTCTTCGTCGCAAATTTGCATATTTTTATTATCCTTCCGACACGAAATCTGTTTTTTTTTTCAGGAACACTCGTCCGTTGAAGCCCCCGTCGCAACTCCACGTCGATCCCAACGGCCCTCTTTAGGGCCACTTTTCGAAAAATCCATAATAAATGAAATAAAGATTATTTTATGCTGTCTTTCTTATTACTATACTTACGATTCCTCATTTTTTATCAAAATCACTGAAAGTGCAACAAGTCTCGCTGTGTTGGCTTTGATCAACTCAACGAGAACTTCCTACTATTTGCAATAGGCAATTTGTTTTTTAATCAGCAATTTGTTGCTGAATTATGTCTGAAAAATGATAATGCTGACAGTTATCTCATTTCAAAAACCATATTAAAAGCGTAAATACAATCATGAATAATTCCATGGAAAACAAAAAAACTCATAATGTGTAAAGAATGCTAGAACAATTAGGCAGCCATGAGAGCTGAAACTGAAATTCCACTTGGTATATATCAAATGAGATTCAGTGCGACGTAGCACCTGTGTATTCAAGAGGTGTACCCCATGAGCTGTAGCCAATGAGTATTTGTCCCTAGCTTGGTTCCCCTATCTAAAATCAACAATTACTAAAAGTATACAGTTTCTGAAAAAAATTTACCTCTCTCGGAAGTATCACTCGAGTCTTCATGATTTCATGCGACTATCACAAAATTTTAGATCCAAAAACTAGTTTTAAAACATTTTGTACCCCTGAAGTTTTTGTACCCCAAAATCATAAACGTTGTACCCTTGAAGGAATTTAGTGGTACCCCTGAATCATTGTTATTTTGTACCCTTGAATCGTTGTACCCCCGAATTTTTGTACCCTGGAATTTTGCACCCCCGAATCACTTATTTTGTACCCCAAAATCCTTTGTATCCCCTTGTACCCCCGAATCGTTGTACCCTCCGAATTTTTTGCCGAAATAATGTTGTACAGTTATCTCTGTTCCAAAACACATTAGAAGAAAAATAACATTCTTGAATAACTACATGGAAAACAAAAAAAACTCATAATGTGTAACTAATATTGGAAAAATCAGGCAGCTAAGAGCGCTGAAACTGTAGAATGAGACTTGGTGTATACCACATGAGATTTAATGCGATGTACCCCCTGAGACAAAGCGATGTACCCCATGAGTATTTCAGAGATGTACCCCATGAGAAAGCCAAAAATGTACCCCATGAGATTATCCCTAAAATGTACCCCATGAGACTATGTACCCCCTGAGACTTTGTACCCCATGAGCACGATGTACCCCATTTTGATGTACCCCGGGAGTATGGGCCTAATATGCATACATATGACACCTTGCCCCCTTATGCTCCACTGAGATTAAATAAAATATCAAGTTACCTCAAATCTGACTCTCTTTTTTTTTCTTCTCATTTCCTTCCGCTACTTGTTTTTTGCTACTACTAGTATTACCTAAAATCAGAATATTAGTATACTGTTCGTCTAAGTTTCAGTAATTTTCCGTCGGAACGGTCTAGATGCTCAAATCCAGTCTAGAAATCTTTTTAAAATCCGATTTCTAGCCGAAAACATATCCAAATGTAATTTTCACCATTGACAAAGTAAGCAAAAAAGGTTTCCCCTAGGTGGGGTTCGAACCCGCGACCTCTAGATCCCCAGCCACCCCTCTACCCAACTGAGCCACCAAGGTCAAAAACGGTAAATAGGTCATTTCGAAGCGAAATTTTGTGCTGATTTTGAATATCTAATTGGTTTTGAGAGAAACTTCCTAGAACTCGAGATAATTCTAAAAAACTGAAAACCTAACCCTGTATTTTTCTTCAAATGGCCGGTAAGAATGCACTTTTCAACACAAATTTTTCATTTTCGTTTCAACTTTCTCAGCATTTTTCTTCTCAATTTCGGTCCCAAAAAAAGTAAGACAAACTGAAAAATAAATGAATGAAAAACTCAGTGAGCCATGAATAAATGACATGTCCTTGGTTGAGCCCATCCTATAAATATGTAGGGCCCCCTTTTTTTACGTTCATGATCTATAATCGTTTAGCGGTCATGGTTAATTAGTATTCGTTGAAAAGAGAGAGCAGCGTTTTCTGAATCTAAGTGGTCACTTTTCGTTTAGTTTTTTCAGATATCCAGTTTTAGTTAGTTTTTCAATTCATTTTGAATTTTTTTTTCTAGATTTTTAGACGTTTTAAGTCAAAATGAACCTGATATTCAAAATCAGCACAAAATTCAACGTTGAAATTACCTACTTACCATTTTCGCCACTTTTGGCTCAGTTGGGTAGAGGGGTGCCTGGGGATCTATAGGTCGCGGGTTCGAACCCCGCTTGGCTAAAATGACTCCAAATCTCTTTTGCTTTGTTTTTTCGCGGTTTTCATTAAGTTTCAGAGTGTTTACAACATTTTTGAACCCTAAACTTTGCAACGGTTGCTCCAAAATGTCTACCAGGAAAAACTCTAAAATTGCGATTGAACACTAACTTTTTTTCCAAAAAACTTTATGACTTTTCGCAATGCGAAAGTTATATTTCGCATGTGGAATCCTGAATTTCGAAAAAAAATGTATTCAAAAATTCATGAGGGTACTCCACCCTCACCTCAATTTTTTCCTCACTTTTTTCGATTTTGAGAACTAGATTTCAGTTTTTAGTTTATCATCAGCTTTTTATTGATAACAATTTTGAATTTTCTGAGAATTCGAATAGATCGAAAATTACGGATCATCGTTTTCTAGAACTGAAATGCTTAATTTTTGAAAAACTTCGTTTTTTCAAGTATTAAAGGGGGAGTACACAATTTCCCAAAATTTTGAGTTTGGTATCATTCGATGCAGAATTAGGGCGCGGGAAATAAATTCTCTTGGATCATAGTCTGAAAATGCCCCATTTTTGAAATATAGGTTGAAAACAGCTCAAAAATTAGTACTGTGAGGGTGCGAAAAGAATTCACGTTTTTATTCATTTTTTCACGTGCACCCTCAAGGATTCTCACTACTCCCAAAACACTCAATTTGCACCCTCACAGTACTAATTTTTGAGCTGTTTTCGACCTATATTTCGAATATGGGGCATTTTCAGACTATGGTCCAAGAGAATTTATTTCCCGCGCCCTAATTCTTCATCGAATGATACCAAAATCTCAAAATTTTGGGAAATGGTGTACTCCCCCTTTAAAAGTCAATTCTAACTAATTTCAATTAAATATTCAAAATCAGCACAAAATTTCGCGTCTAAATGACCTATTTACCATTTTTGACACTTTTGGCTCAGTCGGTTAGAGGGGTGACTGACGATCTAGAGGTCACAGGTTCGAACCCCACCTAGGCTCTAATTAGTCCAAATCTTTTTTGCTTTCTTTTTCTGGCATTTTTATCTAGTTTTAGAGGTCCCCTCGACTCGAAAACGGAGTTCTTCGTGTTTTCTCACCACCAAAATAGACATAAACCGAATTTTCCCATGGGGAACATTCTCGAAATCTCATTCCAAGCTCTATTTGTTTTCTATTCATTGAAAATATGATTGTTTTCCAATAGGTACATATGACATGAGTGTATTAACTTTTTTTTTCAGAATCTCTCTTTTTCTCTAATAAAGTTTGCTATAATAAGATTTTTGGCTAGTAGACATGATTTCATAGGCCAATTTTGAGCCGAGAAAAAAAGTTAATAGGATTTTTGCCTTCGAGAAAAAAAAATCTATGTAAAATCAGAGGTTTCGTGTTTTTGGCCCAAATTTTTTTGTCTAACTATTAGACTCTGACCTTTGAAACTTTAGAATAACAAATTAGGCAAAGGGTCCCCTTTTTGGAGGCTCTTCGCCTAAGGGCCCCTTTTTGGGGGTGAATATCCCACGAATATTTGATGAGCAAGAGTTCTCTTGTTTTTCAACTTTTTGCTTCTGGGAACTCAATTTTTTTGAATAAAAAAGAATGCATCCATCATATTCTTTTTGACATCATTTGGTTAGGCTCAATTTTCTACCCAATTGCTCAAAAAATAGAGCATTTTTGGGCTCCAAGATCAGTTTTAGGCTCAAGGCTCAAAAATTGCAAATTTTCTGACTTTTTTGGAATCTCTAAATTCCTTGTTCTCTGGTTGCTCTTTTCTCATATTCAACTACCGTATCCCTTTTGTTTTTACTATCGTACTCTACAGTACTCTACCTCCCTACCTACAATACCCTTCTCAAAATGGACATCTTCTCTCTTCTCTCTCCCACTCGTCGTCATCGTAGTGGGATTCCTGGGGGTTCCCCCAGGGCATCCCCCCGTCACCATCACCACCACCATCATCATCAACGTTCTCTGAGCATTGAGCCGCATGACGTCACGTACTCCACAAAGCATCTTCTAACCCCGCCAATGACACCGAGTAGTCGAGCTAGTAAGGGAAAATGGGATGATAAGAACTAGAAAATTGTGTTCGGGAGATCAAGAGCTTCAATTTGAGCTCAATCATTGCTAGGTTACATTAATTTTGAAAATTAGGGGTATGGGCTCACGGAGCACAGAAAATTGACTTTATGCAAAGTTAGTGTTGATTATACTCATTTTGAAGCTCATTCCTTGCTGAGCATGAAAAACAAAACCCTAACTGAAAATAACGAAAATTGGAGCACCTGGAGCCCTTGGAGCACATAGGCCTAAAAATGAAATTTCTCAAAACCAGTCATGAGTATACTCATTCGAAAGCTCTCAACAAGCTGAGTTCAAATTTAACATTGAAATCTCAAAAATCAAATCCATTCTTTCAGGACACTCGATGAAGAAGCTCCACGACATGACGCTTGTGCTCCAAGTCATGGACTATGACCGTTTCTCCTCCGACGATCCGATTGGAGAAATTTTGCTTCCTTTGAAACATGTGAAGTTTGAAAATAGCCCAGTTTACTGGAAACATCTTCAACGGCCAACTGTCTCAAAGGTAAGGGGGCAAAAAAAGCTCAAAATTTTTTTGGCTCCAAATTGCTCTTCTTAATTTCTACGGGAAATGTTTAAATATTTAGGACGCTTGCGGTGAAATCATGATCTCCCTGTGCTACTTGCCAAACTCTGGAAAGATTACTGTATCCATCATCAAGGCTCGCGATTTGCACTCCAAGGATCGCACTCGTCACTATGGTGAGTTTGGGACCCTAAACTTTTTGAGGGGTGCTAAAAAGTGTTTAAAAAGAAAGCAAAAAGGTTTTGATCCAGGTGGGGTTCGAACCCGCGACCTCTAGATTCCCAGTCATCTCTCTACCCAGCTGAGCCAAAAGTGCCAAAAAATTTAGATAGGTCGTTTCGACGCGACATTTTGTGCTGATTTTGAATATCTATTTGCCTTAACGTGAAACTTCCTAGAAATTGAGATAGTCTCAAAAAACTGGACATACTGTAGAGGCCTGAAAATTGCAAAAATCGGTTAAAAACTGCTCTATGGATTCTCAATTAGTGTAAAATCGTCAGAACAAAAATGCAAAAATGATTTGGCACATTTTGACCTAGGGTGGGTTCGAACCCGTGACCTCTAGATCCTCAGCCATCCCTCTACCCAACTGCGCCAAAAATTTCAAAAACGGTAGATAGGCCATTTCGACGCAAAATTTTGTGCTGATTCTGAATATCTAGTTTTCATAGCGTAAAAGTTTCTAAAAATCGAGATAATCTCAAAAAACTGGACATACTGTAGAGGCCTGAAAATTGCAAAAATCGGTTAACTTCTCTATGGATTCTCAATTAGTGTAAAATCGTCAAAACAAGAAAGCAAAAAAGTTTTGGATCAATTTGAGCCTAGGTGGGTTCGAACCCGTGACCTCTAGATCCTCAGCCATCCCTCTACCCAACTGCGCCAAAAATTTCAAAAACGGTAGATAGGCCATTTCGACGCAAAATTTTGTGCTGATTCTGAATATCTAGTTTTCATAGCGTAAAAGTTTCTAAAAATCGAGATAATCTCAAAAAACTGGACATACTGTAGAGGCCTGAAAATTGCAAAAATCGGTTAACTTCTCTATGGATTCTCAATTAGTGTAAAATCGTCAAAACAAGAATGCAAAAATGATTTGGCACATTTTGACCTAGCTCGGCTACTCTCGCCAAGTTTTGTACAGACTCACCACAAGTCTTGCACAAGCCTCCCGCAATTGTTACGTACGCACAGTCCAATAGTTGTGGGAAGTTTGTGCAAGACTTGTGGATCAGCTGGAAAAACCGGCGGCAGCCCTTCCTTTTGTTTTCAATTTCGAAATTTGTTTTATGATGCAAAAACACATTATTCAGTCAATTTTATTAAAAAGAACTACCTAAATTACAGAAAAAAGACAAAAAACAAAGAAAAATTTAAAAATTCCTTCCGTCCGATTCCGAAAATGGTGTAGTTGTTCTGGAGAAAGTAATGTCGTTGTTTCGATATTGTTGTCAGAACATTATGATTGTCGAAAATCGGAGTTTTTTTTTGAATTTTTTCCTGAAAAATTATGATTAAGTCATGTAATCGGAAATCGGTTCATTAAACTCACTATTTTTATACCGTTCGATATACTTCGCCTGTTTTCCACTTTTAATCCGGCTCATTGAAAACTTCCGAGTGTCGGTGTGCTTTCCGTGATAACTGATGTCATTTCTGGAAACTAGTAAAGATGAAAACAATTATCTGAGCAATTTCCAAAAATAAGTAAGAAAATTGGGGTCAAAATGTAAAAAAATAGACAAAAAAAACGAAGGGGAAAATGAAAAATGAACGCATCGGCGATTTCGAAATCAATAAGCTGATTCTTGGCCAAGACTTGTGGGAGTTGTTTTGGACGCCCAAACTTCCATAGTTGGGCCAAGACTTGTGTGATCCTTGACAAACTGTGTTGTGCGCGCTATTATTGTACAAGACTTGTGACAGCTGAGTCCTATACTTGTGAAAGGTGTAGCCAAGACTTGTATACCCCAACATTGGTACAAGACTTGGCAAGATTTGCCGAGAGGGTGGGTTCGAACCCGTGACCTCTAGATCCTCAGCCATCCCTCTACCCAACTGCGCCAAAAATTTCAAAAACGGTAGATAGGCCATTTCGACGCAAAATTTTGTGCTGATTCTGAATATATGTTTTTCTAGGCTTGAAACTCTTTAGAAGTCGAGATAATGTCGAAAAACTGAAAATGTTATTGGGGCTCTTTTGTGCTCCAAAGTTGCTCCAAAAGCAACAATTAGATTAGAAAAAAGATGCAAAAATATTTTCACACTATTCTAGCTAGGGTGGGTTCGAACCCGTCACCTCTAGATTCGCAGCCATCCCTCTTACCAGTTGAGCCATTCCCCAATTTTACTTAAAATCGCTCAAAATCAATGCAAATTACATGTTTTCTGAGTGAAATTTCACGCTGATTTTAAATTTCCTATTTTCCAGATACCTACGTAAAAATGTGGATGGTTCAACAGGGAAACAAACTCGAGAAACGCAAGACCTCCGTCAAGCCACACACCCCATCGCCAATCTTCAACGAATCCTTTGCCTTCTCCATTCCGGTGAAGAATGTGCTCTTAGCTGAGGTAAACTTGGTGCTCACCGCTATGGAATATGACGTCATTGGATCGAATGAGGAAATCGGACACGTCATTGTCGGTGGCCTAGGATCCGAACACGGCCAGCGACACTGGAGCGAGTGCATCAATCATCCGGAACAACCGGTGGCCATGTGGCATAAGTTGTGCCCGAAATGGTAGATCTTATTTCTTACTGTACTTTCTGTCTTACTTTACCTTTTCTTACTGTACCCTTTTACTACTGTACCAACTCCCAAATTCTCATCTCAATTCAACATTTTGTTCAAGACACACACATTTTCCATTCCATTCCATTCAAAAATTCATCATTCGTTCAATAAATTGCTTTCTGTTAGTCTTTTTGGGTTCATTTTGAAGGTCAAAAATACCCTTCTTTTTAACCACAGAAAATTTCAAATTTTGACGTAGGGATCTGGAAACTAGCAGATTCATAACCAGCGTAAAATTACACCCAGAAAACATGTAGCTTTCAATTATTTTGAGCGATTTTAAGGAAAGTTGGGGGTATGGCTCAACTGGGTATAGGGATGGCTGGGAATCTAGAGGTCGCGGGTTCGAACCCATCTTGGCTAGAATTGTGTCAAAACTTTTTTGTATATTTTTTCTTGTCTTTTTAACACTGTTGGAGCAACTTTAGAGCTCAATAGTACTTTTCTGACGATTTCAGTTTTTCTGGATTATCTCGACTTCTAGAAGATTTCATGTTGAGAAAACTATATATTCAGAATCAGCACAAAATTTCGCGTTGAAATGACCTGCTTACCGTTCTTGACACTTTTGGCTCAATTGGGTAGAGGGGTGGCTGGCGATCTAGAGGTCGCGGGTTCGAACCCCATCTAGGTCAAAACTTTTTTGCTTTCATTTTTCATACTATTTATCAATTCTCGAAGCACTGGGACGCCCCTAAGCCCAGTTTTCTCATTTTTGAATCTTCCAAAGTTGTGCAAATCGCGAGTCTTGTTTATGGCTACAGTGATCTTTAGCAAGAACCATTTGACAAGTACTTCATTCTAAATAATCATAAAAATAGGTCCGAAAATCAATTAGTGTCCTCCTCTTCCCCTCCGCTTCTGAAACCTCCCGGGTCTTCTCGCTCCCCGACTCGATGCCCCTCGTCTTGGGGGCGGGGCCACCCATGGTTTCTCCGTGGGATGCTCCTCAATACTGTCCTCATACTGTATTAGTGGTCCATGTTGCTCAAAATGAACATCTTGCAGTCGGCGGCCCGCGTTTTGCACGTTTTGATCCTCGTCACAGTGTGGCCGTTGAGGGGGCGGGGCTTGTCGCGGAAAGTGTTTAGGGGGCGGGGCTTGGAATCGAGGTGGTGGTGCCGGGAAAAAGTAGGATCCTTGACGAGGAGGGGGCGGAGCTTGGAAATAATAGGGCTCTGGTTCCGGTTCCGGTTCTGATTCCAGGGCCAAGGGCATGGGGCCACCCTCCAGAAACGCTTGTCGATTTTGATAGTGGTATTGGGGCCCCAGTCTTGGGGGAGTGAGGTTCTCCTTGGAAGGCGTGGGCTCTTTTTGAGGCTTCTGGGGCTCCACGGCTTCTGGGACCTCCCAATTCTCTGTCTCTTCCGGGTCCACATAAGGATAGGGCAAGCCACGATCATAGGGATTCTTCAGTGGGGTCCCTGGATTCTGATGGATCCGTAGTTGATAAGGATTACGGTCATAGTTGGGCCCTTGATGGTAGCATGGCCCTAGAGGCTCTTTTTTCGGTTTTTGATCCCCGTTTTTTAGATTTTGTCGTGGCTCCTTTCTCACCACCATATCCTTGTACATTTCCTCAAATCGCTTCGCGGCCGTCTCCACAATTACCGTATCCTCCGCATCGAGATGCTCCAAATCGTGAGCTCGTATCGCGTCGGCTAATCTCAGTGCCATGCTCGGATTCTGAGAGTACTGTACCATCTCCGTCATCATTGAAATGTGCGAATCAAAGTCCGCTTGGCGAAGAGCAAGTTTTCGAGTGGCACGATGAAGTTTGGAGATGTAATAAGCGACGGCTTCCGGCGTGTACCAACCGACAACTGAAAAAAAAACTTGAAAATGAGACTTTATATGGGTTCTGGGACATTAAACATGCCCCAAAAAGAAAGCAAAAACGTTTTGGCCCAGATGGGGTTCGAACCCGCGACCTCTAGATTACCAGTCACCCCTCTACCCAACTGAGCCAAAAATGTCAAAAATGGTAGATAAGTGATTTCGACGCGAAATTTTGTGCTGATTCTGAATATCTACTTTTCTTAGCGAGGAACTTTCTAGAAATCGAGATAATTTGCAAAAACCTGGCTATTTAAGCCACAAAACTGCAAAAAATCGACAAAAACAAATCTATAGGGTTTCAAATACTGTAAATCTATCAAAACAAGCGTGCAAAAAAAGTTTCAGACATATTTGACCTAGGTGGGGTTCAAACCCGTGACCTCTAGATTTCTAGTCATCACTCTACCCATCTGCGCCAAAAATGTCAAAAATGGTAGATAGGTCATTTCGACGCGAAATTTTGTGCTGATTTTGAATATCTAACTCATTTTGGTTAGGAACTTCTAGAAATCGAGATAAATCGGAAACTCACGCTTCGTATAATCCGACGACGGCGCGGGCTCTTCGGTCTCATTTTCATACTTGATAAGCTCATCAATTTCCTCTTGGTCGTCAGCAAAGGCTACAGTATCCACAAATGTGTCCCAGGTCATTTTGAGCTGAAAAATTATATTTTCGGACCCCAGTATACTAAAAAAAAGCTTACCACAATAACCTCGATTCTCACATCTTCCAAATCCTCCAGGACTAGTTCTTCCAATGCAATCTGGGGCCCCTCAGTCTCTTCTACAGTATCCACCGGTATAATTTTTGGCATCTGGAACCCTCCAGGCGGCGTGGAAGCATCTGGAGACGCTGGAGATTCTGGAATCCGATAGTCAACGTCTTGGCTTCTGTAGTCGACGTCCGCGGCATTTTTGGTGATGACGTCATCATAATTTTTGTCATTTTTGGAGATGGAATGAAGGCGAAGAATCACGGGACGATGGATTCTGGTGTCACGATCGGTGGCACAGCCGACGAGAAGAGTGGGCTCGGCGAGCTGGAAATTTCAGGAAAAATTGAAACTTTGAAATCGAAATTTTCATGTTTTAAATATTTTGAGTTTTCAAAGAGCTCTATTTCCCCGAGTTTTGCTCCAAAATTGCTCATTTTGGGCTCAAAATACTCCAAATTTTGTCTAAATTTTTCAAACTTAAAATTCAAACTTTGAATCAATTTTTATGTTCAGCAAAAATTGATTCAAAATTGCTCATTTTTGCCTTAAAAGTACCAATTTTGAAATTACTATAGCTCCCCTAGTTTTGCTCCAAAATCGTTCTTTTTTGGCTCAAAATGCTTAAAATTTTGTCTAGATTTTGAAAACCTATTATTCAACTTTTTATCCAATTGTATTACTCAGGAAAGCTTGATTCAAAATTGTTCATTTTTGGCTCAAAAGCTCCCAAACTTCAAAGAGCTCTAGCTCCCGGAGTTTTGCTCCAAAATTGCTCATTTTGGGCTCAAAATGCTCCAAATTTTGCCTAAATTTCGAAAACCTAAAATGCAAACTTCGATCCAATTGTATTACTCAGGAAAGATTGATTCAAAATTGTACATTTTTGGCTTAAAAACTACCAAACTTCAAAGAGCTCTAGCTCCCCGAATTTTGCTCCAAAATCGCTCATTCTTGGCTCAAAATACTCCAAATTTCCTAGATTTTTAGATTTTTAGATATCCAATTATTCAACTACTCACCTCATCTGAATTGGCCAGACTCTTGGCCTCTGATTCTGTTTCTTGCTCCATGAGCTCTTTGAGAATACCGTATGCCTCGTGGCTCTTGATTTTGGATGCTGAAAATGAGCCGAAATTAAGATGATGTAATAATTCAGAATCCTACACTTTCTATCATAACATTCATCGATTGGCAAAATGAAATTTTTCATCAGAATCGGAAGCACTTCGACCGTTTTCCACGACGTCGTCTTTCCAACTACAGTAATCTCGGAAATCTTGAAATTTTCGTCATTTTCCAAATCAAGAGCTCCATTTCTCATGAGCTCCGTTTTCATGGAAATCCCGAAATTCACTTTTGTAATGTATGGAGACAGAAATTCTCGATGAAAATTTTTCGCCGCTTTTTTGACGTCTTCTTTTCTGATGACGTGGACTTGTTGTTGTTGCTCCAAGGTTAGCGAGATTTCGAGTTGCGAGAAATCCATGAAGAGCACTTTTGACTGGTATTTGTGGAATTTGTCGAGGGTCTGGAATAGCGAAAATTAATGCTCCAAAGTTACTCATCGAGAGCTCAAAATGCTCCAAATTTTTGATGAGCTCTAGCTCCCCCAGTTTTGCTCCAAAATCGATCATTTTTGGCTCAAAATGCTTCAAATTTAGTCTACATTTTGAAAACCTAAATTTCAAGCTTTGACTCATCTGCCTCGCTTTGCTAAGATTGTTTCAAGCTTTCTCATTTTTTGGTATCGAAAATTTCTAAAATTGATCAATTTTCAAAAAGCTCTAGCTCCCCCTATTTTGATTCAAATTTGCTCATTTTTGGCTCAAAATGCTCCAAATTTGGTCAAGTTTCTAAAAATCTAATATTCAAGCTATTCAAATTCGCAAATTTTTCGCTATCAAAGACCTAAAGTTGTCAATTTTCGAAGAACTCTATCTCCCTCAATTTTGCTCCAAATTTGCTCATTTTTGGCTCAAAATAGTGCAAAATTTTCAGATTTTCAGACCTTTCAAAAACCCCTTACCTCTCCCTCCACACCTCTTGTGAATACAAAAAACAAGTTGTTATCATGCCCATCTCCTTCAAGTACAGTAACCCAAAGATTCTCATGAAAATCGGAATCGCTTCCATTCTTGTAGATCAAACCTTTCGATTCTCGAATTTTCCGGGAAGCGTTTCCCACTTTGAATGGTAGGTATTCGTCGCCAATGTGCTGAAAAAAGCGGGAATTTGAAAATGAACAGAAAATGAGCAATTTTGGACTCCGAAAAATTTTCGATTTTTTTCGAAATTTTTTTGAATTTGAAAAATTTTCAAAAACTCACAATATGAATTCTGTGCATATAGGCCGGTTGTCGATCGCCTTGTTTTGCCAAATACAGTATGAATTTATAAATTCGATCCATCGCCGTCGTCTTCTCATTATCCAATTTTATGTGCATTTTTTCGCTGGTATCGACGAAAATGTGAATTTCTTTTTCTTTTTGTTTCTTCATTTTTGAAGTCTGAAAATTGGTGTAAATTGATATTTTGGTGAGAAAGAATAAAACAGAAAAGAAAAGGACAAAAATCAATAAAGAAAATACAAAAAAAATATCGAAAAAAATTTCGCGCCAAAAAATTTTGATCTACAAAAAAATTTCGCAAAAACGAGCCAAATGGGTCTATAAATGAAATTTTGAAAAATTTGAGAGCTGAGCAATTTTACGATGAGCAATTATCCAAAAAAACAAGAAGACCCTACCTTATAAAACTGAGCAATTTTAAGATGAGCAATGCACAAAAAGTCAATCAAAAATTCATTTTTAAAACAAGTAGAAAGCAATCAGAATCAAAGAAATCAAAAATGGGCGGAGCTTGGAAAAGTAGGCGGAGCATATACAATCTTCATATTCGACATCTTCCTCGGTAGTTGTGGTGAGACTGAAAATTCAATTTTAAGATTGAAAACATCTTTTTTTCAAAACCTACATTTTAGTGGTATTAGCGGCAGTTGTGGTGATAGTTGTGGTACTCGTAGTAGTAATTGGAATCCTCGAACATAATCCCAAATTATTATAGTAACCATCGTCACATCTCGATCCGGCCGGTCCATTGGAGTAGTACCACCAAGCTTGCTCTTTTCTGGGAATTTCCCAGTTTTTCATTTGAATATTTGAGCCCAAAAATTTTACTAAATCAGAACTATTTTATACCATTAGATTCTTTGTGAAATTTTACACATTTTTCTTTTTTAAACCATGTTTCTATCTCTATTCCACGCGGAGATACGGCCCTTCAAAGTTAGACGGCGCGAGACACTATGGGAATGAGGGAGGGCGCAGACGACGAGAGTTTCTGCACCCTCCTCGTTTCCCGCGGTGTCTCGCGCTGTCTAACTTTGAAGAGGCGTATCTCAGGTAGGAAAAGAGATAGAAAAATGGTTCAAGAGAGAAAAATGTGTAAAATTTTATGAGGAATCTCATGGTATAAAAATCGTTTTGATTCAATAAAGTTTTTGGGATCAAATGTTAGAAGAAAATGTGTAGTTTTTTGCCGCGAATTCATTTTAGTTTAAAGTTTTCCGATAGTATATTTGGTTTTTCGTTTCCGATTTCGGACCCCTAAACTTACATCGGTCCTAAGAAACATTTAGTGACACCATCTTCCATTTTCAAACATCTAACTCGTTTTTGAAGCGGTGACATAGTCGTTACTCTATTTTCGGACCGCCCGTCCCAAATGTCCTCATCTCTCCAATGTTTGGCTTCACTAAGGAACATTTCGTGATAAGTATGCGTTTCTTCAATAGCGCGAAATTCCCACGATGGAATATAGTCTACGTTGAACAAATCGTACTGCTGGTAGAGGGTTTCATCGTAGATCTGGAATACGGTAGATGGCGCGGAGCCTAACAGAATTAGCTCACCAATTCATACATATACGGTATATCAAGTTTGTTCGCTGCTTTTCGTCGAGCATCGTTCAGATACTTCATGAATTTTTCTTTCTCTTCTTCTGACTTGAATTTGACATCGTTTTGAGTTACAGATGTGGCAGTGTGCAGGAGAAGAGCAACAAGGAGAGGTGAGAAAAGACGCGTCATCTTTTTTGAATTGATTTTTTTTCTCGATTCCACTTGTCCCGTGGAATCCAGGAATCCAGGGTGTCCTGGATTCGAGGACAGGACAACTGAAATTGAAGGAGAAAAAAATCAATACAAAAAAATGATGACGCATCTTCTCCTCATCGCACTTCTCCTGCACACTGTCACTGCCGATTATTTTCAAGACGTCGAATTCAAGTCAAAAAGTGAAAAGGAAAAATTCATGAAAATTCTGAACGATAGTCGATGAAAAGCAGCAAACAGACTAGAGATTCCTTATATGCACGAATTGGTAAGCTGAGGCTTAGGCTCCGCCCCCATTTTCAGCAGCTACCGTATTCCAGATTTTTATTGCAGATTTACGACGAGACACTTTACAAGCAGCGCAATTTGTTCAAAGAAAAAAACATTTCGCTTTTTTATATTAAAATTAGTGATGTCCATGTTGCCATCACAGAACTTGTCAGAAATCTTTACTCTCCCAGTATTGAGGAGATGGAGTCATATCGTAAGGAGAAAATCAGTAATATCAGTTATCACTCAAGCTACCATAATCTGTCTCCTCTTCAAAAACAAGTGAGATGTTACCGGAAGAGTACTCAGCTAAGATGCTATTTCGGACCGCTGTAAGTTTGATTTCTTGCATTTTAATACGTTTCTAAAAAAGTTTTTATCTTAAATAAATTCGCGGCATAAAACTACACATTTTTTTTCTAAAATTTGATCCTTAAAACTTCATTGAATCAAAACGGTTTTTATACCATGAGATTCCTCATAAAATTTTACACATTTTTCTCTCTTAAACCATTTTTCTATCTCTTTTCCTACCCGAGATACGCCTCTTCAAAGTTAGACGGCGCTAGACACTGTGGAAAAGGGGGAGGCGCAGAGACTCTCGTCGTCTGCGCCCTCCCCCCTTTCCACAGTGTCTCGCGCCGTCTAACTTCAAATGGACATATCTCCGCGTAGAATAGAGATAGAAACATGGTTCAAGAGAACAAAATGTGTAAAATTTTATGAGGAATCTAATGGTATAACAATTTTTTGATTTCATAAAGTTTTCTACTTCAATTTTCAGGAAAGAGCGTGTTTGGTGGTACTACTCCAAAGGACCGGCTGGATCTAGATGCGACGATGGATACTATAATCATTTGGGATTATGTATGAAATCTCCTGACATTATTACAACTACCCCATCTACCACCACTGTTACTAGTACCAAGAAAACGTAGGTTTCTGGGAGAAACAAAGGTCCGAAATTTTGATGAGTTTCCTTTTTCAGGACCACAACGACTTCTCAAAGACGTAAATTCTTCATTTTCTCAAATTCCACCACCGAAGACGATGACGAATATGAAGATTGTGAATGCTCCGCCTATTTTTCCAAGCTCCGCCCATTTTTAATTCCTTTGATTTTCATTGCTTCCTACTTGTTTTAAAAATGAATTTTTGATTGATTTTTTGCTCATTGCTCATCCTAAAATTGCTCAGTAGCATTCTCACAGTACTTTTGGGGTCCCTTGATCTTGATTTTGGAGCATCTGCTTTTGTCTTAAGGATGATTGCTCATCATAAAAATGTTCAGTTTTTGTTCCTCGTTTTTTTTCCGTTTGTGAGACCATTGCTCATCGTAAAATTGCTCAGTTTTCCTTCTCTCAATTTTCGGTTCTTTTTCCCTTATTCTTCTTTGCTCCCCGGAGCCCCCATCTGCTCGTTTTCCCCAAAAAATAGAGTATTTTTTTTGAGAGACGCAGACACATGGCGGCGCCTGGCACCGACGGAGCAGCCGGAGCAATAAAAGATGGGGAAAAATGTGCTCTTTTTTGTGCTCTTTTTTTCATTCTACCCCTCGTATTCTCCCTACTAGTATAGTTTTTTTTTTAACTTTTTCAAATTTTTAGTTTTTTTTTGGAAAATAAATTGACTATCTTCTGATATGATTGGTCCCTTATTTTTCTCCCCAATTTATTGATTTTTTTCTAAATTTGTAATTTATACAGTATACTGTATACCCCTACTAGTTTTTATGTTCTATTTTGTTGTACTTTTCTTTTAATTTTTTTTTTTTGAATTTTTGTGAAAAAAAAGGTTTTTTCAACATCAAATTGAAGAGTTGGAGCTCAATCTGAACAGGTTAGTTTTTCTTTATTTTTTTAGCGGGAAATTCAAATTTTCAGTATTTTGGTATCATGCGGACTGTAGCTAAAAGGATGTTTGGAATAATTAGTGAGTTTTGAAAAAATTCAGAATCCGAAAATTTCAAGTTTTTTTTTCAGTATCATATGGCTATTCAGAATGGAAAAGGGAATAAGAACTTTGTGAGGGAAAAAAACGTGAGTTTTACGGTCCCAGACGTTTCGCAACCGGTTGCGAAATGTCCGGTTGCAAAATGTCTGGTTGCGAAATGACCGGTTGCGAAACGTCATTTTACCTCTAATTTTGGTGGCCTAGCTTTTTCTGAAATTGTGGGTTCCTAGGCCACCGAAGTTTTGCATAGGGAGACGTTTCGCAACCAGACATTTCGCAACTATGATGTTTCGCAACTATGACATTTCGCAACCAAGATATTTCGCCAATTTTAAAAATTTTGACAGTATTTTGAAAAAAAATTTCAAGGGCATTATTTGGTTTGAACTTCATTTTTTTTTCTTGGATTTTCGAATTTTTTTGAAATTCTGCAATTCAAAAAAAGACTATTTTCAGAGATTCAAAAGAATGATGTTATTGGAAATATGGCACAAGCAAACTGATAGAATACCATTTTTTGTGAGTTTAAGAGCAAAATTTCGAAATTTTTGAGATTTTTTTTGAAAAATTTCGAACAAAATTTTGTAAACGAAATTTTTTGACTTATCCATTCGAATGAATTCTGAGCTAAAATAAATTATATTTTTTCAATTTTTCAAAAAAAATGTCAATATTTCAGATGGTTCATAGCTGCACACCAACTGCCGAAAAAAATTGGAAAAAAGTAAGTTTTTTTCAAATTTTTGAAAAATCGGAAAAAATGAATTTCAGGTTTTCCAAAAATGCCTTTACGGATACATCAGTAAGGAATGGTGAGTTTTTGCTGAGGACGTTTGGGAACCAGTACGTTTCGCAACTGGGACGTTTCGCAACTTTTTCGAGACTTTTTCGAACAACGAGATTTCTTGGTTGCGAAACGTCCCGGGGCCATTAAAATTCCACGAAACTTTAAAAAACTTTTATTTTTTTATTTTTTTCAGACTATTCTACTTCTGTCAAAGAAAACGAAATTGAAAACGATTTCCCGGGAAAAGAAGAATAATATGGATTCTAAATTTTTGAAACTCTTGAAATCCGCACAAAATAAGTCGTTGATTGTTATTGTTGAAAATAAACCATTGTTATTGTAACATTTGGAAATCTGAAAATCCGAAAAAAATTCGAAAATTTTTTTCAAATTTTATTCATAATTCAAAATTTCTAAAAAAAATCAAAATTTAAAATATTTTTGGGCATCTGAGCGCTCATTTTCATAACTTTGAAGCATTGAAAAAATTTCTGAAAAAAAAAATTTTTCCAATTTTTTCAACAAAAAATCTCACACCTTCTTGGGACTGTTATTATTCCATTTTACAAGGACATCAGTATCTGGAAAATTGATTTTTCATAGGATTTTGAAAATATTAAACTCACTTTTCGAAAAAAAACTCCTCGGCATTCGCAGCGTTCAATTTGAAGAGGAAAAATCTGGAAACTTCATAAGTTTTACAACTAAAACTACAGTAATCTTACTAATTTTGGTCATACTACTGTAATCTCTCAAATTTGGGCCAAACTACAGTAATCTGACTAATTTGGATCCAAGTACAGTATCAAGCTACAGTAATCCTACAGAGTTTTCTCAAACTACAGTAATCCAAATTTAAAAATCACCTGAAACTTCCAATTGGGAAAATTGACATGCTCCTTTCATGAAAATGACGATTGAAATCTGAAATTTTGAAAAATTAGGTCAAAGTACAGTAATCCTTTATAATAGGCCAAATTCCAAGATTCGAAAATGCAGTAATCTGACATTAAAAACTACAGTAATCCCCTCGAAAAAAATTTAACTACAGTAATCCTCCAAATCTACAGTAATCCCTTCGGAAAACCTACACTTACCCAGATCCAAAAATTTTGAATATGAATACAAATTTGAACATTACAGAAAATCAATAATAAAAAAGAGGCCCATTCTCACGGTGAGCCAAGGAATCTAAACTAATGATGCTCCAAATCCCAAGGTGTCTTAAATAAGGCTAAAAGTGGGCGGAGCTAAGGGTTCCAAGCTCCGCCCACTTTTCGGGGCTCTTTTTTTGTAGACCACTTTAGGGAGATTGAGAATCCGAAAAAAATTTACGATGTCTGGGCTCACGGAGCACTTATAGTTGTATAGCGCATAAATCAAAGTGAGCACTCAAAAGTTCAGATTTATGGGTCTGGAGCTCACAGAACTTTAAAGCTGAGCAATTTTAGGCTGAGCAATTTTAGAGTGAGCAATAACGATTACAGACGTTTGACAGGTTATTATGAACAGAAAAACGTTTAGAAAAAAATTGAACTTAGAGCTGAGCAATTTTAAAACTAGAAAAAAGCACTTTAGGCTGAGCAATTTTAAGATGAGCAATAAAAACTTTGGGAACCTAAAACTTGGTTCATAGTTGTTGTAGAAAGCTGAAAATATCACCGTTAGTTTTGAAATCGAATTGTACATGTAGCGAAATTAAAAGCTGAAAAATTTATTCAAGAAAGTTTTAAAGACACAATAATTATTTCATAAGAAGAGTGAAACAGCTCGTGCAGCTCCACGCATGATGAACAGCTCCATTTCCTGCCAGCTCGCGACTAATGATTTCTCTGGAATTTTGAATTTGGCGCCATTTTTTTGGAAATTTAGGAAAAAAATCACCTTTTTAGAAAAGAATTGCAGAGTTATGGGCTTGCCTTTGTTCCTTGATCCTTGATTCGCTCTGATAATTTTTTTTTTCGAAATTTTTTTGAAAATATTCTAAAAAATTGTTAGAAAGGTCATTATCAATCTTCGAAAATTCAGCAAAAAAAGTTTTTTTTTTTCAAAAATCCGAAAAATTTTTCTTGAAAGTTCACATTTTGTGAAATTCAGAACCTTCCAAAACAGTCACAATTCCCCCCAAAACTCACCGTTCAAAAATCTGAGAAGTCTCAACACCGTAAAAATTATTGTAGCTACAGTAATCCATTTCAAAAATTTTCAGAAAAATATGAATACATAGACAAAAAGAGGCCAACTTTACGCAATTAGTAGCCAAGTCATTTTGAGGAGAATAAAAAAGTTAAAAATGAACAAATTCTATGAGTGAAAAAAGTTTTCCTTATCAGTTCCGGTTTCGAAACATGTCTGCGTCTCTCTTAGTTCCCAAAAAAAGTTATTCTTAGGCTCAAAATCGAAAAAAAGAGCACAAAATTTCGTGATAAGAAAGAGGAGAAGGGTTGCACCAAAAAATCTGGAATTTGAGGAAAAAGTCTTTAAAAAATAGAAATTTCAACCAAAATCGTTGAAAATTGAATTTTTTTTGTGAAAATCTTTTTATCGTTAAAAAACTCATTAAATTTCAGATGAAGTACAAAAAACTAGGTATGTTTATGGCATCTAGAAGCCAATAAAAATCGATCTTAAAATTCACAGAAATTACTGTAGATTCTGAAGAAATACTGTAGATTCTAAAGGATTACAGTAGATCCGAAGGATTACTGCCGTTTCTAGAAGATTACTGAAATTCCAAATGATTACTGTAGTTCTGGGGAATTATTGTAGTTCTGGAGGATTACTGTAGTTTCTAAAGGATTACTGTACTTCTAAAGGATTACTGTATATTCTGGAAGATTACTGTAATTCCGAAGGACTACTGTGGTTTCTAAAGGATTACTGTAGTTTCTAAATATTACTGTAGGTTCTGGAAGATTACTATATTTTCTAAAGATTTACTGTAGATTCCGAAGGATTACTGTAGTTTCCAAACATTACTGTAGTTCCGAAGGATTACTGTAGTTTCTAATGGATTACTGTATTCCCGTTCCTTTTTTCTTCTTTTTCTGCCCTTTTCCCCAAAAAAAAAACCTATTTTTCAGCCATATTTTTTTTCAGAGCGAAGAAAAGAATCATGACATCTATCAATGTATACAAAAACCATCGACGACGATGATTCATATATGTTTATTTTTTTTCAATAAAGTTTTGTTTGACAAAATGGAAAACGTTTTATTTTCAGAATTATCAGTATTCTTAAGCTAGAAACGCCTTGGGCCCTTCACCTTGAGCCTTTCGCCTTGAGCCTTCCGCCTCGAGCCTTCTGCTTTGGGCCGGCCGCCTTGGGCCGTCCGCCTTGAGCCTTCCGCCTTGAGCCTTCTGCTTTGGGCCGGCCGCCTTGGGTCGTCCGCCTTGGGCCTTCCGCCTTGAGCCTTCTGCCTAGAGCCTTCCACCTTGAGCCTTCCGCCTTGAGCCTTCCGTCATCTTTTTCTCCATGCCCTTTTTTCCATTTTCTGTTGCCCCAACTAGTTGAAAACCAAAAAAGAAGAGTCTTCTTCTTCTCTTCTCCTCGTTTTGGTTTCCTTCTTTCTCCGGCACACGGAGAAAGACGGAAGGCTTGCGCAGGCACACATAGCAAGAAGAGAGAGCATAACAAAAACATGAGACGCAGAGAAAGAAAGACAGAAAACCGAATATTCGTTGTGTGTGCCACACAACGAAAGATCAATTTTCGGTCCCTTTCTCTTTATTTTTTTTATCTTCCAGGGCTTTTTCTATGAAGTTCTTCAGTGATTCTGGTGCTGAAAAATGGTTATAAGAATACAAAAACTGATAAATTTTTCAGTTTTTTTTTTGTCAGAATTTCGTAATACATTTTCCGGAACAATCGTTTCTTTGTATTTCAGAAAAGTGCGGAAATTTTATATTTTTCATTTTTCTATATTATATTAATTTCCCAAGTTTCATCGCGCTCCATCGCGAAATTGGTGAAATAAAAATTTTTAGCTTTCTCGCTCACTTTTTCTCTTGTAGGTCACGTCGAAACCACAAAATCAACAAAATTATTAAATTTGACGTTACCTACAAGGGAAACAAGTGAGCGGGAAAGCTCAAAGTTTTGAATTTCACCAATTTCGCAATAGAGCGCGGTGAAACTTGGGAAAGTTGGATAATAGGATTTTGAATCAATTTGAAGTTCAAGTTTAGTGGTTTGTTGGCCCTAAAATTATGAAATTTTTCTTGGATTCTTTTTTTCTTTTTTTCTTCCATTCCTCATGTGATTCTTCATCTAATTTTCTCCTTCATTATTTCTCAAATTTTCCGCCAAAAGTTCCAATTTTTAATATATTTTTTTGCAGGATGAAACTAGTCCTCCTCCTTCTCCTCTTCACCACCACCAATGCCTCAAATCTGGAAATTTTAGCCGCCCCTGGCGGCCTAAAATTTCCAGATGCTGGTGCTTCGCTGATGACCGATCAGATCTCAACATTGAATGAGAATATTCTGGGACTCTCCGCTAAGGAAGTTAAGGGTGAGTGGTTTTGGGGATTTTGAAGGATTTTGAAGGTTCTAAAGAACCCTGAAGACTTCTAGAAAGTCCTAGAGCTAAAAATACACAAAATTAGGTAAAAATATATGCAAAAGTCACTAAAATATCATGATTTTCGACCTACTATCACTCCAGAATCAAGAAAAATGAATAATTTTGGCCGAAAATAATCCAAAAAATGAAAATTTGAACAGAAATGGATCTGGATGATTCTGAAAGCTTTTGAGGGATTCTGCCGCATTAGAAATTAGAATCAGATGAAAATTATCATAAAAACCACCAATCAATTATAGTTTCCAACAGAATATGACCCCAAAAACATGAAAAATGAAGCATTTTGGGTAAAAATCATCCAAAAACTGAAAAATTGTACAAAAATGAATCTGGATGATCCTGAAGGCTTTTGAATGATTCCGGATAGTCCTAGAGCTAAAAATGTGCAAAATTAGATGAAAATTATCATAAACCACCAAAAAATCTCATTTTTCATCAAAATAAAACCTCCGAACCATAAAAATGAAACTTTTTAACCAAAAATCACCCAAAAAATCGAAAATTTTGAAAGAAATGGATCTGGAAGATTCTGAAGCATTTAAAAACTGAATGACAACATAATTGATCAGATTTTATCAAGAAAATTACAAAAAATAATCTTGGAAACCTTGAAAATAGAGAATTTTGTCTTAAAATCACTCGAAAAATCAAAAATTCGAAGAAAAATGAACTCCGGAAGTTTCTAAAGGATTTCAAAGGATTCTGAAGGATTCTAGAGGATTCTACAGTATTCTACAGTATTCTAAAAAGTCCTTAGTATCTTAAACTCCGCCCCTTTTTCTTCCAGACTTCCCCATCTCCATGTCCCTCTTCTCCCGCCCACGTGCCCTTGCCGTAATCACTGTCGTCGGTACCGACGACCTTTCCTTCGGCGGCCAAACCTTCGAAACCAAATCCAATGGAATCGAAATTTCCGGATTCGACCAAGACATGGCTCTGATCTTCGGAGCCGATAGGGAATCGGTTCAAACTAGTGTTGGCGGAATCTTCGGCTCGAAATTAGCTGGTTTGGCCCATCAGGAAAATGTGGATTTCTCCATTGTGAAGTCTAAAAGGGCCACTTTGAGAAAGGAATTGGAGAATTTGTATAAGTTAGTGGCGGTTATCAAGAGCCAAGGAGTGCAGATGGATAATAATGCAGATGTTTTTCGGTGAGTTTTGAAAATTTTAAAATTGTTCAAAAAAAAATTTTTTTTCACAAAATTTTTTTTTCAGCATCTCCATCACCGGCCTCGTTGGGATCACCGACCCATCTCAACTCCAGGAAGCCAAGGATGATATTACTGTAGCTATCCAAGCTCTAATCCAAGCCATTAACAATTCTTATGGTGGCCAAGCCGTCGTTGAGCTTTTGACCTTTGAAGCCGAATCTGGAGATTCTCAGGAATCAAAAAATGGAATGGAGATTCAGGAGCCAATTGAATCCGAGGAACATCATCAAGTCTATGAGAGACATGTGATTCAGAAGCGTGACCTCTCCTTGGATGACTATAAAAAAATCCTGAAGGCTGAACGGAAAGAGTGGAATGTGGCTGTACCAGTTTCCACCGACTATCCGGCTATCTTTGCGATTTTTGCGGGATTAGTGGTGATGTTGGTTGTGGTGAGTGGGCGGGGCTTAGACTTTTCAGATTGAAATTTTGAGAAATGTGCGAAAATTGGATTATTTTGAGCCAGGAAGACTTGATTTCAAGGTAGACCTGATTTTGAGGGAAAAATCTTGATTTGGAGCGATTTTGAAGCCTTAAGCTGAAGTATTTAACTTTAAAATTGTTAAAAATCAAAAAATACAAAAAATTTTGCCCTGGAATTGTCAAAATTTGAAAGGTTACGGTACTTAGGAAGATCCATTTTTTAATTTTCTTGTTTTTTACATTTTTGAATTCTTTTTGGAATTTTAAGGTCACTTTTTTCTATTAAGACGTCTGAGTTTGATTTGGAAAATATGAAATTTAAAAAATGAATTCTTTTTAAATAAGAAAATCCAAAAAAATATCATCAAAATCCATCACTTTCGAATTTTTGAGCCAATTCAAAAATTTAGAAATTTTCGAGTTTTGACCAACTTTTGAAGTCATTTTTGCTTCTAAAATCGTCATAAGTTAGTCTTGAAAATAAAAAATTCAAAATTTTCATCCAATTTTAACCGTAGAAAACTAAAAAAATCTATCAAAAATGATCCCAAAAGATTTCCAAAGATTTCCAGAAGAAATTTTTTTTTTCGAAAATTTTCGATTCAAAAATTTTCCAGGCCCTCATCTACATTATTGTTGGAATGGCACAAATCGATCCGGAGAAGGATTCAATCATCTACCGTATGACAACAACGAGGATGAAAAAGGATTAGAAGATCCTATTCATCGAAATAGATGCAATTTGGAAATCGAACACATTTTTTTTTGCAATTTTGAGTAAACTTTTTGACTCGCAATTAGTTTCTTTTGGTATTTCCATTTTTTTCAGATTCAATATTGAGCTAGCAGAGGGAAAATTGATCTAGAAGTTTGAAAATCGAACTAAAACTCAAAAAATAGAGCTAAAAGAACAAAAATTGAGCTACAAGACAGAAAATGGAGCTAGAAATTTCAAAATTTGACCTAAAAATCAGAAATTGAGCTAGAAATTTGAAAAATTGAGCTGCTAGTCAAAAAATCGAGCCGAACGTCAGAAATATTGAGCTAAAATTCCAAAAATTGAGCTACAATTCCAAAAACGTAGTTAGAAGTAAAAAAATTGTGCTAAAAGCAAAGGATATGAGCTACAAGTCACAAAATTGATCTATAAGTTCGGGAAGATCGAGCTAGAAGTCTAAAAACTGAGCTGGACGTCTGTAAATTGAGCTAAAACTCGAAAAATTAAGCTAGAGCCCAAAAAACTGAGCTGGAATTCACAAAGCTAAGCTGGACATCAGAAAAATTGAGCTAAAAGTCCGAAATTTGAGCTAGAAGTGGAAAAGTTGAGCTGGAAGTCTAAAAACTGAGCTACATAGATGTCTGTAAATCGAGCTAGATTTCGAAAAATTAGCTAGAAACCTAAAATTTGAGATAGAATTTTAAAAAACTAAGCTGGACGTTAGAGATATTGAGCTAACGTTCCGAAACTAGAGCTAGAAACCAAAAATTAAGCAGCAATTAAAAAACTGAGCTAGATGAGCAAAAATTGAGCTAAAACTCAGAAGTTTGAGCTAAGAATCCAAAAATTGAGCTGATTGTGACTTATCTTAATTGTGACATTTCAAAACCAAGACATTTCGCAACTATGACATTTCGCAAGTAAGTTATTTTGCAACTATGACATTTCGTAACCTGTTTTCATAACGATTTTGAGCTTTTTTCTGAACCCCTAACGAACCATCTTTCTCTCGACTACATTGGAGTCCAATGTTCTTGATCCCTAGTCATTTTTTGGTGTTTTTAGACATACTTTTTTGATCCCATATTTCCATCCAAAGAGGAGTTCGAAAAGAAGAAGTAATCCAAATTTTCGTTTTTTTTTTTTCCTGGAAAGGTCCCCCTTGGTTTTCAACTCCAAGTGAGTCCCCCCAGCCCCTCCGAACATACAAAAAAAGTAAAAACGGAGTCATCCTTTTTTCCACTTTTCTTCCTCCCGTCACACAAGATGTGGTGATTTATTACACTCTTACGGGACGGACGGGACACTTCTTCCAATTCCCTTTCACTTTTTCGAACGACCAATTTCCTTTTCTTGCTCATTTTTCACTGTGGTTCATTTGTGAGATTACTGAAAGCTTCACGAATTGAATGAGATGGATAGGCTCTATACGCTTAGGCTTTTGGGCGGCGCTTTGGCCAATTTCCGTTTTGTAGGGGATGAATTGCTCACTTGCAGTTTTTTGCGCCTTCATTCTCTTTTTTTGCTTGGGACTACTGTAGGGGCCTTGTTTTGGTTTTGCTTTAGGCTTAGCTAGCTAGGTAAAAACTTCGCTAACGTAGCTAGGACTCACGTGGATGTTTCAAGGCATAGAATTCGTTGCCTAGAAGCATCCAGGCAACATTTGGTTGAAAAAAGTCTTTTTTCTACTGCTTTTCCTGTTTTTAATACAGCATTTTTTGGCATCATAGATTTTAGCTTTCGACGTTTTGCAACTGGGACGTTTCGCAACCAAGACATTTCGCAACCAAGGCATTTCGCAACCATGGCATTTTGCCACTGATGCATTACTGTATTAATTTGGACTATTAAAACAAGGAAAGCTCTCTATGAGTAGAATTTCCTTAGTTGCGAAATGAACGGTTGCGAAATGTCATAGTTGTGAAATGACCAAGAGTACTTTTCTATTAGTTGTCCTGATTTTGCTACATCATTTTTCGGCTTCGCGACGTTTCGCAACCATGACGTTTAGCAACCAGGACATTCCGCAACTGTCTGGTTACAAAACGTCCTAGTTGCGAGAAGTCTTAGTTGCGAAACGTAATAGTTGCGAAATGACCCAGAGTAATTTTCTACTAGTTGTCCTGATTTTGATACAACATTTTTGGCTTCATAGATTTTGGCTTCGACGACGTTTTGCAACTGGGACAATTCGCAACTAGTCATTTTGCAACCCGCCATTTTGCAACCAGCCATTTTGCAACTAGTCATTTTGCGACCGGCCGTTTTGTAACTTTTTCAAAAAACATCTTGGTCGTTCCATGAAAGTTGCAAAATGCCCTAATTGCGAAGTGCCAGGTTACAAAACGACCTGGTTGCGAAATGGCATAGTTGCGAAATGGCATAGTTACAAACCGTCCCAGTTGCGAAACGTCCTGGTTACAAAACGTCCTCTGCCCCAAATCTCTCAAGAACTATTCCAGAACCCCGCTCCTCACCAACGCCATGTCCGCCCTCCGTGCCGATATCCAACTCTGCCCCGAATCGTGCAATCTTCAAGGTCCATGTCTTCTGATTGACGGTGTGTACACTTGCCAGTGTACCCAGGGGTACACTGGTGAATCGTGTGCCATCATGGGCACAATGTTCACCAGCTCACCGAATGGAGTTCCGCATCTTTGTAAGTAGTAGCTACAGTACCCCCTGTGAGCAATAATTTTTCTGTAGCGTTACAGTAATCATGTAGTAACCCTATAGTAACCAACTACAGTATCTTCTACCCTGCCTACAGTAACCGTCAACTACAGTAATCCTTTAGGCTCCTCTGTCATGCTCGTTTTCATGATCGCCATCATCTTCTACCTCATCGGTCTCTATGTCTGGATTGGTCGTTCTTCTCAAAAAGAGAAGAAAACCAAAGTCGTCGATTGCTCACCACAAGAGATCAAAGTCATCAAGATGGACACTGGAAATTGAAAGAGTACTGTACGCCCTCGGGGTACTGTACTTTCAGAAAATTGATGATCTCAAAAAAAAAATGCTTTTCGCTTCTAATTTTTTTCGTAACTTTTTTGTGTAACTTTTTTTGTAACCTGAAATTGCTAGAAACGCCAATAAATGCTTTTTTTATGGATAATCAGATTTTTAGGACACATTAGAACCGAACGTATCGAAACCGACATATTAGAACCGGACGTTCTAAAACCAAGCGTTTCAAAACCGGACATGTTAGAACGGAGACATTTTGAAACCGGACGTTTTGAAACCGATACATTTTGAATCCAAAACTGGACGTATTGGAACCGGATACATTAGAACCAAGAAATTTCACAATTAGACGTTTTAGAACCTGACGTTTTGAAACCAGACGTTTTCGAACTACTAGACGTTTCAGAACCGGACAAATTAGAACTCTAGATGTTTCGAAAACTAGAACTGATTATTTTGAAACCGGACACATTAGAACCGCAAAAATTCGAAACCGCGACATCTGAAAACCGGACATTTTAAAACCGACTATTTCGAAACCGAACGTTCTGAAACCAGACATTCTAGAACTGCGGCATTTTACAACTAGACGTTTAGAAACCGGACTTTTTGAAACCAGACATTCTAGAACTGCGACATTTTACAACTAGACGTTTTAGAACCGGTAATATTAGACCCGGACCTTTTTAAAACCACGAAATTGAGAAATCGGTCATATTAGAACCTATACATTTCACAACCAGACGTTTCAGAACCGGACATTTCACAACTAGACGTTTTAGAACCGGCCATATTAGAACCGATACGTTTCATAACTAGACGTTTCATAACCACGAAATTTCGAAACCGGACGTTTTGAAACCGGACATATTAGAACCGGACATTTCATAATTTTTTACAGAACAAAAACGTCACCTTTATAAAAAAACCCCCAAAACTCAAAAAAAAACCATAAAAAAGAAAAAGGGACCCATAAAATTATCATATTTCTCAAATTCTCCTAGATTTCTTATTCTCTTTTTTTTGAAGATCGGATGACTCACCAGACGAATTTTTGAATCTAGAAAAAAATTTCTAGAAAAAAATCGATTGCTCATCCTTATTCCATATTCTTCATAGCCATTTTTACCATTTTTGGGATCCCGGACATTTCACAACCAGTCGTTTCGCAACTTTCTAGGTTTCCTCAACCCTCACTTGGTTCTATGGGTTCAAACTGGTACTGTACTATAACCGGTTGCGAAATGTCATGGTTGTGAAACGTCATAGTTGCGAAACGTCTAGTTGCACAGTGTCAACTAACTTCAAATGCTAGGACATTTCGCAACCAGCCATTTTGCAACTTTCAAAGTATACACAAATCTCACTCATTCTAGTGAGCCAAACTGCGATCATAGTTGCAAAATGTCTGGTTGCGAAATGTCCAGATTTTCAAACTGTCGTTTTTTCAGAAATGAAGCTCAAATACTGTGCTCTGCTCCTTATAGCTACCGTACTCCTCTCCTTATCAATTTTCACCATCATTTTTGTTTTCCGCGAGCTCAACAAACAAGTCGCTGAAGCCAGGATTCAAAAAACTCCGGAAATCCCTTATTGGTTCGAGAATTACGATGAAAAACGTCTCTACATTTCCCATATCAATCTTATCACCAGAAAACTCAACTGGATCAAAGAAGCGATGAGCAAAATTCGAAATTCGAATTGGAATCGACTTTGTGTTCTTTTTGCGGCTCAGATTTGCATTATGATATCGGTGTGGGGATTCACTTTTGTTTGTGTGAGTTTTTTAGAACAGCGACATTTCGCAGCCGGTCATTTCGCAACTATGATACTTCCCAGTTTATATAAGACAATCAAGTTTTTTTGAAGAAAGTTGCGAAATGTCCAGTTACTAAATGGCTCGGCTGGGAAATCGACTGGACATGAGTTTCAAAATGGCCATTGAATCAGGTGTTTTGCAACTATGACATTTCGCAACTAGACATTTCGCAACCATGATGTTTCGACACTAACCCATTTCGCAACCGTGATATTTCGTAACCAAGTCATTTCGCAACCAAGTCATTTCGCAACCATGACATTTCGCAACCACGCCATTTCGCAACCATGACATTTCGCAACCCTGACATTTCGCAACTATGAAATTCCGCAACCATGACATTTCGCAACCATGATGTTTCGAAACTAACCCATTTCGCAACCGTGATATTTCGTAACCAAGTCATTTCGCAACCATGAAATTTCGCAACAAAGACATTTCGCAACCGTGACATTTCACAACTATGCTATTTCGAAACCTTGATATTTCGCAAGCATGACATTTCGCAACTATGACATTTCGCAACCAAGACATTGTGCAACCATAAAAACTCGAAACCATGATATTTCGCAACTATGAATTTCCGCAACCATGACATTCCACAACCCTGACATTTCACAACCATGCCATTTCGCAACCCTGACATTTCGCAACCATGCCATTTCGCAACCATGCCATTTCGCAACCATGACATTTCGCAACCATGACATTTCGCAACCATGCCATTTCGCAACCCTGACATTTCGCAACCATGACATTTCGCAACTATGACGATTTGCAACAATGACATTTCGCAACCATGACATTTCGCAACTATGACATTTTGCAACTCTTTCTTTTTTTCAGATAAAAAACGCTATCGAATCCCGTGAAGCCCATGAGCTCAAAAAAGCTCAAGAAGACCAAGAAGAAGAAATGGCAAAACTCAACACCAGTATCTACGATACACCATGGGCAAAAAGTAATAATAATAATTCTAATAATGCCCTTTGATTTTCTACAGTAATCTTTTTGTGAAACTGAAATGAAGGTAATTCAATCGAATAATTTGTACATACAGTATCAAGTTCGAATAATTGAATCTGAAAACTTCGAAATCTAGAAAAAAAATGGTAAAAATTTGAAATATTTTATTTTAAAAAATTATTAGACCACTCGAACGGCGCATACAGGGCGTTTTTGGAGTTATCTTAAAAAATTGTTTTTTTTTTCAAAAATTTTGAAAAAAAGTTACTAATTACCTTCTCAACGGAGCGAGATGACATTTAGGGATCTTACTCTGGCTAAAAATCTGAAGAAAAAATTTTTAACTTTCAGAATTTTCTTCAAAATTGCTCACCTTAAAATTTCACAAATTTTCCCTTGAAAATTGTTTGAAATTTTTCTCCTTAACATCCTTGTGCATCTCCTCCGAATCTGGAAATTACAGTAATCCATTTTTTAATTTTCGAAATTAATCACTATTTTCTGGATTCAAATCGCGCTCTATTGATAACCTAATTAAAAAATTCGATTTAGCGCCAATTTTCGAGATTCTGTGTACTCCTCGTGGACAAGTAGGGTTTCCATGCGGGGGCCCCGCACCCGCCCGCCCCCCGCTACACACCCGCTCCACACCCGGTGCACTTTTTGTGTTTGCACACAATGTACACTATTTTACGACGATTACCGTATTGTTTTTTGAAAAAATGCGATTTTCTGTAGAAAATACAGTGAAAAACAGATTCGGCGTCAAATTTGGCGCATTGTGTGCAAACACAAATCTGCAACGGGGGGCAAGCGGGTGTGTAGCGGGGGGCTTGCCCCCCGGGCGGGTAGCGGGCTCCCGCTTGCCACCCGCCCGTCATGGAAACCCTATGGACAAGTGACCTACTTGTCCACGAGGAGTACACAGAATCTCGAAAATGGCGTTATTATCAATGGAGCGCGTTTTCAAAGCATAAAAAACGGATTATATGAACTTACGCGGTATTACGCCTCCAGTAGTGTTGATCGTGCCTTATACTGAAAATTCAAAATTTTTCAAAAAAATTTGTTTTTTCCAAAATTTTTTTTTGGACTTTTAGAATCCTTTAGAATCCTTCAAAATCCCAAAAAACTTACTCCTAACTTCCAACTTTTTCCAAGAAAAGTCGAAATTTCCTCGATAAAATTATGGTGCATTCTTCTGACGTCTGCAAATTACAGTAATCCTTCAAGAAATTCTTGAATTTTTTGTTTTGAAATCGCGCTCCATTGACAACCCGGGTTTGAATTTGAATTTCACCCCCGATTTTCAAGGTCCCGTGTACTCCTCGTGGACAAGTGCACGAGGAGTACACAAAACTTTGAAATTCAGAAATATTATCAATGGGGCGCGTTTTCAACCAAAAAAACTTACGAGGAATTTTTCAGCCGTTGACATTTTCGTGCATTATTTAGCAATTTTTTCCTGAAAATTAGCCAAATTTTTTGATGAAAAATTTTGTTTTTAACTCACTTTTTCATTTCCTTATAATTGATCCAAATATTACATAGCAATTTAGTTATTTTTTGTTTCAAATTTTAGAAAAATCAATAGTAGACCAATCATATCAGAAGATAGTCAAAATATTAGTAGCTCCGTTGCATTTCGAAGAAAAATGTTGAAGAAATGAAGAAATTTCAAAGAGGCGGATGGCACACAAGCGACAGATGCTCAGTTCTCTCGTTTTTCTCTGCGTCTCTGGGAAAATTACACTATTTTTTTTGTGTAATCACGAAGAGTCCAAATGTGTTGTAATATTTTTGGACTTTTCCCCAGGGGTCAGATTTTTGAGATTTAAAAGACCAAGGGGAAAAGGATACAACATTTCGCTGCGTAGCAATATAGAATTGATACTGCATTTTTAGGCGAAAAACGTGATACTGCAATTCGCTGCGTAGCAATGTTTTCAAAGTTGATACTGCATTTCCTTTTGAAATTGATACAACAATTCGCTGCGTAGCAATGTTAAATTAAGACTGCATTTATAATAGAAGTGATGCTGAATTTCGCTGCGTAGCAATTGCAAAATGATACAACACATCTCACAGTGTAAGTGATACTGCATTTCGCTGCGTAGCTATATAGAGTTGATACTGTATTTATTTTTGAAAAATTGATACTGCATTTTCGATTAGAGAATGTGATATTGCAATTCAGAATATTCGCTGCGTAGCAATGTTAAGATGATACTACATTTTTCTTAGTAAAAGTGATATAACAATTCGCTGGGCAGCAATGCTAGATTGATACTGCATTTCTGTTTTGAAAAATTGATACATCATATTCGCTGCGTAGCAATTGCAAAATGATACAACACATCTCACAGTGTAAGTGATACTGCATATTTGCCGCGTAGCAACGTTGACTTGATACTGTATTTATTTTTGAAAAATTGATACTGCATTTTTCGCTAATCAGAATCTATACTGCAATTAGCTGCGTAGCAATGCTATTATGATACCGCATTTTATCCAGTAAGAGGGGAACTGCAATTCGCTGCATAGCAACGCTAAGTTGATACTGCAATTCGCTGCGTGGCAATGCTATTATGATACCGCATTTTTCTTCTAAAAAGTGATACTGAAATTCGCTGCGTAGCAATGTTGACTTGATACTGTATTTATGTTGCGGAAGTAATAAGGTTTAGATTACTTCCACAACTCAAAGTATTAGCTTAGGTCGTAAGCTTATCTGAATCGCAGATCTCTTATCAAACTCTTTGTTTTGCCAACAAGGAAATCAGTAAAAGGAGGAAATCAACAACGTGTTGGCCATCAAGATGTTATCTTTCCTTATCTTCCCCTCGATCTGGTCAACCGTCGCTATAAAAGCCGAGACTTTCGAGGAGGAAGATAGAGTTCTCACAACACTCTCGTCGACAAGTGCTCAACCGACTCAATCGGAGTTCGTCTACAACGTCGTCAAAGGATCGTCAAGAAGCTCTCTCAAACTGATCCTGTGTGCTCAATAAATTGGTTGTTAAATGCTCTCTGTTGTTCTGAAAGACTAGAATTAGTGTTCTCTGCTCTCGGACTCTGTTACGGGCTCACCACCCAATATGCAGTTTCCACAATTTATTTTTGAAAAATTGATACTGCATTTTTCGCTTATCAGAAACTATACTGCAATTAGCTGCGTAGCAATGCTATTATGATACCGCATTTTATCCAGTAAAAGGGGAACTGCGATTCGCTGCGTAGCAACGTTAAGTTGATACTGCATTTTTTATATGAAATGTAAGACTACAATTCGCTGCGTAGCAACGTTAAGTTGATACTGCATTTTTTATATAAAATGTAATACTGCAATTCGCTGCGTAGCAACTCTGAATTGATACAGCATATTCGCTGCGTGGCAATGTTAAGTGGATACCGCATTTTTCTTCTAAAAAGTGATACTGTAATTCACTGCAATGTTAAGTTGATACTGCATTTCTTTTTGAAAAATTGCAGTTTCAGCAGTTTCGAGCAAAATGCAAATTTACTGCATATGTCTTTTTTTCATTTTCTTCTCTTTTTACTACCAATTTTTAGTAGAATCACATTCATTTAACACAAATTTTCTTGTAAATTCAAAAATTTCGCAAATTCAAAAAACAAATAATTCAATTAATTACAGCGTGAGGGGTTTATAAGTAGATGGATGGGTGGGGAGGCATGATATCAATATAAAACTGGGACATATGGAAATCGATCGGGACAAAAAGTGGGCGGAGCCTCAAAAATCACCGAAGAAAGCTAAAAAGCTGCTGCATTGAAAAATGGGAAAGAATCTACACGTTTTCAGGAAAGGGGTCTAAATCTAGCGAAAAATGACCAGAAATTTAAAAAAAAATGAAAGAATTTTTCTGAAAAAAATCTTTGGTTTAAAGAGGGAAAATGGCCAAACAAAAGTATCGACATTTTTTGTACATAAAATTAAGGAAAAAATCGGAAAAAAATCGAGAAAAGGAATGGAAGAGGCAAAGAAAAATGGTTATATTTAAAAATCGAAAAAAATTCAAAAAAAATCTTTTCAGAAGAATCTCATTCGTGACGCCTTCTGATTGGTATTCTGAGAGGCGGCGAGGAGCTCCGGATTGCGTTCCATTACACGGGAAATCTGAAAAAAAAAGGATTTTTTTCAGAGAGGATTCTGAATCTTAGAAGACGTTGAAAAATGATGAATCCAAAGAGCAAAATCCTTCAGAATCCCTCAGATTCCTACAAAATCCTACAGAGTGCTCCAGACACCTGCATAATTCATCAAAATCCTTCAGAAGCCTTCAGAATCTTCCAGAATTTTTCTGAATCCTTTTGACGTCTTCTGAATCATTCAATCTCCAAAAACCAAAAAAACCGTACCAACATATCCATATAACCCTGCATATCCTTCATTCTCGAGTCCTTCACCTGTAGCTCCAATTTCAGACTGTCAATCACTGCCAAAAGGTCGTCCGAATTCGTCGGATCGATAATCTTCTGATGATTCTTTTGCGATCCACCGAATCCAGAAGAAGCCGTGCTTCGGATAGAACCAGATGAGCGTCGGAACATGTCGTTGTTGTGATTGTGAGAGGGCATCTGGAAAACGGAGAAATTTTAGGGTGCTTCTGACGTTTTCTGAAGTCTTCTGGAGACTTCAGAGTCTTTGAGAATCCTTTAGAAAACTCCAGGAGCCTCCAGGAGCTTTAGGAAGTCTTCAGGATCCTTCAAACGTTTTCAGAATCCTCCAGAAACCTCAAGAGCCCTTTAGAAGTCTTTAGAATCCTCTAGAATCCATTAAAATCCTTCAGAATCATACGGAATCATTCAGAATCCTTCTGACGTCTTCTGAAGTCATCTGAAGTCTTTGGAATCCTTCAGAATCTTCCAAAAGTTTTCTGGATCCTTTAAAAGTCTTCAGAATCCTCCAGGATCCTACAGAAGTCTTCAAAAGCATTCAGAATAATTCAAAATCCTCCTGAATCCTTCTGACGTCTTCTGGCGTCTTCTGAAGCCTCCACAACCTCCCAGAAACCTTTCAATTCTTCTGGATCCCTTTGGGAGCTTCAGAACCCTTTAAAATGCTCCTGAATCCTTCTGAAGTCTTCAGAATCCTTCAGATTCTCCTAGGATCCTTCAAAACCCTCCCGGCTCCTTCAGAATCCCTAAGAACCCTTCAGAATCCTCCAAAATCTTTTAGAATCTGTTTGAAGTCTTTAAACGCTTTCTGGCGCCTTCAAAAACGATCGGAGTCTTCCAGAATCGTTCTGACGTCTTCTGAAGCCTTCAGAAGCCTCCAGAACCCTTCAAAACCCCCCAAAGCCCTCCTCTTACCACTGGCGACGTCATCGCGTGCGGCAGCGTTGCCGCGCCCGAGATGACTCCAATTCCGGCTCCGATTCCGAACCGTCCAGTCGGCGTTGCTCCACTCTGACGACGTTCTCCTCTCAGCGATGCCGATGCCAGCGGAGGCGGAGCCTCCGGTGACATTGATTCCGATGCGAACGGGTTCAAATTCGACGAATTGTTATTGTAGGAGAGTCCGGCACCGGAGAACGACGATGGCGGCCGTGAGCCTGAGGAGTTGTTGTGCATGTTGTCGAACACGTTGAAGCTGGAAAAATTGGAAAAATGAGCAATTTTTGCTCATTTTTTTTGGATTTTTTAGGGTTCTAAACAATTCTTATCTCTAAAAATGTCTGTTTACGTCAAAAATGACCAAAATTGCTCTCCGTCAACATTTCTCCATTTGGGCTCATTTCGGCTCATCTTTGCTCATTTTTTCACATTTTTAGGGTCAAAATTTTCGAATATATCCTTTTTCAAACCCAAAAATACCATTTTCCAACTAAAAATGTCCAAAAATCACCAAAATCCGACTAAAATCTATCTACAGCAGGATTGCTCCACTTTGGCTTATTTTGGCTCATTTTTTCCCTTATTCAGAATCAAACATTTGGAAATCTATCTGTTCTGAACAATTTTAAAACCTCAGAAAATGCCATATTCCATTCAAAAATTGCCAAAAACGTCCAAATTTTGAAATTGCTCTCTAGCAATATTGCTCCATTTCGGCTCATTCTCGCTCTTTTTTCCTCTTTTTTTTCGATTTTTAGGCTCAAAATGTCTTAATATATATATATATCTATTTTGAACCTCAAAAACGTCATTTCTCCGCTAAAAATGACCAAAAATCACCAAAATTCGACTAAAATCGGTCTCCAGCAATATTGCTCCATTTCGGCTCATTTTTTCTCTTTTTTGCTCACTTTTTTCCCCGCAAAAATTGCTCACCTCGAGTTCCTTCCCACCGATCCTCCATTACTACTATTCGCCGTCTCATACAGTCCCCCGTTCGTCGTTTCCAGATGATTATCCATCGGTGTCAAAAATGTTCCCGCCGGCAGTGTCTTATCCGTCTTATCCTTCCCAATGCCCAATTTCGATCCGATTTTTCCGAAAATTTTCGATTTATTCGATTTCGTCGAAACTTTCGACGTCGCACTCCATGCCGAGGCCATCGACATTGTGTCTTCCGCCTTTTTGTGTCCGTTTTTCGCTTGGGTGATTTTTCTCTTCATTTTCGACATCAGACCACCTCCAGATGATTTTTCTTCTGAAAATAATGATTTTAGATGGAAAATACGGTTTCAAATTTGCTAGAAATGCCAAAATTGTCGAAAAAAATCTAAAAAATCGCTCGAAAATTGGTCAAAATCGGTCAAAAAGTCAAAAATCTCGAAAATCGAATTTTTCGAAAAATGGCTCAAAATTGATAGAATTTTTCCAGATTTTCGAATTTTTGAATCGAAATTTGGATAGAATTCAATTTTCAAACTCTCTGTGAGCCTAAATTGACAATTTTAGCTCAAAAACACCAAAAAATAGACAAAAATCGACTCATCCAACTCTGTACCCAAAAATGCTCATTTTCAGCCATTTTTGGGTCAATATTTCCGAAATTTTTAGATTTCCAGAATTAAAATTTAAATAGAATTCGATTTACAATCTTACTGTAGACCTAAATTGACATTTTTTGACAAAAAATAGCAGAAATTTGCTAACAATTGGGTCATCTAAATTTTCACTTAAAATTATGATTTTCCGTCATTTTTTGGTCGATTTTTCCGAAATTTTCAGATTTCCTGGATCGAAATTTTGCTAGAATCTGATTTTTCTTATTAGAATGCTTCTAAATCAACAATTTCAACTCAAAAACACCAAAAACTCGTCAAAAATCGACTAATCCAACTCTACACCAAAAATGCTCATTTTCAGCCATTTTTGGGTCAATTTTCCTAATTTTGGGCTCAAAATTTTCTGATTTTTCATTCTTTACAGTTTTATTTGCTCCAAAATCCATTTTTCTTTCATTTTAGAGCTAAAAATCGGGTCAAAAGGGTCAAAATGGAAGTTGCTAGAACTTGACTCAATCTGGCTCAATTTCGGCTCAAAATGGCTCATTTTGCTCCGAATTTTCGCTATTCTCTTCTTCAATTTTCTAAAATCCTTACTTTCCGCTTCCTGCCCCAACTGATTCAACGACAACGAGCTAACACTCATCGACGGCTTCTCATAGTTGAACTCGAGGCGAATTTGCACTTCTCCTCGATATTTCTCATCCGAATTCTTCTTCTTCAACCGTAACCAATTCGTTTGTCCGTGGAGCAACTTTGCATTCTCCAACTCGAGCTCACATCGTCCGATGAGCTCGCCGGAGCCCAATTTCGATTTTGAGTGCACCGAAACGACAACGGCGTTGAATTTATCAGAGAGTTTGCTGAAAAAATCGATTTTCTTCAAATTTTTGGCGCCAAATTCAAAAAAAAACTCACAATTCACAAACTTCATCCCATCGTACGTCACCCTCTGTGTGCATTGCCTCCGTCGCACAACGGCTCCGTAGGGATCCTTTTCCCTGTAGGGTTACTGTAGCGAACGCCTCGAGACTCGTCTTGTTCTTCATGTAGAGGCCTCGCGCGGCGGTGACTGAAATAGCGTGATTTAGTAGATTTTGGTAGGAAATTTGAAATTTTGAAAATTTAGGGTTAAAAAGATTGGAAAAAATGAGAAAAAAAAGTTCAAAGATTCAAAATTTTTTACCTAAAATTGAAGATTTTAGGTTGAAAAATGAGCAATTGTAGGATTGAATTAGGTTATTTTAAAGTCAAAATTTCAGATCTGCTACTCTTATTAAATGCGGTAAGGACGGGCTGTGCAAAAAGGGGGCGTGGCATGTCAAAAAATATGGCGATTTTTTTGAGGATTTTTTTTGGTCATTTTTGAATGCTTCTAACTCCGCTCAATCTCAATCATTTTCGAAATTTCTTTTTTCTTCCATTTTGAAATCTCTCTGCGTTTCTGTCGAATATTTGAACACGGTGATTGGTTGAGTTTGAGCTTAGCTATGAGCAGGAAAGCAAGAGCCATCCTTTTTTCGAAAAATCAACTGAAAAATTTGGTTTTCCCCTCTTTTTTTCATCAATTTCGCCATTCTTCTCTCGCTTATTTCTCGACGAATAGCGAGAAATTTCAGGCAAATTATATATCAAAAAATGCGCAAAAAAATTACGAAGAGAAACATATAAGTTTTGTATTTGTTTTCTCAGAAAATTTAATAAAAAATTGCGAAAAACTTTTCCTCCAGGATTTTTCATTTTTTTCACCAAAACCTAAATTTTCCAAAATCGTCAATTTTGAACTTTTTCCGAAAATTCTTTTTGCATCCATTAGATAATTTTACGCTGAATTCAAAAATCTATATCAATTTTTGAAATTCCGATTATGAGCCAAGCTATGACCGGTGGTAGCCTGTCATATTTCCGAGGCGTCGGGTTTGGTATTTTATGTGATTTTTGTATCGATTTTTACATCAATCGATTCTAAATCATCTTTTCTATCATTATTATTATAGAGACCTGAGCAAAACGCTTTTTTTGCGCGTTTTTGAGCTCATTTGTAATACACACGACTTCGCTGTGCAAGAGGAGAGACAGGAGAAGGAAAATAACGCCGACCGCAGTCATGTGTCTACCGTTCCTTCCTCCCTCTCATGTCGACTCCTGTGGCGTAGTGGTAGTGGTGCAGAGCCTTGAGGGAATAGTCACGGGTTCGATGCCGTGTTTGTCTTTTTTTTTTTTTTTTACTATGAAGTCCGGGAATACAGTGAGGGGCCGTAGGCCCCGAATGCGATCTCATCAGATTGCGTTTGGATAAAATGGAATAGAAAATGAATGAAAAAGTCGTTGTAGGTGCGAAGCACCTGCAACGACTTTTTCATTCATTTTCTATTTCATTTTATCGAAGGCTACAACGGTGAACTAATTGTTCATCCATTTCAGCTTTAAGATTTTGAGTGTAGTAGAGGTGAAGCCTTATCGTTTTCGAAATATTTTGAACATAAACTTTTCTTTTTACAACTTCATACTTTTGAGTAATCACACCCTAATAAGTAACACGGCGCAGCCGTGTACAGCGACGCGAAGCGTCGCTAGTTCCGAGATAAAAATAAGCATATTTCCATGAAAAACAGTAAAATCTCGACTTTGAAATTTTCAAAATTTTGGCTCAAAAAATCCTAAATTTTTGGCTCAAAATTGAAGACTTTAGGTTCAAAAATGAGCAATTTCCCAACTGAATTGTACAATTTTAAAGTTGAATTTTCAGATTTTGAGCTCAAAATATGCGATATTCTATCAAAAAGTGGTCAAAACTCGACTTTGAAAATTTTCAAAACTTGGATTTTTCGACTAAAAATTGAAGTTGTTAGATTCAAAAATGAGCAATTTTTCAACTAAACTATACTATTTTTAAGTCAAATTTTAAATTTCCAATCAAAAAGTAGCCATTTTCAATCATAAAAATGATCAAAATTCGATTTTTCAAAATTCTGAAAATTCAAATTTTGAGCCCAAAATTTTCCCAATTTCTTGAGCCCCTTTTGCTGAAAATTTTGGCTCAAAATAGTCAAAATTAGCAGGAAACTGTTTGGTTTCAGTCCAAACACTATCAAAACTTTCAACTTCAAAAATTTTTCAGTTTTCAATTTTGCTCATTTTGCTCCAAATTTTGTGCTCTTTTTTTGCTCTTTTTCCTTTTTCTCCTGATTCGTCGCTTCTACAGTAACTCACTATGTGCAAGCATAGTGTTGGGCTCCATTCTGATTGTAGTTGAGTTGGGTTGATTCTGTACTGGTGCTCCTCCTCTTCCTCCCTTCTTCTTCTCCTTATTTTTCGACGAGTCCTTTCCCGCTTTGATACGGGCGGTGTCTGGAAGATATTGGATTACTGTAGGGATAGAAAAGGGGTACTGTAGGCAAAGGGGGTACTGTAGAAAATAGAACTTCTGAAATAAGAAAAGGGTAATAAGAAACTGGGGTCGAAAAATGTGTGAAAAAAAGATTGAAGGCTAAAAAATGCAAAAATTTGAAACTGTTAGGATTACTGTAGAAATATGGGGATACTGTAGAAGAGCCGAGAAAGATAGTAATATGGGGAAAAAGAGTGAAAAAATTGAGATTTCTAGATTCTGAAACTATTTTCGAGCGAATTTTACGAGAAAATAAAAATTTTGAATTTGTTCTCTAACATTTGGAGTTTTTGGCTTAAAAAATTCTCAATTTTCCTCAAAACATTGACAAATTTTCATTGTTTGAACGATTTTTGAGACTTCTGAGGCTAAAAATGCTCCAAAAGCAATTTTTCATCCAAATTTTGGTCGAAATTACTCAAAATCTTCAATTTTGGATTTTTTTGGCTCAAAATGCTCCGAATTTCTTGGGCTCAAAATTCTTTGAATCTTCTAAAGTTGGTCATCAAAACCCACTACAAAATCCAAAGAAATATCCAAAAATCCATCCGAAAATCGTCATATTTTTCTTCTTGGCTCCGTTTGATGAGAAATAATAGTGAGAAATACTGAGAGAGTGGCAGAGAAAAAAGGGAATTAAAAAATCCACGAAAATCCAACGAGAGGGAAAAAAGAGCAGAAAAATAGGTATTCTGGAGCCCCAATTCGAGGGGTAACCAGTTGAAAAATGAGTCAAAAAACGTGGTTTGAAATTCAAAAATTCAAATTTTAGCCAGAAAAAATGGTTTCAACAAGAAAAAAAGAAATCCAAAAGAGTAATAACAACAACAATGAAATCGGATTTTTGGCTCATTTTTCTCAAAATCGAGCCCAAAAAATCGACTTCTAAATAATAAGGAGGAGGGGTACACAATAACAATGAAAATGGTAAAAAATGGAAAGGAGAGAAAAAATTGATGATTGGTTTTGATAAGGGGTGTGTAGGTAGATTGGGTGTCTTGAGAGAAGAATCTGAAAATAAGGGGAAAATTAGGATTAAAAATGGATGAAAATTGAGGGAAAAAGGAGTTGAAATTTCAAAGTTTTGGATCAAAGTTTGAAAATTTTGGGCCAAAAATAGAGGGTTTCTAGGATTTCTGGGATCAAAAATTGATTATTTTTGGGTCGAAATTCAAAAGTTTTGAGTCAAAAATGGAGCAATTTTAAATAGGAATTTTTAGAGTCAAAATTTGGGATATTGAGTCGAACATTGAAGATTTTCCAGTCAAAAATTGGCTGCTCTTGAGTCAAATTCAAGATTTTTCATTTGAAAATTGGCATTTTCTAGTCCAATTTTGATATTTTTCAGGAACCAAAGAAAGTATTTTAAAGTCCAAATTTGGGATTTCTAGAGCCAAACTTTGAAAATTTTGGGTAAAAAATAAGACATTTGCAGTCAAAATTTGGTATTCCTAAAGTCGCAATTTGAGATTTTCAATTCGGAAAATTGTCTGTTCAGTTTCAAAAATGGACTATTTTTGAGTCTAAATTCTATATTTTCGAGATGAAAAAGAGTATTTTTAGGCACAATTATATGATTTTTGTTGGTGAAAATTGGAAAGTTCTGTATCAAATTTGGAGCATTTCGAGCCAAATTCTGATCAGTTTGTGATCACAATTGACTGTGTTATAGTCTCTTTTTTTTCGAATTTTTGGGCGGAACTTCCAGATTAAAATCAAAGATTTCCGTACTATGAACTTTATAGTTTCGGAAAGTTCGACTCTCAATTCAATCATCCTATCACCAAAACCGGGAAGAGACAAAAAAAGTGACGCCAGTGTTATTTCTCGCAAATACAAATACTATGAGTCATTGATCAACGGGGAGGAGGCTGAACTTTCTTTGGTTTGAAAACAGAGAGCTCTCTAACTCCGGGAGAAGAGAACAAATAGAAGCGAGGTATCGTAGTTGTTGACACCACAGTTTAAAAGAAAACAAAGAAATGTGTTACAGTAAGGTAAAGTGGAAAAAAAACAGAAACAGAAACTGCTCAAACATCATAGAGAACTAGATATAAACAGCTCAAAAGTAGAAAAATCTCATACTGGAGATTTTGAGCTCGAAAAAATGCTCAATTTTGGCTAAAAATAAGGGAAGATTTCAATTTCCACTAAAATTTTCAGTTTTAAACTCTTTTTTTTTGCTGAAAATGCTTCAAATTTTGCGATTCAAAAACACAGCTTTTTTGAAGCGTTTTGTGCCAGTTTTGAGCAACAAAAAAGATTTCAAAAACTGTGAAATTTTCAGCTTCAAATATGAAAATCTAGAAGCTTCCGAAAACTATCATTGATGAGGAAGAAACTCCGGGGAAAAATGAAGGCAAAACTACTAAAATGAGAACTGATAAAGTGTCGATTTGCCCAAATTTTTCGTCAATTCAACACAACCTATGACATTTTTTTCTCCCCCATTCCCACCCTCCTCTTTCTCTTTTTTCCTACCCTTATCACATACCAACCATTTTCAATTTTCAACAGTACTCTCTCTCTTCTAGTACCCCCACTATTTCTCTTGAACTTTTCTCTCTTTTTCTCTCTCGAGGGGTATACATATACATACGTAAGACTGATTGTATGTGTGATGTCAGAATCAAAAATCTAACAAAAAACATGTTTTCCCAGGCTCATGGGTATCAAAAAAAATGGAAGAAAAATAGCTAAAACAAGGGAGCCAGTTGTAAAGAGTACTGTAGTTTCCAGGCACTCAAGACTACTGTAAGCTACAGAAATTGAAGAGTACTGTAAGTTCCAAGAACTCAAAACTACTGTAGGTCCTAAAAATTCAGGAAAATCGTCAGTTACAGAGATTCAAGAGTACTGTAAGTCTCAGAAATCCAAAAGTACTACAAATTTACTGAGATTCGAGGGTACTGTAAGTCACAGAAATTCAAGATTACTGTAATTTCCAGAGAATCATGAGTACTTCAAGTTATAGAGATACAGCATTACTGTAAGTCACAGAGAGTCAAGAGTACTGTAGGCTTTAGAATTTCAAGATTACAGTATGTTGAAGAAATTCAGGAGTACTCTAATTCAAAGAGATTCAGGACTACTGTAGGTTCCAGAAATTTAAGATGACTATAGGTTAAAGAAAATTCAGGAGTACTTCAGTTTCCAAAACCTCAGGAGTACTGTAACTCACAGAGAGTCAAGATTAATGTAAGTTACAGAAATTGAAGAGTACTGTAAGTTACCGGGATTCAGCAGTACTGTAGTTCCAAGTAATTCAAGAGAATTGTAGTTTCCAGAAATTCGAGACTACTGTAAGTTATAGAGATTCAGGAGTAACGTAGGTTACAAAGATCCAAGAGTAGTACTAGTAGAATAAAATACTGTAAGTCCCAGAAATCCAAAAGTACTGTAAATTACGGAGAAGCGAGAGTACTATGCGTTCCAAAAATTCAGTGGTAATGTAAATTATAGAGATAGAGGCGTCAAAACTAATTCAAGACCGCTATATCTAGATTCCATAACTGTAAAGCCCACCGTGTAGCCCTCATTTCTAGAAACTCAAAGTTTCACTTTTACTCCAAAATTGACCCAAAAATCTTATCTAAACCAAAAGAAAAACTACTCAGCTATCTGGAATCTATATGCCCAATGACACGGAAAGAATGGCTGCCGCGCCGACGATCATCAGAAGAGAAGGCAAGAAAAGTGAACATCTCTTCTCTCTTATGGAAAGTATGGAAGGACTAGAAGCATGGAAAAAGAAAATGCCATTCCATTCTGTGTCGTCACCCTCCATCAGTCATTTCGCAATCTGATATCGAAAATGGGCAGATTGGAAGAGAAAGGGAGAGAACCGCAGAGAAAGAGAGACCAACCATAGATATGAAGACTGTTGAGAAGAAGAAGAAGACACATATGTAGAACCGGAAGCGTTTGTTCAGTTCATCAGCATTTTTTTTTTTGCTATAGAGATAGAGGAATGGACACAAAGGTAGAAAATTGGCAAAACAAAGATGGGGAGTCCCATCTAGATAGGAATTTAGTTGAAAAAAAATAGGGAGGGTCTCAGAATCCACAAAATTGGAAAACTCTGAATTTCGAAAATCTGAGATCCCCAGAATCCGGAATACCTCAGAATCAGATACAGAATTTTCTCATTTAGCGAACTCTACGGAGCCCTAGAATTCTTCAAAATCAAAATTTTCAGAAAATTCTAAATATAACTTTGCTCTTATTAAAATTCCCTATCGATCTGTATAGTTCTCATCAAAATTGGGCTACTGGATCTTGAGATACATCAATTTCTAAATTAGTGGGCTTTCCGGAGCCCTAGTATCTCTGAAAATCAAAAATTCCAAAAAAGAAATCCAAGAATTACTATGATCTCCTTGAAATTCCCTATCGATCTGTGTAATTCTCGTCAAAATAGGACTGTTGGATTTTGAGATACCGTAGTTTGAAAATAATTGAATTTCAAACTACAGTATCTCAAGTTCCAGCAGTTTAATTTTGATGAAAACTATACAGATCAATAGGGAATTTCAAGAAGAACGTAGTCATTTTTGGAATTTTCTGGAATATTTAATTATTTGGGCTTCTCGGGCTCCAGAGAGTTCCCTGCACTAGAAAATGCTGTATCTCAGGATCCAATAGTTCAATTTGTATGAAAACTACACAATAGGATAGAGAAGAAAAGCGCGAAAATTAGAATCCATTATTCAAAATTTTCAAAAAATGTTTTGCCGTCCTTGGATGGATGGGGGGACATTGACCATCTGCCATATCTCCGTTTCCGTCAAAAATTTCATCTTGTTGCGTCATCGGTTGTCGGAAAAGAGAAGACAAGGATCTGTCCATCTTATTCACACTTTTCAATTTCGTATGCCACTTTTTTGAGATTGGATTTGGATGAATTTACATATTGCGAAATCGCTAGGGGAATTGAGAAGATGATCAGATGAATTTCGAAATATTGGAATTTCTAAAGGAAAGGGGGTTTCAGAAAAAAAACCTCTAGAATCCTAGGTTTAAGCGTTCAGAATCCGTGGAAATCATGAATATTTTAGAAGCTTAAAAATTCCTATAATTTTCTAAAAAATTCTCAATTCAACTGTATAGTTTTCTTACAAATTGAAGTATTGCCCAGAGGTGGGCGCGATGGACGCCGGGCGTCCGTCGCGCGACGGGGGAAGGGGGAAAGTGTCTGCGTCTCTCTCGCCACAACACGCGCGCCGCCTCCTCTCGCAGCGCACTTCCCCCTTCCCTTTCCCCCTTCAAAAAGGAAGGGGAAAGCAGGGGAAAGTGGATTTTGAGGGTGAAAAGTCGGGTTTTTTGGTGAAAATAAAGAAGAGAAAGAAAGAAAGGGAATTTATTATGAAAATAAATGTAGTTATTCGAAATAAACTGTTATTTTTGTTGATGTGAACAGCAAAATATGTGTTCTTATTTGTAATTTTTTCACTTTTTTTAATTTCTATGTTTAATTTTTAACTTTATCATCACAAAAAACCATATTCTTCATTAAAAATTCCTAAAACTCACCGAAAAATCCGCGCGCGCCATTAGAGAGAGAGAGACGCAGACAGCGCGCGTCTTCCCCCTTCCCCTTCCCCTTCCCCCCTCGCGTGCGTTGGCGTCGCATACGACCATCGGCGCCCACCTCTGGTATTGCCTCCTGATATAAATCAATTTCTAATTCAGGTAACTCTCTGGAAGTCTAGAATCCCTGAAAATAAAATTTTCCAGAAAATTCCAAAAATAACTATGATCTTCTTGAAAATCCCTATCGATCTGTGTAGTTTTCATCAAATTTTGACTATTGGATTCTGAGTTACAGTAGCTTGAAATTCAGTGAACTTCAAACTACAGTATCTCAAGATTCAATGGCTCAATTTCGATGAAATCTATACAGATCGATAGGGATTTTCAAAGAGATCATAGCTATTTTTGGAACTTTCTGGAAATTTTGGATTTCAGAGATTCTAGGCTTCCGGAGAGTTCGCTGAATTAGAAAATGCTGTATCTCAGAATCCAATAATCCAATTTGTATGCTGTTGTATAGATTATTACATGAAATTTTCGGAAAATCGTGGTCTCATTTTTGTCGAGGCATTTAGGCAGCTAAAATGCATTATTCTTAATCAAAAATGGTCTTTTTCATAAGTTTTTTGGTTTTTTGTGCATTTTTTTCAGCGAATTGTCTTGAAGCGAGTTTCCAGTTGTCCTTTTTGAATTTTTGAATATATTTGAGTCTATTTTTCATCTTTTAAAGGTTCAAATCCTTACCAAATTCTCCTCTTCTATTCCTCATCAATCTCCAACTCTTCGAGATCTCCAGAATCCATGACGATGTCGTCATCGTCATCTTCCGAATCGCCCGACTCGATTCGCCCTCTCGTGTTGTTCTTCATCGTGGCGTCTCCAGAATCGGTCTTGATGACGTCGTCAACGTCATCTGAATGACTTCCATCCGTGTAGCGGATGGGGAGAATGACTACTTGGTTGCGGGCTTCACGATCGACCTGAAATTTTGAAAATGAAAAAAATTGGGCGTATTTGGGCGGTAAATTTGAATTTTTGAGTCTAAAATCGGGTGATTTGGAGCATTTTGAGCCGAAATTCATTGATTTTGAAGAATTTTCGATTTCTAGAGTGTCTAGAAAAGGATTTTAAGCCAATTTTGACCATTTTTAGTGGACTTTTGAGCATTTTTGATAAAATTTCAGCATTTTGAGCATTTTTTGAGCTTTTTTTTGAGCAATTTTCATGTATTCTAAGCCTTTCTTGAGGCTAAAATTCATTTTCTAGGCATTTTTAGCTTATTTTTAGCTCATTTTAGGTCTATATTAAGACATTTTTGGTCCATTTTTAGTACATTTTTTTGACATTTTTGGGCATTTTTGACCATTTTTAGCCATTTCTGGTCAATTATTAGTCATAATTCACCCATTTCAGTCAGTTTTAGAGCATTTTCGACCATATTTGGCCAGTTATAGCCAATTTTTGGCTTATTTTTATCTCTAAAACTCCAAAATCAAATATTTCAATTCAATTTTTCTCCCAATTTTTCATAGCCAAAAAAATGCACCTCACTCACCCACCACCTTCCATCCTTGTGCTCTTTTCCGGCTCCAACAACGATCGATTTTCCGTTCGCGGCAAAATTGATCGAATTGATGAATCCGGGAATACTGTAGGAGAAGAATGGCGTCACCGAGCGGAAGTTTTCTCCAATTTTCCATAGTTTCAGCTCTCCTTCGTTTGATCCGGATGCGAGAAGGTCTGGAATAGGGAAATTAATGTTTAGAGGGAAAATGATGGATTTTGGAGGGAAAGCACTTGAAAATGACTGAAAATTGTCGAAAAATTGACTAAAATTGATGAAAACTAGGCAAAAATGCCTGAAAATCTTCAAAATCGAATTTTCAGGTGTTTTTGAGATGAAAAAATGTTCCAAAAATGACTAAAAATGCCCGAAAACACTCCAAAATTGAATTTCCCAACAGAATTTCGAAATTTCACAATTTTCAACTCTATGGAGCTCTCTCTATCCACCTGAGCACACTTAGCATTTGACATATAGAGCAAAAGGGCTCATTGTGCATTATTTTTTGGGAAAAAAAATGGGAGAAAAGCTGAGCAAATTTGGAGAAAAACGCAAAAAAATTGAAGATGACATGTGAAATTTTTTGTTAAAAATTAGTCAAATTTCGACTAATTGGCTCAAAAAATAGCGAATTTCATTGGAGCTTAATTTTTGAAAAAATGATCAATTTGGAGTCTTTTTGAGCTCAAAATTGTAATTTTTGAGCATTTTTAGCCCATTTTGGCTCATTTTTCATGACCTTTTGAGTCGTTTCCATAAAATTTCTCATATTTGGAGCATTTTGAGCCCAAATTTGTCATTTTTGAGGAATTTCAGAATACTTCAGGCCTATTTTTGTCCCTTTTGGAGCACTTTTAGACCAAAATTAGTAATTTTTGGTCAATTTTGAGCATTTTTAGCCCATTTTGGCTCATTTCTCAAAGTTCTTGAGTTATTTTTTAATAATTTTGGGCCATTTCAAGCCAATTTTAGCGAAAAACTGTTATTTTTTAACGACGTCAGAGCCTTTTCCTATTTGAAGAATTTTGGAGCATTTTGAGTCGAAATCAGTTGATTATAATGAATTTTTGATGATTTTTAGCCAATTTTTTGTAAGTTTTGAGCATTTTTTAGCTCAGTTTGACTCATTTTTCATAATTTTTAAGTCACTTTTTGCATTTCCCATCAATTTGGGGTCATTTTCATTCAATTTTTATCAATTTTAGAGCCAAAAACTGTATTTTCAGCGATTTTGTCTCAATTTTAAGCTTTTTTAGCTCATTTTTCTTCATTTTTTTTTTTTCAAATTCCCGCTGAAATCTACTCACCCGAGTACGGTAGCACTGCCAACGCGACAATCCAACGACCATTTGCCTTCTCATCCTGTCCGTGGGCCTGTTTTCTCACATGAATCGGGCGCTTCTTCCAGAATGACCAAAGGGCAATGGATCTGAAACATGAATGGAGATTATTAGGGTAAAAAAGAGCTGAAAATTGAGTCAAAAATGCATAAACAATGGCCAAAATTGTCTGAAAATGCTGAAAATTCCGTTTCCAGGGGTCTCAAAACTCAAATTTTCTCTCAAAATAGTCAAAAATTGTGGGGAAAATGTGCTAAGAAGGGTAAAAATTGCTCCAAAACCTCTCTTCTTGGCTCAATGCCAGGAGCTAACAATGCACATAAACAAGCTCAAGCTCCGCCCACTTTTTTCTTGCTCTACGGTGCGGAAGGGGAAAGATGAGCCACCAACAACAATAAGGTGTTTGTTTTTGTGTTTATGTACTTATGAGTGGTGGTGGTGCTCCAGGAAAAGAGCATCTCAGATAGACAATACGTCATTATGACGAATCGACTTGGACGATTTTTTCGGAAGCAAAAAATAGAAGGAATACTGTAGTTAGGGCTAAGGGTACTGTAGGGGCACCAGGGAATCATCATTCGCTCCGAAAGTTAGCCCTGCTCTCAAGGAAGATTTCGGTAGCTTTTGTGCATTTTTGAGCAGTTTTGATACATCAAATGGGCGCTACAGGTACTGTAGGATACCCATGAGCCTTCAAACACCTTTTTAGCTCAAGACTGCTCTAATCTTGCTCCAAGTTATTGATTTGGTTTATGGAAGATTCTGGCTCATTTTGACACTGTTTTGGTGCTAAAAACTATAAAAACTATAGTTTTTAAATACCGAAACAGTGTCAAAATGAGCCGAAGCCTTCCACAAACAAAACCAGCTGTCTGGAGCAAAATCGAAGCAATTTTGAGCTAAAATAAGATGTATAGAGGCTCTTGGGTATTCTACAGTACCTGTAGCGCCCATTTGATGTATCAAAACTGCTCAAAAAGAGCTCAAAAGCTACCGAAAATCGTCCTTGCGAGCAGAGCTAACCGTTCGGAGCGAAATGATGAATGCATGTGGCAGCTACAGTACTCTTAGCTCTAATTACAGTAATTTTTCTATTTGTTAGTCCGAAAAAATCGTCGTCTTTCCTATAGTCGATTCGTCATAACGACGTATTGTCTATCGGGGATACTTTTTTTTGTCTCTTTGGAGAAACACCAATCATAGGCTTGAAAAGAGCTCAAACGCAACCAAAACAGTCTTATAGCAGCTACAGTACTAACTGTTCGGAGCGAATAGGAGCAGTGTAGGGTGCAGTTACAGTAAACCAAGAGTGCCTCAAGGATACTGTACTTCCAAAAAACTTCTTCTTTTACTAATAATACTGTTGGTGTCCTGGCGGTTAGCTAGTAGTCAGCTTTTCCCAGTTTTCACTAGTAGATAGCCGCTAACTACTACTAGCCTCCATCACCTTCTCATAGAGACCAGACAGTTATCCTTCTCCTCTTCTCCATTCTTCTGACCAAAAAAAATTAGAAGAAGAAGACTTTAAACTGGTAGGATTAGACACAGTGGCCAAGCGGATAAGAGAGCGTGGCAACTAATACTACTGTAGAGAAAGAAGATTAGGGAATCAAGAGATTTTTGGAGAAAAACCTTCAAGACTTCTAAAGACGTGAAAATGCAGAAAATTGTCAAGATTCCTGCGTTCTTGGTTTTTTTTTTGGTTCTCATTGCAATATGTGTAAACTTGAAGGGAAAGAGAGAAAGGAATGCCTCTGTGTAAAAAAAAGAGAAGAAAATGGGGGTCAAGTGCTTCTTGTTTCAAATCTAATAAAATGGCCAAAAAAAAAAACGAATGAAACTTTTAAAAACTGCAACTAATCATGTTCATAGCCATTTATAGACTCGTTGTACTTCTTACTGTACTTGGAGTGCGAAAATCGGTTAAATTATGTATGAGACCAAAAACTCATACATATTTGAACCGATTTTCGCACTTCGAATACAGTAAGAAGTACAAAAACTCCATCAATGCTATGAATGAGATTTCAGGCAGTTTTTTGGGGGCTCTACTTGCAAGCCAATCTCTAGAAACTAGCTCAAAAGCTCTAGAAAGCGACTAGGAAGGTCTAAAACCTAACCCAAGCTTTCTTGAAGACTTTAGGCGTTACTGTGATTTAGAAAACCAAGAATTCTCCACAACCAAAACTAATTGGGACGTGACACGGAAGACTGAAGAGAAGGCGGAATCCTTGTTCTTCTTCTCCTCTCCTTCTTACACTTTTGCTTCTCACCGAATGACGAAAGAACAAGTGAGGAAGTAGAAAAAACAGACGGAAGAAGAGAAAGCAGGTTGGTTTCTGGAGGACTTATGAAATGACACGGAAAATCGGGGAAATCTGACGCCTCGTGGTTGAGAGTAGAAAATTCTGGAGATTCTAGGGTCTTCTAATTCTGAATCCTTCCCCTACACATGTATCCCATCCGTTTGCCAACAAACTAATCAATGTCAAACTGACGGATAATGATGGATTCATTGCTCAATGTCATTACACAGAGATGCTCTATTGCACTTTTTCATTGCAATAGTGTACGTGATTTAGTGTCATTTTGACACACGTTGGAGATATCAAATTGGAGATACTCTATAGTGAGAATTGAAGGAAAATCGGGACCGATAGGAGTACTGTACTCAAAATATCTCGATTTAGACATTTGGAATGACCTTCCAAAACCTTCCAGAAGGCCTTGAGGATTCAGAATCTATCAAGCAGACACAGAATCGATGGAATCAAGGAATCGAGAAATCTTTAAGTTTGGAGTTCTTTCTATTAGAATTCAAAATCTTCATTCTTTCTCGATTCCAGATCATTAGAAACTCAAGGTTCTCGAATCCAGAAAACCTCCAAAAAAACCAAGAAACTCGTCTTGTAGTCAAGGCGAGTAGTCAAAGTTTGCCATTGGAGAATAGTTCGCCAGACTCATTCTTCCTGTCTTTCTCCTTTCTTTTTTCTCTGCGTCTCCCTACTCTCTCTCTCCTCTACGTGTTAGTATTAGATGCGTTGCCAAGTGAAAAGGAGAGAGTTTTTCCGTTTTTTTCTCTACATGCTCCGAAGAGCAAACACCTGCTGCTCTTGCCTCTTGCTCCAAGCCAATGGGTTTGAGCAATCTTGGAAGGTGAGAGAGTAGGTATTTCCCGAGAGACGCAGAGACACCGAACGGGGTGCAGCAGAGAGCTTCACGTTCACGGAAATCGGCTCGCGGAGCAAGGGAAAAAAATACGTGGAAAGAGAGTTCGCTCAGAAAATGACGACATATAGGGAGGGGAGCCGGTTTTCCGATGATCATCATCTCTATAGTATAGCATAGAGATGGAAGACCGGGGGGTATCTGAAGGGTAAAAGTTCAAGGATCTTCCGAACGCTTTCAGAATTCTTCAGAATTCTTCTGGCTTATCTAGAATCACCCAAAAGTCTACAGAGCCTTCCAGACACCTCCATGAACCATTATTGATGATTTTTAGTCAATTGTAAGACCAATTTTCATCATTCTTCGACCATTTTTCGCCACAAATGAAGTGTCCTTCTCGAGGTGAACCGAAGTTCAATCTTCGACTATTTCCACACAAAAAATGGGTAAAAATATCAGGTAAACATCCCAAAACCAAAAAACCCACATTTGTCAAACATAGTGGTAGTAAAACCATTCCTTTGTTGTTTGCCAATGGTCTTTTCGAGTTTTCTAGAGGAGAAGAAGATTACCAAAGTACAGTAGTCCAACTTCAACTCCAAAACTTTGTTGGAAGTATTCTGAATCTCATCTGAGTCAGAAGTGCTGACTTTTCAGGAAACTGCCGTCAAAAGTTGATTCGGTGGGGATCTACCAGATATTCGACTTTCCGTCAGTTTTCCAGGAGATTCTGAATCATTTTCAGTCTTCGTTGATATGGAGATCCATAGAAAAAAGACTCAAAAACTCCATTTTTCCTGACTAAAGTTTTCGCACTTCAGAATCCATAGGCGGAAAATTGAAGAATTCGAAAAAAAAAGAGGGCATTGAAATTTGAAAACTGTCACAGTGCAAACAACACTGTGTCATTCTTCTCATTCTCCTTTTTCTCTTCTCGGTTTTCAACACCACTTCAGAATCGAAATATATTCTTCCTTTTCACCTCTTCTTCTTCTTCTTCCTTCTCTTTTTTCTCCCCATCTATTCATATGGATAGGTGGGGGAAGAACACACACAATGCAAACGCAAAACTGTGAATAAAGACGAAGAAGAAAAGGAATCAACAGAGAAGCGTGAGGGGTTGATTATACGGATTTTGAGCCAAATTTGAGCTAAAAATGCTCAAAAATAGCTATAAATCCGTCTAGAAGTGTCTATAATACCAAGGAGTCATTCTAGGGAGGACTCCATGGCGTTTCTGACCATCATAAGCGTCTAAAGTGGGCTGACGACTTTAAGAACGTTCTCTAAGGACTACGATTTTGTCAAAACGATTCAAACCTGCGTTGAGAGCGTCAGAATCCACTATGAGCTGTTCTAATGGAATTCCTGAAGTTCCCAAGGCTCTTGGGGATCAATGGAGGTCAAAACGACAGAAACTCGGCCAAAAATATGTAGTGTACTGTACCTGGATACAAATAGCCTTACTGTGTTGTTTTTGTTGTTGCTCTTTTTTTCGGTATGTATTCTTCGACTTCCCACAGGAATCAGGAACACCTGGACAATATACAAAAAACATGTGTGTACACATGTTTTTGTCCGCAGCCCGAACCATAAAACATACAAACAAGGAAGAGTCATTATAGGACTAGAAAGTCGTCATCGCTGTATGTGTGTGTGTTCGGCGGGGAACACAACAACATCGACAATTTTCGCGTCACTTTATGACTTTTCGACATAATTTTGGAGAGACAGAAGGGGAGGTGGTACTGTACCTCGAGGAGAGGGACTGTCCAGAGTATATGGTCAGAAAAAAAGGCAGAGAGTGTCCCAGAGTTCACTTCGTCCTCAAAGAGCAATGCCCGTCACTAGTACTGGTAGGGTACCAGTCGCCAAGGTATTAGCTTTCTGACTAATCTATGCAAGCGCCAGGTGGTTCCCTTACCACTACTGCTGCGGCTACTCCAATTAATACTGGACAAAGTGTCGGCCCCCAGACTCTGGGGCCCAGAGAGAGGTACACATATACACATTTGGAATGCACATAGAGTATACATGTATACCTTCTGGAGAAGTTGTTGTGACGGGATAATTGGGTAGTGCTAGTAGAGGTGACGGGGAAGATGAAAAATTGAGATTCCGGGCTGAACAGAGAACAGAAGGTATCCAGGAAACTAGCAACTAACAGTGCTAAATAGAGGGCTAGCAGACCATAGCTTATCATAGAACCAACAGTTCACATAGTCAACCAGGAAGCCAGCAGACCATAGCTCATCAGAAAGCTAACAGATTCTATAGTCAGCTAGAGAGCTAGCTAGCAGACTACATAGCTCATCGCAGAACTAACATACTGCATAGCTAATGACAGCTTCATAGCTCATCAGAGGCTCTGATTCAGAGCTAGTAGACTACGTAGTCAACCAGAAAGCTAACAATCCATAAGACTAGCAGAGCTCAGAGCTAGCAGAACAATGTTGCAGCTTCTGAGCTCATCAAAGGCTCTGATTCAGAGCTAGCATACTATTAAGTCAACTAGAAAGCCAGCAGACCATAGCTCGTCAGAGCTAGCAGACCAATGATGCTCACCACTGAGCTAGTCGCAGGGAAAAAATAATTCCGAATCCAGTAGAGACCACTTCTCTCTGCCCTCCTGTCGATTCCTGTTCATCCTCCATAAAACCTATGTACATATTTCGAAATCGGCGACGTTTTGGAATGCGAAATTTTATGATCCTTGCTGTCTTCTTGTCCTCTTCTTTCTATATGTTGGACTATTAGTCATTGTCGTTATTACGATGCCGTAACGGTTATTGACTTTCGGGTAGAACAAGTGGAAGAAGAAAAATAGGGAAATATAATAAAACGACACAAAAAACAAACAGCAATAAATCGAGAAAATCATCATCGTATTCGTAATCGGGTCTGAAGCAGGTCAGTCTTCAGAATCCTCCAGAAACTTCCTGAATCCTTCAGATTCCTTCAGAATCCTTCAGAAGCCTCTAAAATCCTCCAGAATCCTTCAGACACTGTCAGAATTCATTTCATGACATTTTCAATAAATTTGTGACTGCGAAACGTCCGAATATCAATTTCTACGTCAATTTTAGTACTTTCTAATAGTTTTTCTGGTCAGCTTCCCTCGATTTTCCAAGATTTTTTTTGACTACAGTGACCCATTTGACCACTTTTCCCTTACCCATCAGCCGATCCCGTTGCAAAGTGCTCCTCGTTGATCATGGCGACGCAGTCCAAACTGACACAGTTTGGAAGACCGGTGAACATCTGTAAAGTGGATTTTGGCGGGGAAATTCGATTTTCTAGATTCAAGAATGGGAATTTTAAGCCAAAATTGTTCAGAAAAGATCAAAATCATTTTTCCGATACTTTCTAGTCAGAAATTCAAATTTCTGACTGAAATTAGGTCAAAATTCATCGAAAACTATGATTTTTGAGTCAAAAACCCTCACAATTCGCCCAGAACCTTCAATTCCTCACCAGCTGACTCTCATCCTCGACTTTCCACAGACGGGCGGTCCGGTCGCGTCCGCCTACCGTAGCCACTCGTTGTTTGGAGAGAACGCCAATCTGTTGAACGCCGTCCTGATGTCCGTACATTGTGTCGACGAGTCCCAGCTGATCAATGTCCCACATCTGGAAGAAGAAAAATTCATTTCTCAAAAATATATGGATTTTGAGCTGAAATCTGAGAGCTTTTCGTTCAGAAATATTGAAAAATCGCGTTTTTGGGGGTAAAATTACTCCAAAAGTATGTAAAATTATCTCGAAACCATTTGGAACTATTTAAATCGATTTCAGATTGAAAATAGCTGAAAATAAGGTCAAAAATTCGATTTTTAACAGAAAAATGCTCAAAATTCATGTAAAATTCCAATTTTTGGTCAAAATGATTCAAAAATAGCCCAAAATGATCCAAATTGACCCCGATCATGTTCTGATTGAAATTGAGCAAAAAAATTCAATTTTTTGGTGCAAATTACTCATTTTTAGCCGAAAATGTTGGTTGTTTGGCTCAAAATGCAGTTTTTCGGTCTAAAATGCTCATTTTTTCGGTCAAAATGCTCATATTTTAGTGTAAAACGCTCATTTTTGGCTTGAAATGCTCATTTTCTGTCCAAAAATATCATTTTTTCTTCGCTCAAAATGCAGTTTTCGGTCTAAAACGCCCATTTTTCGGCTCAAAATGCTCAATTCACCTTCACAGCACGATCCTGACTGGCCGAGAACAAATTGTTGGTTTTCAGCTGAAACTGTAGCGAATAGATGGGGCCACGGTGGCCGGAGAGATCCTTGATGTGGTCGAGAGTGTCGAAATTCCAGATCTGAAAAAAATTGAAGTTTAGGGTTTTTCAAAAGGTTTCAGAATCCCTTAGAAGCTTCCAGAAGGGACCAGGAGAATTCAGATTCCTTCAGAATCCTCCAGAAGCCTTCAGAATCCTTCAAAATCTGTCAGAAGCCTTCAGAATACTCCCGAAATCTTAAGAATCCTCCAGAATTCTCCAGAGGCCTTCTGAAGCCTCCTGAACTCTCCATAATCCTTCAGAATCCTCTAGAAGCCCTCAGAAACTCTGAGAAGCCTCCAGAAGCCTTCAGAAGCCTTCAGAATCTTTCAGCATCCTTCAAAATCTGTCAGAATCCTTCAGAATACTCCCGAAATCTTAAGAATCCTCCAGAATTCTCCAGAGACCTCCTGAAGCCTCCAGAAGCCTTTGTGACTAATTTTTCGTCATTTTTCTTCTATTGTTCCATTTTTAGGTTATTTTTCCCGGTTTCCCCCCATTTCTAACCTTCACAATCTGATCAAAACCACCGGAAGCGATGAATTTCTGATCGGGAGACACGGCGACGGCAAAGATGACACCGTAGTGTGCATGTGTTGGCTCCTCAGGTGCTCCGGCTCTTTTCTTCGTTCTCTTGATGACACCGACCACTTTTCGGGTTTGAATGTTGTCTGGAAGAATTTTAAATGATTTTTGAAGGATTTTGATGGTAAAATGATGAAATTTGAGTTGAAAATGCTGAATTTTGGATTAAAATTGACTAATTTCAGTTAAAAATCGTATTTTTCCATTCTAAAAAGTTCGACACTCAAAACTGACTCATTGGCTGAAAAAACTCATTTTCAGCTCAATTTTTGTCCCCAAATCCAATTTTTGCGGTTATTTTTGTCACTTTTAGCTCATTTTCTTCATAAAAACTCATTTTTAGCCCATTTTTAGCTCTGGGACTCAATTTTTCAGTCAATTTCCTTTCATTTTTAGCCAATTTCGGTCGAAAATTGATCAATTTCGCTTCAAAATCGCTCATGTTTTCTTGAAATTTCTGTGCCAAAAACTGAGCTCTCTGGCTCAAAATTGCTCATTTTTAGCTCAAATTTTGTCCCAGAATCCAATTTTTGCGGTTATTTTTGTCATTTTCAGCTCATTTTCTTCATAAAAACTCTTTTTCAGCCCATTTTTTGCTTCGGAACTCAATTTTTCAGTCAATTTTCGTCGTTTTTGGAGCAAAATTCGAAATTTAGGCTCATTGTTTTTGTTTAAAAAAACTCACACTTGACAATGCTCGATTCTTTTCCGCAACTGATCACATATTTGGCGTCCGGCGAGAAGGCGACACACAATGGTGTGAGTCTGAATTTTAGAGTTTGAGATAATTTAGAGTAATTTCGACAGATTTTTGAGCTTTCAAACCACTTTGTCAGTGTAGAAACTGAATTTTTTGACAATTTTTGGGCCCATGAGCCTTCAGTAGCCTTCAGAAGCCTTCAGAATCTTTCAGAGACGCATTGAGCGTAGTTTGACGGTTTTTGGCCCATTTTCTTCCGTAAAAATGAATTTTGAACCATTTTTGGCAAATTATGTTTGAGCTTTTGAACCACTTTTTTTTTCAGTGAGAAAACTGAAATTTTGGACTATTTTTGTACTTTTGAGCACTCCGGAGCGTCCAGAATCCTTCAGAATCCTTGGTTTTTGGCTCATTTCAGCTCATTTTCTTCCAATTTTTTTACAGTAATCTTCATTTTCAACTACCGTACCTATGTGGCTTATAGCTAATCTCCAAATCATCGTCCAACTCCACCACATCCGCTACTCTCTTCATCTGAATTCCGGTTCTTGCCGCCGCATCGTCGCGAAGCTTCTCGGCGACCTCTTCTCGCGTTGTTGCAGTGCTCTGAAAATTTGGAGGAGAAAATTACAGTAATCCGAGTTATTTTTGAGCATTTTTCGCTATTTTTCATGCGAAAAGCGGATTTTTCGGGCAATTTCGCTCAATTTTAGCTCGTTTTTTGAGCACTTTTAGGTCCTGGTTGCTCTATTTCAGCTCACTTTGAGCATTTTTGGCTCATTTTTTACTATTTTTCATCAGAAAAATTGATCTGTAGGCCAATTTTGGCTAGTTTGAGCATTTTTGGCTCTTTTTTTTTAAACTATTTTTCAACAGAAAATGTGGTTTTTAGGTCAATTTTGGTCATTTTGAGCATTTTTAGCTTAGTTTTGGCTCATTTTTCGCTCAATTACCTGAATTTTATCGAGAAGATTCTTGGCCTCACGGTAGTTTCGCTCGTGCACATCCTCGTACTCCACATCGCTTCCCGCGTCCGAGTTGACGGCACTTCCGGCGAGTGAGTCCTGAAAATTGGATTTTTGTGCGATTTTTCGAAATTCAGACTATTTTGAATTTATTTTCATGATTTTTAGACTAATTTTGAGCATGTTTAGTCAATTTTGATGATTTTTGAGCCATTTTTTACAATTTTAGAAGTCTTTTCAGTTCAAATCAGTCTTCAGACGCCTATTTTCTGTTCAAAACGACTAATTTTAGTCAACGTTAGTTTTGACGATTTTTGAGTCAGTTTTGACATTTTCGAGCTCATTTTTCGTCAATTTTTATAATTTTTAAGTTATTTTGTTGATTTTTAGTCATTTTTTGACGATTTTTTTAAACAGTTTTAGTCAAAATCAGTCTTTCGACTTTTTTGGGCTTATTTTAAGCACAGAATTAGGTTTTTATCTAATTTTACCGCCTAAAAATTCTTTTTCAGGTCAATTTTCGCTTTTTTTTACTTCAAAAGATGTATTTTTGGTTTAAAAACGTTTCTGTAGTTTTTCTTAATTTTTGGAGCATTTTTTCTGCTCAAAATTGGTTATTTTCTGATTTTTAGCCAATTTTGATAATTTTTCGTTTAGAGAAATTTAACACTTTTAGATTAATTTTTGGTCCAAAAGTAGGTTTTTATCAAATTTTCTCGTCTAAAAAATTATTTTCAGGTCAATTTTCGTCTATTTTTTGCTCTAAAATCTGTATTTTTGGTCCTAAAAGCTTTCGTGGCTTTTTCAACATTTTTGGAAAACCTTTTCTGCTCAAAATTCATTTTTTCGAGCAAAAAATTGAATTCTAAGTCAATTTGGAGCATTTTTTCTGCTCAAAATTCATTTTTAGGCGAAAATTTGAATTTTAAGCCATTTTGAAGCATGTTTCTGCTCAAGATTCATTTTTCCATCAAAAAATTGTACTTTTAGTCAATTTATAGACATTTTTTCTCCATTTTTTTGCTCCAAACCTCATCATCCGAATGAATTTCAGTCGCAGCCATCAACTTCTGCCTTCTCGACATCTTCGCCGCGAGCTCATCGTTTTGCTCCGCTTTTCCGACGGGTTTTCGTTTTCGGCTCTGGCTTGCTCCACCGCCCTTTTTTCCTCCTCCAGATTTGGCTTTCACGAAAAATGCAGGCATTTTTGCAGTGGTTTTTGGCTGAAAATACATTAAAAAATGACTCAAAAATGCTCAATTTTAACACGAAATTACGGTATTTGAAGGCGAAAAAACGCCAAAAACTCGTTGAGACAAAAAAAATTAAAAATTCAACATTTTACAGATCAAAATATGGATTTTTCTTGGGAATTAGTAGAACAAAAATAAATAATAATAATAGATCAATTATTCGAGTTTCTTTTTTTAGGATGAGCAATTCAGGAGTCCTCGTTTTCCTTGTCGTCGCTATGTAGACGTTTCGTGGATCTTCTGAAAAACTTGAAAACAGTTAGAAGATATTAAGAGAATATCAAAAACTGGAAAAACAGATTTTCAGCTTAAAAATAGGCTTCAAATGTACTGAAAATCGTGAAAATTGAGCCAAAATCGATGAAAATGAAGAAAAATAGCTTTTAAAGCTCAAAATTTGGCTTAAAATGAGCTGAAAATCTCAAAAATTAGGCTAAAATTGAAGGATTCCTTCAGAATCTTTCAGAATATTTCAAAGTCGATTTTTATCAAATTTTTGCCTAATTTTTGAGATTTTCAGCTCATTTTTAGCAAATTTTTGACCTCCAACGGCTATTTTTTTCTTCATTTCATCGATTTTGGCTCAATTTTAATGATTTTTCAAAATTTTAGCTCAATTTTTCAGATTTTCCGTTCATTTTAAGCCAAATTTCGAGCTCTATGAGCTTTTTTTCTTCATCGCCATCAATTTTAGCTCAATTTTTATGGTTTTTAGTTTATTTTAAGCCGATTTTTGACCTCCAACGGCTATTTTTTCTTCATTTTTATCGATTCTGGCTCAATTTTTAAGATTTTCCGTTCATTTTAAGCCTATTTTCGAGCTTGAAGAGCAATTTTTCTTCATTTCATCAATTTTTGCTTAATTTTTCATGATTTTCCGTCCGTTTCAAGCCAAATTTTGAGCACCAATGGCTATTTTTCCATTATTTTCATCGATTTTGGCTCAATTTTTAAGATTTTCCGTTCATTTTTAGCCAAATTTTGACCTTCAACGGCTATTTTTCCTTAATTTTCATCGATTCTGGCTCAATTTTTATCATTTTCCGTTCATTTTAAGCCGATTTTTGAGCTCCAAGAGCTTTTGTTTCAAATTTTTAGCTCAATTTTTATGATTTTTCGTCCACTTTGAGCCTATTTTTAGCTCCAAGAGCTCATTTTTCAGATTTCTTGCTCAATTTCTCATCTCTCCATTACCTTAATCGTCGCCGTCGCCACCTCTATCACATCCAAATCGGCAATCAGCAAATTCAACAGGCCCCGCCCACTTCGACCATTTCGCTCCGCCCATTCTTTCAGAATTCGATAGCATTTCTCGTCGTCTCCATGATGGGCGTCAGATGACGTCGTTTTTTCTTCGCTAACGCCTACTAATTTTGGCAATTTTTTAGCGAATTTCGATAGGTCTTTTCCAAGTTGACGAAGATTCTCATCGGTTAGTGGAGGATCGGTGTAGGGGTTCGGAGAGTGGACGACGCTGGAAAAATTCGAATTTTGAGAAAAAATTGATGGAAAATCCATTTTTCGGTAATTTTTAGTCGATTTTCAAGGTTTTTGGACAATTTTAATGAGTTTTTGGTCATTTTTAGTCTATTTTAGCCTAATTTTGCTATGTGTAGACCTTCAGAAACCGTCCAGAAGGCTCCAGAGACCCTCAGAATTCGTTAGAACCCTTCAGAAAACTTCATACTCATTTCTATTCAATTTCCAAAATTTTGGCTCATTTTTCACCAATTTTTTAGCTATTTCTAAGGAATTTAAATTTTGGGTCAAAAATTGATGAAAAATCCATTTTCGGGTCATTTTTAGTCGATTTTCAAGGTTTTGGGGTCATTTTTAACGAATTTTCGCCATTCTAACGACTTTTTAAGGATTTTTAGTATATTTTTTATAAGTTTTAGGGTAGTTTTTCATAAAAAATAGATGTTTTAAGCCAAAATTCTCTCAGAAGTTGGGTTCTTCATTTTTGACGGGGTTTGGTTGATTTTTGGTAATTTTGGATCAATTTTTGAGCTCAACAATTAATTTTTTGTTAGTTTTGAGCGTCTAGAAGTCAATTTTATGGTTTTAGACCATTTTCAGTCGGATTTCGACCAATTTTTGAGCTTTAAAACCATCTGAAATGACTTTAGATCATTTTTGAAGAGTGTCAGGGTGTTTTTGTGAATTTGGAGTCAATTTTAAGCTTGAAAAAGCTCCTAAACTCCTCAGAATCTTTCAGAATCCTCCAGAAGTCTTCAAAATCTTTCAGACCCCTTCAGACTCATTTCTATTCAATTTCCAAGTTTCCTGGCTCATTTTAGAGCATTTGTCTTGCTCCAAAGTCCTCATTTTCCCTAATTTTTTCCGGTATTTTAACTCACACCGTGGTGCTCTTCGTCGTACTATCCAACTTCCGTTTCAACGATTCTTCCACCTTTTTCCTCGCCTCCGCCTCCTTTTTCTCTCCGTCTTTCTCTGCTTTCTCTGCTTCTCGTCTCTCTCGTTCGGCGATTCCCGCCTTGAATTCGTCCAACGTCTTCGCCGCGTTATACATATTCTTCTCCAGATAATCACGAAGATTCAAAACTGTCGGTTCCTTCTTCGGGTCCGTTTTTGAGACGTATCCGGGCGATTTGTGCATTAGAAGACGGGCGGCGCGCCATTGGAATGAGACATCGTTGATGGATCTGGAAATTTGGGGAAATTGGGTTCAAAATGAGCAAAAATAAGCCAAGAAAGCTGAAAATTGGATGAAAATTACGCTTTTTAGCACAAAAATGGGCCAAAATTAGTCCAAAATGAGCCAAATTGAGCCAAAAATGGTCAAGATTAGTTCAAAATGAGCCAAAATGAGCCAACTTGAGCCGGCCGAAATTAGTCCAAATTTAGCCAAAATGAGCCAAATTGGGCCAAAATTGCTTCAAAATAACCCAAATTGGACCAAAATTAGTCCAAAATAGCTCAAAATATGACAAAATCAGTCCAAAATGAGCCAAATTGAGCCAAAAATGGTCAAAATTGGACGAAAATGAACGCAGATAGGTCCAAAATAGTCAAACAGCTAGAAAATCAGATTCTGATCAATCAATTCTAACGCGTTTGAGCTCATTTTTTCAACATTTTTGGCTCATTTTCAGTCCAAAATCCCTCAAAAACTCACTTATACTGCTCCTCAACCTGTTGCTCTGGGTCCATTTCGTCCAGCGGATCCCGGATGAAATCGTTGAGTGTTGGAATGAATTTTCTGCAAATTTTGGGTCATTTTTATCTACTTTTATGATATTAGCCTAATTTTGAGCCAAATTTCACGGTTTTAGGCTAATTTTGAGCCCAAAACTCACCGCTTATCCGATTTGCACGCCTTCAACACATCCGGTTCGTACGTCCATAGTTTCGTGAGCTCCGGCGTGCCGAGATCGAGAGATTTCGGATTGAATGGGACTCGTTGGCGTCTGGAATTTGAAAATTGACTATTTTGAGTCTTCAGAAGCCGTCAAAAGCCGCCAAAAGCCTTCAGAATGCTTCGGAACCCTCCAGATTAGCTAAAATCGCTCCAGAACTATTTTTGCTTCTGTTTTCATTTTTAATCTATTTTCAACATTTTTAGATCATTTTTCATGATTTTAAGTACATTTTTGGCTAAATTTTGACATTTTTAGGACTTCAGAACTTTCCTGGAGCCTCTAGAAACCTCCAGAGACCTTCAGAATCGCTCAGAATTTTTCAAAAGCCTTCAGGAACCTTCAGAATCCTTCAGAATCCTCCAAAATCGGCTGAAATCGGCTAAAAGCCCCACAGATCAATTTATGATCATTTTACTCCATTTTCAACATTTTTAGATCATTTTTCATAACTTTCAGTTAATTTTTAGCCGATTTTTGACATTTTCAGGACTTCAGAATCTTCCTGGAGCCTCTAGAAGCCTCCAACAATTTCAGAATGACTCCAGAATCTTTCAGAATCCCTTAGAATTTATCAGAATCCTTCAGAACTCTCCAAGAACCGTTAGAATCATTCAGAAACCTCTAGGCTCATTATTCTTCAATTTCTCTCGTTTTTAGTCTATTTTTCATTATTTATGGCTCTTTTTTTATCATTTTAGTCTATTTTTCATCAATTTGTGCTAATTTTCAGTCCATTTCTCTTCATTTTTGCCTCATTTTCCCTCTAAACCATACTTCTTATACATCTGCATGGCTCCCTTGTCCGCCTTCTCCGACAAATCGGGACAATTCGAATTCTTCCAATGATTCCATTCCTGTTCCCGTTGCATTATTCGTTTGAGTCCCGCCACGAACGCCGTTCCACGTGGCATTGTATCCGAAAGAAGACGATAACATTTGTCTTCGTGATCTGAGACATATTTCGATTGCTCCTCGTTGAGCACCATTTTTCTGGAAAAAATGGAGGTTTTGGGGTGAAAATAAGGGGTTTTAGGCTAAAAAATGGTAATTTTTTGAGCCGAAAAAGCCAAAAGTCTCCCAAAAAGTCAATAAAACAAATTTTGAGCCGAAATTTGTAGTTTTTGGGTTTAAAATTAAGAAATTTTGGATCAAAAATTGGTATTTTTAGGCTCAAAATGATCCATTTTTGGAGCCAAAAGAGCCAAAAGTCCAAATCACAAATTTGGAGCCAAAATTGATATTTTTGGGTTAAAATCGCTATTTTTTCACTCAAAATCAGATTTTTTTCGGTTCAAAATTATATTTTTATGGTGAAAATTGTCTTTTTTCATAAATTTGATCATTTTGAGATAGAAAAGAGCGATTTTTGAGCATTTTAAGACTAAAAATCGCTAATTTTCCACTAAAAATCAGTTTGTTTGGGTCCAAAATTGGATTTCTATGCTAAAAAACTGTCATTTTTCAGAATTTTTCATAATTTTAATGCAATTTTTTCCTCCGCTTACTTCGCTGGCGGCTTAAACTTGGACTCGGCGTTCAAATATTGGAAAATGATCAACGTTTGAATGAGGAAATTCCTTCGGAATGACGAATCGTTGAGTTGGAGGGCGAGGAGCTGAAAATTTGAGCATTTTCAGGGGAAAAATAGCTAAAAATCATGATTTTTGGGTAAAAAATGAACCATTTTTATGTTTTTTAAAGAAAAAATGGCTCAAAAATACGATTTTTGGGTCAAAAATTAGCTATTTTCGTCGATTCTTATGATTTTTACCTTCGGTGACGTCAAATATTTGGTAAAGAAGACGTCATTGGACACTTTCTTCTTATTCCGTTGCTCCGACGTCGTTTCTGTGGATTCGCCGTCTTCGGCGGAGAATTTCTCCAATTTGTTGGCTGTCATAAGGGAGAGAACAGCGGAGAGATCCTGGAATGAAAAATTGAATTTTTAGAGGAAAAATAGGGTTTTTAGACTATTTTGGGTCTCAAAATGGGATTTTTTTTGACAGTTTTTGGTTCAAAATTAAGATTTTTAAGGGGAAAACTTTCTAAGAGTTGGAAAATTGAATTTTGAAGGATGTTCAGTGCAAAAAATCGTGTTTTTGAAGCAATTTGGAGTCTAAAAGTGGGGATTTCAGACTATTTTTAGTCAAAAATAAGATTTTTGAGCCCAAAAACGCTCCCAAACTCGAAAAATTCGAGTTTGGGACTAATTTTGAGTCCAAATCTGCAATTGTTTGCTCTTTTTTCCTTCAAATCCTTACAGTATTCCCCTTACCTTTTTGAAAACCGAAAACTTCTCCTTCTCGTAGAGCAAATTCGGATTCGACATGTATTTTTGAAGGCTCCAAAATTGACGATACATTTCTGGTGTGACGATGATTTCTCTGGAAAAGAAAATTGGGGTTTTTTTGGGTTGAAAATGATGGAAAAAATAAGTTTTTAGTGAAAAATTAAGGGTTTTTGGCTCAAAATTCACTATTTTTGGCTCTAACTTCTCTATGTGTTCTTGAATCATTCTTAATCAATTTTCTTGATTTTAAATTCTTTTAAATCGATTTCAGCCAAAACATATGGTTAAAAACCTAATTTTTAGCCTAAAAATCGTATTTTTGGTCATAAAATCGTCAATTTTGGCTCATTTTCCTCGTTTTTTCCTCATTTTTCCAGATTTTCGGTATATTTTTTCTCAGATTTTTTTCTCTACTAACTTCGTGGCGTCTTCCTCGATCTCTCCAGTCTCCATTGGGTCTCCTCCCTCAGCCGGTGTTGGTTGGCGTGACGATGTGGCGGCGAGCACAGCGGGCTCATTCTGAAAATTTAAAATCAGTTTTGAGCCAACAAATAGCTTGAAAATGCGATTTTCTATTCAAAAAATGACAGAAAATGCATTTTTTGAGCTAAAATATAGCCAAAAACGTATTTTTTGAGCTAAAAATAGCAAAAAGTGCAATTTTTGGGTCAAAAAATGACCAAAAATGCGATTTTCGGCTAAAAAAAATGATAAAAATGCAATTTTTCGCTCAAAAAACCGTCCAAAAATCAATTTTTCAACTCTTGCCTCTTCATAATTCGTTATATTCAGCGTGTTAAAGTGTCCCATGAAGTTGACGCCGGATTTCTCGGTCAAGGGGAGGAATCTGAAGATTTAGATGAATTTTGACCCAAAAACCGAATTTTTGAGTAATTTTAAGCAAGAAAATCATATTTTCAAGCTTCTAGACTGAATTTGTGTAAATTTTGGCCTAAAAATGCGATTTTTGAGGCAAAAAAAAGGATTTTTTCATGGTTTTTTGCTTCTGAAAATTTCTGGTGGTTTTTGAAGAAAATTTAAAACATGAGATGAATTTTGAGCTGAAAAACAGAACTTTTGAGCATTTTTAAGCCAAAAATTATCATTTTCACTTAATTTTGATGATTTTTGGGCTAAAAATGCGAATTGTAGCTCAAAAAATTGGTTTTTTTTTCAATTTTTAACAAATTTACCTCGATAAAAAGAACATAATCCGTCCGCAGAACGAAGTCTCGGCAGTTCGGCTCAGCCTTCGGAGCAAGTCGTTACAGAGACGAAGAATCGTGTTTTGGTACGTTTCTATGTAGCCAGGCTGAAAAATGAGCATTTTTGAGCTAAAAAACGGGGTTTTCAGCTTAAAAATTAAGTTTTTGAGCTAAAAATGGACTTTCTAAGCCAAAATTGACCGTTAAAATCAAAAATTTCAACTTTTTAGACCAATTTTTCACTATTTACCTGCTTAAAATCGTTCATATTGTCCTCAACAATCCCAAATAAGTGTTTACACTCTTCTATAGACGAAACCTCCAAAATGTCCTGAAGCGAGGCGATCGGAGTGTTTTTGGAGCAAAATCCTGCAATTTTTGAGGTTTTTAACACAAAAAACCGATATTTTTTCGGTTTTCTTACCTAATTTTGTACAATTCATCACAAAATTGAAGTGATTTTTTGCGAATTCCTCCTTTTGCTCCGATGGTACGGTCATTACCTCGAAACCGCGCTTTTTGAGGAGTCCGTCGACTTTTATGATGACGAATTCATCGTCTTTGCTGAAATTTGAGATTTAAAATCATAAAAATCTATTTTTGGGTCATTTTGAATTTTTAAGAGTGAAAATTGAAAATTATGATTTTTTGCCTGTTTTTCATGGTTTCTGATGTGGAAAATCGTGTTTTTCAGCATTTTTTAGATCTAGAATCACTCAAAACAATATAAAAACACTAAAAATTCAAATTTCTACAATTTTTAATCAAAATTCCAAAAATCCTTGATTTTTCAATATTTTTCGAATTTTGGATAATTTTTTTCGCATTAGTTTCGATTCCTATTTTTTAGAGAATTCAAAAACATACGCCGTCTTCTTATCGGCCTTGATCAGCTCCTTCAAATCGTCGAAATTTCTATTCGCAATCGCCACCTCCATTTTTGGCCTGAAAAGTGGGATGAATTTTGAATTTAATGGTTTTAAAAATTATTTTTCACATTAAAATAATTTTTGAACAACGAAAAAGTGAAAAATCTCTGAGAAAATTGATGAAAAACCAATAAAAACGAAAATAATTCGTTGAAAATGTGAACAACGACACTCCGATATTCCGCCTGCGCGCTGTTTATCAAAACCGCCGATGCACCATTTTTCGTCATTTTTGTCCCCTTTTTTCTCAATTTTCACCTAATTTTCGTAAATTTCGCCATTTTTCTGTTGGAAAATCGATTTTATCGCATTTTTAACGTCTAAATCAGTCAATTTTACCCCGAAATACTCGAAAAATCGGTCGGAAATCGCGATTTTAGTGTTGACTTGGAAAAATTAAATTTTGGTCCGATTTCGTCGCATTTTCGCGCAGTTTTCTGTATTTAAATTCAATTTCAGGCGATTTTGAAGCTATTGCTGAGGAAATTCTGAAGGAAACCGTGGAAAAATCGACTTTACGACGGCATTTTGGGACCAAGGACGATATTCATGGTTTAGACCAGTTTTCAACATTAAAATGCATTTTTCTGAGTGAAATCATGAAAAAATCGAGTTACTGATGAGTTTTCCAGCTAATTCGACCAAAATTACTCTGGAAAAGTCGAAAAAAATCCCCAAAATCGAAAAAATGCAGTCTAAAACTGAAGTTAACGGTTTTTGCTCATTTTTCCAGTTTTTCAGCTCATTTTCAATGAATTCAGCAGCTCTAGAAGCTCGTTTCGAATCAAAAATGCTTGAAAAACTATTTAAAAACCTGAATTTCGCCCAAATTTCTAATTTTCAGATTTTGAGCCATTTCACTCAATTTTCTCGCTTTTCTGGAGATTTTTCTACTATTTTTGAGGTTTTCTATGTCCCTTAAATTGTTCCCCGATTTCTGCAGCTTTTTTTCCACTATTTTTTTTAGTTTCTTTGCTCATTTTTTCGCATTTTTCCTTGTTCTTATGCTTTTTTTTGCTCCCAAAAGTCTAAAAAACTCATTTCCAGGTGATAAAATGGCCTCTCAAGCCGCCGCCAAGGCCGTCTCCTTCGCCTACAACGGCACCATCGCCAGCACTCTCCGCAAGTTCGCCTGGACCAATTTGTGGGGTGGACGCGAGTACGGTCTCCAGTTTCACGACACCTACTTTGAGCCAGCTCCAGAGGTCACCGAGGCTCTTCGCCGTCTCAATCTGAAGGAGCCACATGTTTTCGATCAGAGAAAGGTGAGGAAAAAGCTCATTTTGAGCCAAAAATTGCTGAATTTGTGTTCAAAAAGCGAAATTTTGGTCGTAGAAATCTGAATTTTGGTTCTAGAAATCTCAATTTTGGTTCTAGAAGTCTGAATTTTGGTCTTAAAAGCCTAATTTCGGTTCTAGGAGCCTGAATCTTGTTTAGAAGGCATTTTAAGCCAAAAAAATATAATTCTGCTCAAAAATAATCTCCTTTTTCCAGATCCGTCTCTCGCGCGCCCACACTCTCGCTCTTCACGGAGAGAAGCTCCCCAAAGCCGAATGGACTCAATGGGATCAGGTAGGGTCTTGAAAATTGAGATTTTATGTTAAAAATAGTGAAATTTTGATGAAAATTGACCCAAAAATCTTATTTTTGATTATAAAATCAGCCAGAGGGGATCAGAATCCCTAAAAATACAAGTTTGAAGCATTTTGAGTCGTTTGAGCTCAAAAAAAAGTCGAAATTTGTCACCAAATGGTCCTAAAACCTCCATTTCGCTACAAAACTGTTCTATAGCATTTTTCCATAATTTGGCTCATTTTCGACGGGAAATTCTGGATTTTCACCGTCAAAATCGTTTGGATTCTACTTCATTTTGAACTGAACGTTTCCAGCTCGAAAAATTGGCTTTTTTGCCTCCCGGAGATCATTTTCATGCCAAAATTCCAATTTTCTAGTGTAGAAAACTGTAAAAAAAGTCAAATTTTCCCTCAATTTCGAGCTGAAAAGAGCATATTTCGATTTTTAACAAATCGCTCAAAAAATTGGCTTTTTAGCTCTTGGAGATAATTTTCATGCCAAAATTTGAATTTTCTAGTGTAGAAATTGTTAAAAAAGTCAAAAATCTCCTCTAATTTTAGCAGAAAAGAGCACTTATCGATTTTTTTTTAGGAATCCTGGTACTTGAAGCCATACCTCGACGAGATTGAGGCCGAGAAGAAGGCCCGCGCCGAATCTTCGGGACTCATTCCACCATACGAGATGAAACAGCATTAAAAACGTGGAGAATCAGAAGAAAAAGGGATTCAGAAGGCCCCACTCGATCCAAAACACCATCGTTAGCAGCATCAGAATTTTTTTAATTTTTTCTTCGATTTTTTAAAAGTAGACTTTTTTTTTTGAATTTCTTCTTCCCGCCCTTCTTTTTTCCCCTTTTAATTCTCTTTCTCTCCAAATTTCTTGTTTATTGTATTTTCCCTCCCCAACAAAAATTCTTCCCAATTTCTCGTTGTTTAAGATTTCGAGATTTTTCGAATAGAATTCAGAGATAAAATCCCAATTTAAGTTACTACCTTTTTTGTCGATTTTTTTCTAGAATTTCCAGATTTTAGTGTTAATAGAGCCCCTTTCCCCATTTTCCACATCAGAAACCATAGAAACAGAGGGGCCCGACAAAGAGACTAACGAGCAGAGGCGGATGTCTATAATCCCCCTTTTCTCTCGTTGTCTGCGTCTCTAAATTCTCTATACTATTTTTTTCTCTATTGGAAACCGAAAGGTAACAGCGAAAACGGAAAACAAAATTTTTCCAATTATGAGGCTTGAAATTTACTTATTTTTTTGAATTTTGAAAGAAATTTTGGCTCCCGGACGTTTTGTAACCGGACGTTTCGCAACTGAAAATATAAAACTTTAAAAAAACCAAAAACTTGGAAAAAGATTTTCTTGTTCTGCAAATTTTTTGGTTGCGAAATGGCATAGTTGCGAAATGGCTGGTTGCGAAACGTCCTAGGCACAATTTCAGATAAGGATGAGCAATACCGTATCCCCTAAAAAATTGGAAAACAAAAAACCAATGACAAATTTGAGTCAAGAAGCTGTGATGAGGTTTTTGAGTTATGAGAAGAGGTGGGACTTTTTTTTTTGGAAATTGAAATTGAAAAACAATTTTAAAAGTAAATTAACTTATTGAAAAACGTTAAAAAATCAAATTAATCAACTAAACAATTCGAAAATTAAGAAATTTTGAAAACTAGGAAAAATCAGTATTTCAAAAATGCATATTTGACTAAAAACCAGACTTTCCGAAATAGTTTTAAAAACTGAAATTTTTTGTCTAAAAACTGAAATTTTTTGTTAGATTTTTATACCAAAATGTAGAGCTCAAAGAGATCTACACAATGGTACTAAACTCAACAAAAACGGCCTCTTCAATATTTTTAGAAACGTAGTACTAGGTTTTGTAGTGTTTCAACCAATGGGGATTGATGTTTGACGAGCTATGGAGAAAATTGAAAGAATTTTATGGTATTGGTTTTTATATCATGTTGAAGAGCTTAAAAAGATCTACATTTAGGTATGAAATTTTTATGAAAAATAACAAAATTTGACAGAGAAAATTGCTACCGAAAAAATTTGAAGATTGGGGATCGAGCCAAATTCTATTAATGCGAATAACTCGGTTCGTACTTGTCACATGGCTCTGACAATTGTACCATTCGACTGAAACTAAATTTTAACATTTGAAGAAACTAGAATAATTCGAAATTCAATAAAAAATAGAACAAACTGGGGCTTAAAGGTGGCGGGACAGCACTTTTCCGGGGGAATTTCCGGGGGAAATTCGTGCATTTTTGCGTGAGCGTGTCAGTTGTAGTGTATGCGTACAATGCATCAAACCTGACGACATTTCTAATTTTAAGCCTGTTTTCTGACGGAAATAACCCGAATTAGAACAAATGACATATCAGAATCCACTTAGAATATATATAACTTCAGTTTACAGAAGTTTCAGAAAAATAAAAATTTTGCTGTCCCACCACCTTTAAGACACGTTCTCTGTAAGACTCGAGTATACCACTACTGACCCTTTGTACAGAAAAAAAGTCAAATCGATTTTTATGGGTTTGTTTTTGGCAAAGTAGGTATCAATGTACTTCTAATAACTTTGACCCATACCCCTTTTGGCCCCGCCCCTTTTTGGCTGAAATATGCATATGCTTGGCTGAAAAACCAATTTTTTTTCTGGAAATTTTTTCGGTCTGATTTTGTTGGGAATAGTTAATACGCAAAATTTTGAGAATTTCATGTGTTGAAACCAACTTTCTAACAAGACGGGTTCGTGACATAACTTTGACTTTTTCTGAAAAATTGGTATTTTCGACCAAAAATAGGAAATTGTGAGAAAACGAAAAGTCGCTCCGGCGAGATATTGTCAGATTCGGACTCCGCGCTAAATTTTAGTCCAGATAAACATACCGTAAATACTGTATTAGAACGCCATGGCGTTCTATTTTTCAAAGTAGGGCTGAAGGTGGCGTTTTATTACAGGTGGCGTTCTACTACAGGATGGCGTTGTATTTTTCAGAGTGATTTTGTGACTGAGCGAAATTTTTACCAACAACAAATTTTATTTCCTTACATGATGTGAAATATGAAAAAATCAATTAATTCGGTAAATTCATTGAAAAATGTCGATGAAATTGGTTGGAAACAATAATTTGAAGGCTTGTACCGAATTACGCTAAACAGCGCTCTCGCGGTATCGGCGGAGCGTCGTTGGGTAGGGTGGCGTTCTATTAGAGGGTGGCGTTCTAATAGAGGGTGGCGTTCTATTTTTCGCTTCAGCGCCGGAGGTGGCGTTCTATTACAGGGGGCGTTCTAATACAGGTGGCGTTATAATACAGTATTTACGGTAGTCCGGTCAAAATTTAGGGGGGACGTATTTTTGCTAGAGGTCAAAATATGTCATTTTTCGGTATTTTTTCACGTATTGACAAAAAGTCAAATTTTGAAAATTGTTTGGCCAGATTGTAGTATCACTATTCCTGATAACATGGACAAAATCCCATGGCCTCTCGTTACCGTTCACTAAAATGACAGCTATTTTTCGATAGACCATTTGGGGTATCTTTGAGGGTCCACGTGAAAGATGCAAATTTTCCAGGCAACTCCTCTCCACCCAATGCCCATCCCTTCGTCAAACCGAAAAACTCGTGCCCCTTCATTTGGATTTCCTTGCCTTCCAAAAATCTGCTATACAAATCAACAAGCGTACTTTTCAACTGAGTAGTAACACACCCACCAATGAATCCAAGCATTATTATGAGCAGTGGGATACATCACAAATTAGGAAGGAACTTGGAGGAGGAGAGTCTTCTGGAACTGACGTCAAGAAACCCAAAGTTCCGAGAGATTTTCTTTTGACGATTAGTTTGGATGGAGAAGAAGTGGATTGTAGATGGCTTGAAGGCAACGATTGGCCCTTTCATTTGGCATTTGAAAAATTATTAGCGAAATTAATTGGCGGGAAATTTGAAATATTTGTGAAGGACATGGAGTATTATCAAGTTTCTCAAGCCTACCGACTCCCGGGAAATTTGAAATTCCACGTGGGAAAATTAGGAATCAATGGGAAGCTTATAAATGTTTTCTACAGTCGAATGCTCAGTGTGAAAAAGTTTCATACCCTTGCGGTTACTGTAGCAAATTTTAATCACCCAATTATTGGGAACGCGGAGGTGTTTAGTATGGAAGATAATAATGGGGTTTTGGCGAATGCAATGGAGCGAGTTTGGCATAAGGTAGGTTTTTTGTATTGAAAAATGCAGATTTTTTTGTTGATTTGAATGCGACTACTCAAAATGATGTAGAAAAATTTTTAAGCGATTTTTTAATTTTTGAAAAATCGCCAAAAAAATGTTCGCAACGTTTTAAAAGTTAAACTTCAAACTACCGTTTCTTTGTTCAAGATATTGTTAGAAGATTGCAATTTTGCACTGAAAAAATTGAAACGAAAAATTGCACATTTTACAAAAAAAACTGAACTTTCTAGCTCAATGTTGAGCAAAAAATACGGTAGTTTAAAGTTCGAAGGCAAGACACACTGTGGTCTCTGAACTTCAAGCTACCGTATCTCAGCTCAGAATTGAACTCAAAATTGAACTTTTACATAAAAAGTTGAACTTTCTAGCTCAATTTTAAGCCGAGATACAGCGCTTCAAAGTTGGAGCTCAAAGAAGCAAAATTAAGCAAAAAAAGGAACACTACAAACTACCATATCACAGCTGAAAATTGAGCTAGACATTTGATTTTTGCACAAAAAACCTTGCAATAATAATTTCACATTTTGAAAAAAAAAAAACTTTCTAGCTTGATTTTGAGCCAAGATCCAGCGCTTCAAAGTAGAAGCTCAAAAAAAGCAAAAAACAGGAATATTTCAAACTACCGTATCTCAGCTCAACATTGAGCTAAAAATTCAATTTTTGTACATAAAAACTTTAAAAAAAGCACACATTTTACAAGAAAGTTCAACTTTCTAGCTCAATTTTAAGCCGAGATATAGCGCTTCAAATTTAAAGTTCAAAAAGCAAAATAACGGCTGAAAGACTACTCTTCAAGCTACAGTATTTTTGCTCAAAATTAAGTTAGAAATCTGATTTATTCACCGAAAAATTTCAAACAAAAAATTGCACACTTTACAAAAAAAATTGAGCTTTCTAGTTTGATTTAAGGCGAGATACAGCGATTCAAAGTTACAGTTTAAAATAAGCGAGATTACAAGTAAAAATTTCTACATTTTTTGACACCAATATTGATTTTTTTTCCCAAAAAATACACCTATTTAGAATGTGGAATTGATACCTCCAAACAATTGGCCTTGGTATGTGGAGCATTTTACAAGAAGATGGTTATGGATTGAAAGGGATGTTGGAAGTCAAGTTTTGATTATTTCAACGGAACCGAAACGGAAAATGATTTTTCCGGTTTTAAAAGTTTTTATGGCACTGAGGGAGAGCGAGAAGGGAAGAATGAAAAACGTTGAGAAGAGGAAAGAGGATGAGAGGTTAGTTATTATTTACAGAAAAAAATTACAGGTGTAATTTTGGTATAGCTTACATTATTCAGTTTTCCCAAGTTTCATCGCGCTCCATTGCGAATTGGGGAAATTCAAAATTTTGAGCGTTCCCGCTCACTTTTTTCTCTTGTAGGACACGTCGAAACCGCAAAATTAACACAATTATTATATTTGACGTGACCTACATGAGAAAAAAGTGAGCGGGAAAGGCCAAAATTTTGAATTTTCCCAAGTTCGCAATGGAGCGCGATGAAACTTGGGAAAACTGAATAATACCATCTTGTAGATATTGTCAAATTCTTTATTTTTATTCAAATTTTGACCTAAAACTCACAGTTTTAAAGGAATAAAACTGTTCCCAAAAAGCACAATGTTTTACAAGGGGCTTCCTCGAACTCTTGAGTTGAACTTTTTCTGAAACTTCGGTCCTAGACTAAGTTGACCCTGAAAAGCCCAAATCTGCAATAAAAAGTGGCCAAATGTTCACGCAGCTCGAGATATGAGCCCTCAAAGTTGTAGCCAACACTAAAATTGGGGTACTTTGAGGACCCATATCTCAGCTCAAAATCACTCTCAGAGTGTCTAGTTTCCTGTTTTGGACTTGGAATTTGATGTTTAACAATTCCCAATACATTTTGAACAAAAACATTTTTGAGCCAAAACTTTGAAATTTTGCCACCATTTGGGTGGGAAATTTTTCGATCAATCTGGAGTTACCAACTTTATTTTTCCAATTCCCTAAATGATGGAATGAAACAAACTGTATATGTTTGTAATAAGGTTTTTGAAAGTTTCATGACATTTTCCGAACTTTTTTTTACTTGGCTGACCTGTTTGGGGCCAAAAACCTTCTAGTGTTTTCAGCCATCATTTGACCTATAAAAAGGTCCGTAACCGACAGAAAAATACATGAAATTTATGAACACTTTTTTGCAAACATTTATCTTTTGATTTCAACTTTCAATCAGCAAATTGGACAAAAAGAAAAGGCAAAACAAGCAATCAGCACCCATTTGGTCGGAAATTTTCGTTGTTCTGGCTCAAAATTTTTTTCTACAAAAAAGTATAGGACATTGTTTGGTATAAAATTCTAAGTACAAAACAAAAAACTAGACCTTCTGAAAGTGATTTTGAGCAAAGTTATGGGTCCTCAAAGTACCCCGAAAGCACTGTTGGCTGCAACTTTGAAGGCTCATATCTTGAGTTGCGTGAACATTTGGCCACTTTTTATTGCAGATTTGGGCTTTTCAGGGTCAACTTAGTCTAAGACCGAAGTTTCAGAAAAAGTTCAACTCAAGAGTTCGAGGAAGCCCCTTGTTAAATCTCTACACCGTCAAATTTGTGCTCATAACTTGCTTTATTATTGTCCTAGAGCTCTGCAAATACCACCATACGACTGGAAATTAAATTTTACATTGGAAACTGAATAAAAAAATAAAAGACTGATAAACTTTATACTTAATGATGCTCAAATTGAGTTTTGCCAACTCGACCCCTCGTGCACCAATTTTTGCTCATAACTTGCTTTATTTTTGTCCTAGAGCTCTGAAAACACTACCATTCGACTGGAAATTAAATTGTACATCAGACACAGTAATTTTTTATATTTAAAAAAATTAAATTTAGGTTTAATAAGCCCATATTGAGTTTTGCCCACTGTACTCCTCGAGAACCTATTTTTGCTCATAACTCGCTTCATTTTTGCTATAAAACTCTGATAATACTACCAATCGACTCGAAATCAAAATTTACATTTAACAACATTAAAAATGTAACGTTACGTTTCATAGAAGCAAATTTAGTTGAGACTTAATTAAGACCAAATTCAGTTTTGCCCTCTCAACCCTCTGGAAATCTATTTTTGATCATAACTTGCTCTATTTTTGTCGTAGAGATCTGAAAATTGTACCATTCGATTGGAAATCAAATTTTACATTAAATAACAACAACTTTTTACACGAATTTTTAAAAATAGCTCTAATTTAATACTCATGTTCATCAGAAACGTCGAAGTATTTTTTGGGCAATATCAAAAACTTCACAACCTTAAAACTTGGTTTCTTTTTGTCCCAGAATTTTGAAAATCGTACCATCCGACTGGAAATTGAATTTTACATGCAGGTAAACCAAAAAATCACAATAAATTTCAGCGTCCTCTACACCCTTTGCTTCCAACGAAAATCCCCCAATCCATCCACAGAATTGCAAGTGTGCCTTCTAGAATCTCACGACAATCTTCAAGTGCGTCTCTCCATCCTTCCCACTGGTACATCTACAGTATTCATAGCCAAATGGGATAGTATGAAATATCATTATAATTTTTTGCGATTCAAGGAGACCATTTTTGGAATTTTTCCAACCAAGAAACAATGGAAAAAGATTCGAAATGATCTTCTCTGTATTCTTGGGATTATTGTAACTCCATTTCTTTGTTTAGTGTTGTTACCCATTTGTTTTGTTTTGAATTGTTTAATAACATTAATTGAAGGAATATTGAAATATTGTGGAGTTTGTAAATGAAATCGTTTTTCTTTACTTAAAACTTCAAATTTCCAGTCAAAATTTATACCAAAATGTAGATCTTGAGAAGGTCTATAAAATGGTATATAAATCAATACAAAGGCACGTTTTGATTTTCCACTGAGGTCTCTCAAATACAGGGGGTCATCTCAAAGTAAGCTTGATGTTTAGAGAGCGCTTCTGGTACAATAATAAAACTAAATCGTATTGGTTCTTATACCATTTTGTAGATCATAGCAAGATCTACATTTTGGTATAAATTTTGTCTTGAAATTGTTGTCGCTGGTCTTCTTATCAGTCTGCAAAGCCGGAGAGAGCGTGAAAACAAAAAGTGTAGACTACAAAACACAAACAAAGGGAGGGCCCCCCGGGTGGCGACGCCAGGCGCGGTTGTTTATCGGTGTCTGATTAGAGATAAGGAATAGTGAAGAGACGCAGAGACAAGGGGCACAAAAAACTGGGTAAGAGGAAAATATGTTGCCATTTTCTTTTCGGTGTTTTATTGCTGTCTGTACCCTATGTTTTCTTCATTTTGAGAGTCTTGTTTTTCATGTTCGATTGGAGTTTTATTTTTCTATAAAGTTTTTCTATACTTAAAATTGGGGTTTTTCTGTCAAATTTTATACGAAAATGTAGATCTTGAAAAGATCTACAAAATGGTATAAAATTCAATATGAAGCTGCTTTTCAATTTTTTACTGTGGCTTCTTAAAAACAGAGGATCATCTTCAAGGTAGCCTTGATGTTTAGAGGGGGTCACAGGAACACTGAAAAGGGCTATAATATTGATTTTTATACCATTTTGTAGATCTTATCAAGATCTACATTTTGGAATAAAATTTGACTAAGAAATCGCAATTTAAAACAGAGAAAATTTGAGAAATAATCGGTCATTTTCGATTTTTAAAAAATATTTTCGATGCTTTATTTCCAAATCGTTTATACAGTATACTTCCAACTATTTCAAATTCAAATTTTTTCAGAATGTCTGGAATTGCTCTCCGAGCAATACGGCTTGGCTTGCAAGCCAAGCCGATCTCGATTATGAGTTCGAGATATATTAGCACGGAGCAAAAGAGTGAAAACTCTGTAACAGAGTGAGTGAAAATCTAAGAATCTAAGAATCCCAAAATTTTAGTATCGGACGACAGATAACGGAGATGCAACACGTTTTTCGAAATTGGACAGAAGGAACAAACCGAAGAATTGGTGATCAACTGAAATTTAGTGCTTGGGATATGGATTATTTGTGTTACGGGAAGAAGATGTTGGGAGGAAAAAGGGTTGTGATCGATAAGAAGGATGAGAAGTGAGCTTTTTTTGGCGGGAATTTTGAAAGTGAAGTTTTTTTGGCTCAAATTCTTGTCCCAAATCCTGTATTTACAAAATTAGCAATATGTTTTCATAAAAATCGCTAAAACTCAAAAAAAAACCGACTTTCGAATTTCGAACATAATTTTTTTGGAATTCTTTTCAGAAAATGCAGAATTTTTCGCTGATTCAAACGCACCTAATATCAATGCTCAAAATGCATTTTGAAGCGAGTTATGAGCGTTTGAAGTTTTTTGAGAGACGCAGACACTGTCTCGTTTCTCTGCGTCTCTTCGGCAACGAGAGTGTCTGCTCTCTCTGCGTCTCTCTTACTGAAACTTCAAACGCTCATAATGGTCCGTTTGGACTCATATTAGGTGCGTTAGAATCAGCAAAAAATTCTGCATTCACTGAAATAGATTAGAAAAAATGTAATTGGCGTTTTGAAAATCGATTTTCTCGATTTTTTACCGATTTTTGTGCAAAAATATTGTTATTTTCGTAAATACTGGAATTGGGACGATCATTCGAGATAATAAAAAAAATGAATTACAAAAAATTTGTGTTCAAAATTTGAAAATCGTTTTTTATGCAAAGAACAACTTTTTTTCGTAAATACTCAAATTTTAAAAAATACATTGGAAGATATTTGAATCAAATTTTTTATCCTTTTCAGATTCCAAAAAGCCAAATACAGTATGCTCGTCAGATCTTGGTACAACGATGTTCAAGTAACCGCTTTCAAAGAGAAACTATGGTCGCAGCCAACAGTTATAATGGAAGTGGTACCACGAAACTCTCTCAAGACCACCCGCATCGACCCCCGCTATGTTAAATATGTTCTCAAGGAAGCACTCGGCACCTGCGCATTCATTTCCTTTGGTGTTGTTTCTGTAGTCGTCGTCGTTCCTCCATTCATTGTGTTTCACATTGTGTGGGGCTTGCTGAGAATGATTGGGGCGATTTTGCCGGCAAGGGCTCCAAAAATAGCCATGAAATCCGAAGGTCCCCCAAGTTTCCGACAACGATTCAGTGATAAGATGAGATATTGGAAGAGGCAGTTGGAAGAGGAGATGACTGTTCTTTCTTTCTTTCTCTAAGAGTTTTTTACAATTGGAATATTTTTAGCTTTTGATGGTCTACCTCGTACTTTTCTACCTCGTCAATTGTTATTTTATTTAATAAATAAAAAGTATCTTACATAACCTGCCTTTTGATGAACAGTACTTAGACTCAAGGTCTTAGGCTTGCGATAGTAGGAATATGCTCAAATGCTTAATACGGAGTACATTTTTGTATTCCTCGTTATCGAATCGATCATTCTAGACTGATACAGCTATCCCTTGATAGAAGGAAGATGCATGACACATACATGGACGATCTGTCAGGTGTCTTCTATTGTTGTCAACCAAACACGTCAATGAATATTTGTTGAGTGTACAGATGACCGTTGAGAGGAGGAAGATGAATGGCATATACCTGGATGCCCTGTCAGATGGGTTCTATTGTTGTCACGTCAATCCGGGAGACAGAACCCCCAAAAAGAGGCGGTCTTTCCTTGTAAGAGACGATGTGGTAGCAGATGGCGTGGGAACCATTTAGACAATCTAACCAAGTAAGGGCGCATTCCACAAATATTTATTGTACACTATGACAACAGTTCTCTCGTATCCTTCGTTATGCTGTATTGTGGAACACACCGAAGCAAATTGGAGGTAAGAGGGATCATGTTCATAGGCTTAAGTTATTTAGCTTGCGGTAATTAATCTAATACACCAGCACCCTTTAAAAGAACGGCAGTCAAATGATCATTTTTTTAAAAATATACCGTTCTATTAGAGTAAATACGGTATGTTCATAGGCTTGAAACCTTAGGTCTCCGGTAGGCGGTGGCTTACGACCTTAGATTTATGATTATATTCGTAAAGGCTCAGCCTTCGAACGTAAGCTTAAGGTCTTAGGCTCATCTTTATAGGCTAACGATCTTGGGTTTGAAATCATAAGCTTAAAGGCTTTAGCATAAGATCTTACAGGATCTTACAGGATCTTATTAGGGATATTTCGGTAGGGTCGCGGTACCTATAGAAATACGCTCACAGGTTCGAGCTCACCTGAGGTACGTTTTGACAAAATTAGAGCAAAACCTTTCTTGGAGCTGTAATGGCTTTGGGTCCCCGGCGGGCCCACTACTCTAGTTTAACCTTACTTTCAAACGAAACTTTCAGGCTCCACATTGCGTCCCGCTGCCCATCGCTGTCTAAAATCGATAAAAGCATTCCCCTCCGTCTCCAAAGGGTAATTTTCAAGCCTTGCCAAGTCACCATAAACAATACCAGCTACGGAGTCAACAAATCTGTGAAGAAAGTTCAGAAACCCGATCCCAAAGATCTTCCAGTTTTCGGAGATATTGTTACCAATGGATACACCGCTAGCGGATGGCATAATAAAGAGTGTCTGGAAATCGATATTGCTAGTATGAGAAGAAGAGTGTGGAAACGGGTTCCGGATGTATACCAAGATTTGGAAGGGACCACTCGGAAAATGATTGATTCATTGTTGGGAGGAAGGCAACTAGTCATAGTGAATACCTTGTCGTTTCAGTTTTATAGAGAAATCGTTAGACTTCCGCTTGGCTTGAAGTTTCGTGTGAACATTTTGAACCCGCGATTTGACGATGTTTCAAGCTTCCTGCACCTTCTAACGCCTTCTAGCTTCCCATTGAAACGCTTGATGATTTCTGGTTTTTTTGCGGATGCAATGAACCATACAGTATTTCAACAAGCACACGGATTGATAATAAGGAATCGTTTCTTTGATATTCAATATAACCTCGCACAAGTCTTGTCCTTACCTCATAAGTTTTTAGAATTGAATTGTTACCCCGTGCAACAATCTCATGTTCTAGAAATTATCGAATTCTGGGTTAAGAACGGAAAAGAGGTTGGCACAGAGTTGAGATTGACTTTGTGTGCAGGTACAGAATTGACAGTGGTGGAGGAAATCAAGGAAAAATTCGAGGAAGCACGCTATGTAAAGTTGAAAGAGCCAATAGAGAGGTGGGTGAAGGATTTGTCTGCTGAACAGCTGAGCGGCTAAGCGAATAAGACGATAAAGCTAAACTACTCAGCTGTTTGACTGCTTCTTCGTAATCTTTCTCAATTGCAGACTCGCCAATTCAAAACCCCTTTCCATTCCAATCTCGTCACACGCTGAGATCGTTGTCTATCTCACCCGAGATTTCACTGACAATTTCACTGACAATGATTATGAGCCATACCTTTGCTACTTATATTATACAGCTGTTCTAAAAGTGATGCCTATTGGATCAACAGTAGCTCTGCCTACCGAACCAAAGTCAGAGATTACTGTAGCTGTGGAGACGACGGCAAGAATCAAAGTGCAAGAAAAGAAGAAGAAGAAGAAGTGGTGGAATTTTAGATTTTTCGATTATTTAAAGTTTAAGTGATTGGTTTTTTTGGAATGAAGTGTTTTTTATACTGTGTATCTTTTTACGGTAGCTATAAGGCTAGCTAAAATGCTAGCGATAAGACTAGATACGGCTAATTTCGATCGAATTGATCTTTCGAGACAATACACAGTTGTCCCTTGAGAGAAGGATGATGAGTGGCACATTACTTGATGGCCTGTCAGTTTTCTTCTATTGTTGCGAACCAATTAACACGTCAATCCAAGAGAGTACTACAAAAAGAGGCGGTCTTTCCTTGTAAGAGACGTTGTGGTAGCAGATGGCGTGGGAACCATCTAGACGATCTAACCGAGTAAAGGTACATTCAAAAAATATTCATTCTGCACTATGACAACAGTTCTTTCGTATCCGTCGCTATGCTGTATTGTGGAACACACCGAAGCCAATTGGAGGTAAGTGGGACAAATATGTAGAGCTAAACGGCTTATAACCTTGGGCCTGAGATTGTAGGCTTAAGTTATTAAGCTGACGGTATTTACTCTAATAGACCGGCAGTTATATCTGTTCGGCACCCACTAATAGACCGGTAGTCAAATTATGATTTTGAAAAATTACCCGGCTATAGTGAAACTTTGAAAGTCCATAACTCAGCTCACATCCACTTTCAGAAGGTCTATTTTCCGATCGATCTGATTTCAACAGTTCTTTCCGTCCAATTCGCTAGGTTCGTAACCTCACAGGTTTCGGCTTAAAAGTTTAGGACGCCCTCCACTCTAGTTGAGCCCGATTTTAAACTAAACTTTCAGACTCCACGTTGCTTCCCGCTGTCCATCGCTGTCTAGAATCAATAAAAGCATTCCCCTCCGTCTCAATAGTGTAATTTTCAAGCCTTGCCAAGTCACCCTAAACGATGTCAGCTATAAACTCAACGCATCAGTGGAGAAAGTGCTGAAACCAGATCCAAAAGATCTTCCAGCTTTCGGAGATATTGTTCCCAATGGATACGCTGTAAGCGGATGGCATAAAAAAAACGTTTCTAAAAATCGAAATCGCTAACGAGAAAAAAACACTGTGGAGACGGGCTCCGGATGTATATCAAGATTTGGAAGGAACCACTAGGAAAATGATCGATTCATTGTTGGGAGCAAGGTCACTAGTCACAGTGAATACCTTGTCGTTTGAGTTCAAGACCGAAGTCATTAGACTTCCCCATGGTTTGCAATTTCGTGTGAATACTTTTAACCCGGGATTCGACGATTTTTCTAGCTTCCTACACCTTCTAACGGCATCCAGCTTCCCATTGAAGCGATTGATGATTCTTGGGTTTCCTGTGAATACAATGAAAAATCCAGTAGTAAGAGAAGCTAAAGGATTGATAATAAGGAATTCTCACTTAGGTATGGAAAATGGACTCGCTCGTTTTTTGTCCCTACCTCATAAGTATTTGGAATTGAAAGGTTACATCGGAAGCGATTATCGTTTTCTGGAAATTATCGCTTTCTGGTTGAAAAATGGAAAAGAAGTTGGCACAGAGTTGAGAATGGATTTGGGGAAGTGTAAATTGACAGACTTGATGCGAGACATCAAGAAATTCAAGGGAGCACGCTATGTAATCTTGAAAAAGCCAATTGACAGGTGAGTGGAGACTTATGGTTATCAGCTACTTACAAGGGAACCATTTTCAGAAATCTCTTCGAAATTTTCTGTAAATTGGCTCATTTATAGATTCGAATACTGGCTTTCGAATGCTCTAGGTGGCTACCTGCGCAAACTTCTAGAACTCGAGATATTTTGCTCCAAAGTTTGGTGCATTTTCACCATAAAAACCACCTGATCCGCCCTCCAAATGACTCTCGCTTTCCCTGTCGTTCTTCACCGCCTCGAGAGGCGATGAAAAAATGTGTTGGATGGCCGAGTGGATAGAGCGCGGGGATGGTAATCTGGTGGTGCAGGGTTCGATTCCACTATTTGTCATTTTTCTTTTTAAGACGTTTTACAACATGTTATTAGTTTTTTACAAGTTTTTATTGCATTTCATCACTCGTTTTGTCTTCCTAGGAGCCCAAAGAAAGTGCTGTGACATTTTGACAAACTTTGAATTTTTCGAAATTTGGAAAGTTTCTCCATGCCAAGGGTTGAAGAAAATTTCGAGAAATTTTTTTCGGTTGAAAATTATGTAGAAAACTATCTGTTTTGATAGAATATCATATTAGAATTGACCGGACAATAATTGGTGGCTGACAACCTTTGAAGAAGAGCACAGAACAAAAAACATGTCACTGTTTTCCTCTTTCAAATTTATCTAGCTATAGAAAAACCACAGATTCGTGGCATAAAACATTATGTAGTTTTACAAAATACCATATTCTATCAAAACAGATAGTTTTCTACATAATTTTCAACCGAAAAAAATTTCTCGAAATTTTCATCAACCCTTGGCATGGAGAAACTTTCCAAATTTCGAAAAATTCAAAGTTTGTCAAAATGTCACAGCACTTTCTTTGGGCTCCTAGGAAGACAAAACGAGTGATGAAATGCAATAAAAACTTGTAAAAAACTAATAACATGTTGTAAAACGTCTTAAAAAGAAAAATGACAAATAATGGAATCGAACCCTGCACCACCAGATTACCATCCCCGCGCTCTACACAGGTAAAGCGGCGAGTCCCAAAAGCGGCCCAATGGCGGCTAAGCAGCCGCAAACGTCCCAAAAGCGGACCAACGGCGGGTGGGCAGCCGCAGGCGGGCCGTTGACGACCCATCGACGGAGCAACCAGCGGTTCGTCGGCAACCAGGAAATACTTGGCGGACGAAAGGCGGCTTATTGGCGGTTCGGCGACCGCTGGCGGCCCGGTGGCGGATGAACGAAAGGAGTTTTAAGGGACTTTTATGTTGATTTTCATCGAATTATAGTTGAGAGTAGACGTATTTTTCAGATATTTATGAATGATTTTTTTTCAGTTCATCAAGATGAATAAGTCAACACTAAATAGTGATCTTAAAAATTGTTCATAGACATTTGATTTTTCAAGTTTGCGGGTATATAAAGGAATTCTAAAACTCCATTCTGATAGTTGATAGAATTGCACACCAGACATTTAGAATCACGTGATTTCAAATTGTTCAAATTTCAGTTTAGTGTTACTTTCCGATATGAAAATTGTCAGCTACTAAAATGGAGTTCTAGAGTTGCTTAATACATCCACAAATTTCAGACAAATCGGAAGGCTGGTAAACACTTTTCATATCCTCAAAAATAGTCTAATTGAAAACTATACGGTACTGTAGATATTGGAGAGCTACTTCACTAAAAGATTCTCAGATTCCAAACAGTCTCTTGGTAACTGCTCATAACGACGCGAGCAGTCGTCTGACTGCCACTAACCAACATGCGCGTCGTTCCCGAACTTTTCATCCGCCGTTTGTCCGCCGTTCGTCCGCCAAGCATCAGAGTGGCGAGTTTTGCGCAACGACACTCCGAAATGCCACAATCTTTTCATTCATTTTTTGCATCAATTTTTATGAATTTTCTTCGTTTTCAACAGTTTTTGTTGTGTTTTCCAGCAAAAATATAGAATTTCTTGACAAAAAAAAATTATTTTCACTTCGTTTCGTTATGATGCTCCATTATTTTCATCAATTCCTCATATAAATCACGATTTTTAGGCTGTCCGAGAGAGTCGACACCTCGCCAACTGCTTTATGGTTGGAAGTTAAAGGAAAAGGAATGGTTCGTGAATTTTAAGCATTTTGGACAGTTAATAATTGGTTTTTTTTCAGTTTTCGAAAAAAGGAAGAAAGCGCACTGTCGGGAGGACACGGAAGACAGCGACAGGACGAGCACCATGCAGTCGAGTCAGGAGACGAAGATAAATATAATTTTTGTCTTTCGTTGGAAGGAAAGTCAAAACTTGAGCTGCTGTGAAATTGTTTGAAAAGATAGTAAGTTCATAGTATCACAATGCGAAATCTGAGTGAAAAACTGAAAAATTTCTGTCTCCGGCACTCAAAATTTCAGTGTTGAGTGTTAGAAACAACTGCCGAAGTTTCCCTTCTGGGACAAGTTCCAGCGATTTCGAAACAATTCTCTGAGGAATAATAACGAAATTGCAAGTTTATTAAAGATTTCTCATTGTGATATTATGAACTTATTTCGCTCTCATGAAAGATCTCCCAATTTTACAGCATCACAAGTTTTTGTTACATTTTTTCTTCAATTTTTTTCTCATTTTTTTCCTAATTTTGTTGTAATTTAATTTCTATTGAATAAATTATGAATTTATGAATCAAGTGTTATTGGATTATTGAGAAAAAGCGAGGGAAAGGAGGAACCGGGGCGGCTAAACGATTGCTGAATGGTTGTCGAACGGCGTCCCAAAAGCGGGCCGTCGGCGGACCGCAGGTTTAGGCGCCGTTTGTTCGCCGTGCGCTCCGCCGACGGGCCGCTTTTGGGACTCACCGCTCTACCTGTGTATCCACTCGGCCATCCAACACATTTTTTCAGCGCCTCTCGAGACGGTGAAGAACGACAGGGAAAGCGAGAGTCATTTGGAGGGCGGATCAGGTGGTTTTTATGGTGAAAATGCACCAAACTTTGGAGCAAAATATCTCGAGTTCTAGAAGTTTGCGCAGGTAGCCACCTAGAGCATTCGAAAGCCAGTATTCGAATCTATAAATGAGCCAATTTACAGAAAATTTCGAAGAGATTTCTGAAAATGGTTCCCTTGTTAGTCGTTGAGTCGCTCAGTCACTTTGCTGCTAAGTCGAAATCAATCCCTATTGCAGACACTTCGCCAACTTCGAATCGCTTTCCATTCCTATGTCATCACATTCTGAGCTCATTATTTTTCCCACTGGCCCCTCTTATAGTACAATCGTTCTGAAAGTGATGCATATGTCAGAAATTACTGTAGTTGTGTAGGCAACGAAAAGAATCAAAGTGCAAGAGAAGAAGAAGAAGAAGAAGTTCCGTTTTTTTTTGACAAGTTCAAGTGTTTGTTTTTTAAAATGAAGCTTTTTTTTGAAAACCTAGCTTGACGTACTTACCAACATGTCAAACGTTAGATACTCGTAAAATCTTTCACAAGTATCTAGATAGAGCTGTCCCCGGAGATGAGGATGATGAATGGCACATACCTGGATGACCTGTCAGATGTCTTCTTTGTTGTGTACCAATTAACACATCAATTCAGGGGACAGTACTACAAAAAGAGGCGGTCTTTACTTGTAAGAGGCGATGTGGTAGCAGATGGCGTGGGAACCATCTAGACAGTCTAACCGAGTATATTTTGAAGAGGACATTCAATAAATATTCATTCTGCATATGACAACATTCCTTTCGTATCCTTCGCTATGCTGTATTGTGGAGTACATTGAAGCGAATTGGAGGTAAGTGGGACAAATATGTAGAGCTAAACGGCTTATAACCGTGGGCTTAGGTCTGAACCGGTAGTCAAATTATGATTATGAAAAATTACCCGGCAATAGTGAAACTTTGAGGGTCAATAACTCTGATCGATCTGATTTCAACAGTTCTTTCCGTCCAATTCGCTAGGTTCATAGCCATACAGGTTTAGGCTTTAAAGTTTAGGACTGGGACACGCCCTCCACTCTAGTTGCGCCCGATTTTTAAACTAAACTTTCAGACTCCACGTTGCTGTCCGCTGCCCATCGCTCTACAAAGTCGACAAAAGCATTCGCCTCCGCCTCAACAGCCTACTGTTCAAGCCTTGCCAAGCCACCCTGAACGATGTCAGCTATAAAGTCTACGAATCAGAGGAGGAAATTAATAAACCCGATCCCAAAGATCTTCCAGCTTTTGGGGATATTGTTCCCAATGGGCACACCGTTCTTGAATGGCATAACAAAAAGTTTCTAAAAATCGAAATTGCTAATGAGAAAAGAACAGCGTGGAAACAGTTGCCGGATGAATATCAAGATTTGGAAGCGACCACTAGGAAAATGATCGATTTCTTGTTGGGCGGGAGGAAACTAGTCATTGTGAACACCTTGTCGTTTGAGTTCAATGCAAACATCGTTAGACTTCCGCTTGGCTTGAAATTTCGTGTGAACATTTTGAACACGGGATACGCCGATTTTTCTAGCTTCCTGCACCTTCTGACCGCTTCCAGCTTCCCCCTGAAACGCTTGATGATTTCTAAGCTTTCTGTGGATGCGATGAACCATGCAGTAGTTAAACAAGCTCACGGATTGATAATAAGGGTGCTTGACTTTGGTTTCGAAGATGGGATGGCTCAATTTTTGGCCCAACCTAATAAGTTTTTGGTAGTGAATTGGTCACTCGTAAAACAATCTCATGTTCTCGACATTTTCGAGTTCTGGTTGAAGAATGGAAAAGAGGTCGGCACAGAGTGGAGATTGATTTTGTTGGCAGGTACAGAATTGACAGTGGTGGAGAAAATCAAGGAGAAATTCGAGGAAGCACGCTATGTAAAGTTGAAAGAGCCAACAGAGAGGTGGGTGAAAGTTTTGTCTGGTGAACAGCTAAACGGCTAAGCGTTCTTAGCTGTTTGCCTGCGTCTTCGTAATCTTTCTTAATTCCAGACTCGCCAATTCAAAACCCGTTTCCATTCCAATCTCATCACACGCTGAGATCGTTGTCTATTTCACCCGAGATTTCTCTGAGCCATACCTTTGCTACTTTTATTGTACAGCTGTTCTAAAAGTGATGCCTATTGGATCAACAGTAGCTCTGCCTCCCGAACCAAAGCTAGAGGTTACTGTAGCTGTGGAGACGACGGCAAAAATCGAAGTGCAAGAAAAGAAGAAGAAGAAGAAGTGGTGGAATTTTGGATTTTTCGGTTATTTGAAGTTTAAGTGATTGAATTTTTTGGAATGAAGTGTTTTTATACTGTATATCTTTTTAGAGTATAAGGCTAGCTAAAATGCTAGCGATAAGACTAGATACGGCTAGTCGCTCCTCCAATCGTATCTTCCAGGATCGAATTGATCTTTCGAGACAATACACAGTTGTCCCTTGAGAGAAGGATGATGAGTGGCACATACCTGGACGACCTGTCAGATGTCTTCTTTGTTGTACCAATTAACACGTCAATCCAAGGGATTGTACTACAAAAAGAGGCGGTCTTTACTTGTATGTGAAGATAAGAGGCGATGTGGTAGCAAATGGCGTGGGAACCATCTAGACAGTCTAACCGAGTATATTTTGAAGAGGACATTCAATAAATATTCATTTCACACTATGACAACACTCCTTTCGTATCCTTCGCTATGCTGTATTGTGGAGTACATTGAAGCTAATTGGAGGTAAGTGGGACAAATACAGTGCGGTCAATATCGATAGAACCACCACTTTTATTGGGTTTTTTGGGAAAACTAAGAAAGCTATCAAAAATCTGTGAGCGCCATTCGATTTAGAATACAAAGAAACCTCAGGAGCCAAATTTTCATGTTTCTAGCACTTTCCTCGACCCCGTACTAACATAAGGGGTCATCTGCAGGCGGTCAATATCGATAGGACCACCTGGAAAATTCAATGTTTCAACGAAATTTTTGTTCAGATTTTTGAAGCAACGACCCGTATTATTTCTGTATTTGTAGTTTTTCATAGTTTTTGAAACATATCCATACCAATTTCCATGTTTCCACCACCCATCACAATGTTTTCTACTTTCACCAACTTGAAACTTAAATAATCCGACTTTTTAGTGTCCGGGTTCTTTGTAATGGTTAGAAAACGAAAGGGTAAGAACATCAACATTGTCGTCGTGCTATAATACACCATAACTAGCAATTTGGAGCTTGGAGAAACCTTCTGGGACCGTCCAACCGACCCCAGAACTTAATCAATGTACGCCAAGATTGAGGCATCGCGGGTTCCCAAGCCTCCGGATTGAGAGGAGGTTTCTGGAATGGAAGGAACATCATCAGAATCGATGCATATTATCTTCAGTAATCAAATGAAACCCATTTCTAAGTCCCTACCCTCTTGATTACAATTTCAAACTGACTAGAAAACAAGTTTATATGACATTCTTGACTGAAGGTGCTCATTCGTAATTTTAGATGTGTTCAGAGGCTGAGCTCAATTAGATCATAGCGAAATTGATGTGTACAGCTATGTACAGCTATATATATATATGTACATATGTACAGCTAAACGGCTTATAACCGTGGACTTAGGTCTAAACCGGTAGTCAAATTATGATTATGAAAAATTACCCGGCTATAGTGAAACTTTGAGGGTCAATAACTCTGATCGATCTGATTTCAACAGTTCTTTCCGTCCAATTCGCTAGATTCATAGCCATACAGGTTTAGGCTTTAAAGTTTAGGACTGGGACACGCCCTCCACTCTAGTTGAGCCCGATTTTGAAACTAAACTTTCAGACTCCACGTTGCTGCCCGCTGCCCATCGCTTTCTAAAATTGATAAAAACATTCCCCTCCGCCTTAATAGTCTACTTTTCGAGCCTTGTCAAATCGCCATGAACGATATCAGCTATAAAGTCTACGAATCAGAGGAGGAAATTAAGAAACCTGATCCTGAAGATCTTCCAATTTTCGGGGATATTGTTCTCGATGGATACACCGTTAGAGAATCCCACATAAAAAAGATTCTACAGATCAAAATTGCTAATCGGAAAAGTTATTTGTGGATACGGGCCCCGGATGAATATCAACATTTGCAAGGAACCGCTAGGAACATGATTGATTCATTGCTGGGAGGGAGGTCACTAGTCATAGTGAATAGCTTGACGTTTGAGTTTGACTCTCAGACTAAAATTGTTAGACTTCCGCTAGGCTTGAAATTTTGTGTCAACAATTTGCACCCGGGATTCAACGATTTTCGTAGCTTCCTACACCTTCTAACCGCTTCCAGCTTCCCATTGAAACGCTTGATGATTTGCGAGCTTTCTGCGGATGTAATGAGCCACCCAGTTGTAAAAGAAGCTCACGGATTGGTAATAAAGAAACCTTGCTTTGAACTTCAAGGTAGACTAGCTTATTTTTTGTCCCTACCACATAAGTATTTGGAATTGAATTCCTATCGCGTATTCTTTCATGCTCTGGACATTACTCATGTTCTGGAAATTATCGATTTCTGGGTGAAGAATGGAAAAGAGGTTGGCATGGAGTTGATAATGGATTCGTGGGGCGCTTCGAAGTTTAATGAGTTGGTGGAGGAGATCGAGACGAAATTCGAAGGAGCACGCAACGTGACGTTGAAAAATCCAACAGAGAGGTAAGTGAAGGTTTTGGCCGCTAAGCAAGTGACTGAGAGACTGAACATCAGAACAGCTAAAAAATTAAGTAGCTAAGCAGATTAGCAACTAATGTAAGCGGATAAGATGCTGAATTTTGGCAGGCAAAATTAGTGCAAAAATATATATAATTTTTTGGCTGTGAGATGTCAGGCCCAAGGCTGCCACAAAGGCGGCCGCGGCCCTGGCTGTGGGTAGGTTGCCGTGGTTGAGTCCGGCCGCCCTTTCAAAAACAAGATCTTGGGATCGAAAAAGCTCAGGGCCGCCGTAGGTTTCCATGATCAGAAGTACCCTAACCAGTATGTCTTTAATCAATCTCGATTCCAGGCAGCTCCCCGACTCAAAATCCATTTCCATTCCAATCTCATCACACTCTGAGCTCATTATCTATGCAACCCGAGACGACTATTCAACAAAAGTGATGAAATACCATTTTTTCCATATTGTCGTTCTAAAAGTGGTACCTTTGGGATCAACAGTGGCTCTTCCTTTCGAACCGAAGCCAGAGGTTACTGTAACTGTGGAGTCGACGGCAAGAATCGAAGTGCAAGAAAAGAAGAAGAAAAAGAAGTGGTGGAATTTTGGATTTCTCGACTATTTAAAGTTAAAGTGATTGTTTTTTTAATGAATTGTTTTTCTTTGAATCTCTGTAGTCAATTCGTTATTTGGAATACGGCTAGTCGCTCCTCCAATCATATCAATAACGTATCGTCGATCGATCACTTGCATTTTTCAACGTCTCCCAAAATTACCTTGTTTTTCGACCTCACCGCAGCTGTCGTCAAAGAAGATAATCGTAAAATTGTTCACAAGTATCTAGATAGAGCTGTCCCCTGAGATGAGGATGATGTATGGCACATACCTGTATTGCCTGTCAGAGTCTTCTATTGTTGTCTACTTATTAACACGTTAATCCAAGGGTCAATAATACCAAACGAGGGATCGTTCTTTGTTTGTGAAGATACGAGACGATGTGGTAGCAGGTGGCGTGGGAACCAACTGGACAATCTAACCGAGTAAGGGTACATTCAATAAATATTCATTCTGCACTATGACAACTTTTCTTTCGTATCCTTCGCTGTGCTGTATTTTGGAATACACCGAAGCTAATTGGAGGTAAGTTAGACCAAAATATAGAGCTTAAAAATATCTTCAAACTGGCATTAACACCAATGGCAAAAACACTCTGTAGTCTCAAAACCTCAGGCTTGATATCTGAAACTTACAGGGTGGCTTTTAAACACCGGCGCATTTATGAACGGCTATATCTAAAGAACTTCGAGTCAGCCTCCTTTCAAGCATTGCAGTATCTATGTTTCTCAACCGATTGATTTGAAAATTGGGTCAGAAACAGATAAAAGGTCAGTTTTTCAGATAAAAGGTCAGTCAAAGGCTAAACTCGAGTATCGGTGAGCCTATGATCATAAGCCTAAGATTTTAAACCTACGAATGAATATTGAGAAGTGTTATGGCATTGTTCATAGAGTCAATTTTTAAGCTCCACATTTACCTCAAATTAGCCTCGGTGTGTTCCATAATTCAGCATAGCGAAAGATACGAAAGAACTGTTGGCATAGTGTAGAATGAATATTTGTGGAATGTACAGATGTCGGTTGAGAGGAGGAAGATGAATGGCATATACCTGGATGCCCTGTCAGATGGGTTCTATTGTTGTCACGTCAATCCGGGAGACAGTACCCCAAAAAGAGGCGATCTTTTCTTGTAAGAGACGATGTGGTAGCAGATGGCGTGGGAACCATCTAGACAATCTAACCGAGTAAGGGCACATTCAACAAATATTCATTCTACACTATGACAATAGTTCTTTCGTATCCTTCGCTATGCTGTATTTTGGAACACACCGAAGCCAATTGGAGGTAAATATGATCAAAATTTAGAGTTCATTGCGGACAGCGAAAAAACTTCCAAACCAATGGCACAACACTTTTCAATATTTTATTCATAGGCTCAAAACCTTAGGCTTCAGGTCTCAGACTTATGTTCGTAGGCTCACCCAAACTCGCTTTCAGACTTATTTCGAAGCTAAACTTTCAGACTCCACATTGTTTCCCGCTGCCCATCGCTGTCCAAAATCGACAAAAACGTTCCCCTCCGCCTCAATAGTCTAATCTTCGAGCCTTTCGAAGTCAGCATAAACTATGTCAGCTTTAAAATCAGGAAAAAAGTGGGTCAAATTAAATCCCACATAAAAGAGTTTCTGGAGATCGAGATTGCTAATGACAGGAAAAAAATAGTGTGGAAACAAGTGGAAAAAATAGTTTGGAAACAAGTGCCGGATGAATATCAAGATTTGCAAGGGACGACTAAGAAAATGATCGATTCCTTGTTAGGAGGGAGGTCATTGGTCATAGTGAATACCTTGTCGTTTGAGCTCCAGAAAAAAACCGTTACACTTCCGAATGGCTCGAAATTTCATGCAAACATTTTGGACTCGGGATATAACGATATTTCTAGCTTCCTGCATCTACTAGTGCCTTCTAGCTTCCCTTTGAAGCGTCTAGTGATTCTTGGGCTTTCGGAGGATGCAATGAACCACCCATTAGCCAGAGAAGCTGACGGATTGATAATAAGAAAGCCTTACTTTGAAATTGGAGATGAGCTCACTCGTTTTTTGTCCCTACCACATAAGTATTTGGTATTGAACCGTTACTTCGTGAGAAAATGTGATGTTCTGGACATTATCGATTTCTGGGTGGAGAATGGAAAAGAGGTTGGCACAGAGTTGAGATTGGACTGGTATGCAGGTACGAAATTGACCGATTTGGAGAACGTCATCAAGACGAAATTCGAGGAAGCACGCTATGTGAACTTGACAAACCCAACAGAGATGTAAGTGGAGTCTGGGGCTGCTCAGCAGCAGTCTTAATTGTTAGTCGTAATCAATCTCCATTCCAGACACCTCCACGGTTCAAAATGTCTTTCCATTCCAATCTCATCACACTCTGAGCTCATTATCTACGCAACCCGAGACCACACGGATGAATACAGTGACCGCTATTCATGTACACTTGTTCTAAAAGTGGTACATTTGGGATCAACAGTGCCAAGAATGGGAGAGCAAGAAAAGAAGAAGAAGAAGAAGAAGTGGTGGAATTTTAAACTTTTCGATTTTTTGAAGTGTAATTAATTGATTATTTTGTTTGGATGAATCATTTTTCTTCGAATCTGTGTGTTTAATCCGTTCGCGTCCGGAATACGTCTAGGCGCTCCTCCAATCGCGACAAGAAAGTCGTTGCTTTTGATTGAAAAACAGGCGGTTTTCAGTAGCTTTCAGGCTGAGGCTCACGTCCCAAATACAGTACTCCAAAAAAGTATTGCTCCACCCTTATCTTTTAGGGTACAGCTTTCTAGGTCAATTTTCAGGTCAGGACATCATAATGGGACATGATCATGATCCAATGACATTTCTTTTTATTTAGGTTAAAAATATGTGCCGTGACCCAGAAAAAAAATTTCTTCAAAAAAACGTTTTGGACGACTCCACAAAAGTATTGCTCCACCCTTGAAACAGACTGAAACGTGTCAAATTAGGTCAGGAAATGTCCGGTACACCGATAAAAGCATAAGAATGATAACTTCAAGCAGCTGTCTCGTGAAAAAATGAAAAAATTCGACCCAGTTCACGATTTTGGTCGAATGTTGGTCAGGTATCATATGTCACCTGAAAATGGGTCAAGTGTTGATTTTTTAGCTTGAAAAGTAGCAGAATCAAATTTTCAGACTTCGATTACCTGATACCCACTTTATTCAAAACATTTGACCCAAATGACACAGCTCTTGGTAGACGGTGGACATCTTCTTATCAATTGACCCACTTCCCAGTCATCATGTGACCTAGCCATCCAACCGATTTCGCTCAAAACTCATGATCATGTGGGTCACTGTAAGGACTACACGCTCACACAATTTGGTTTAATTTCGTTCACGCACACGATCACGCCCTAGATTATCGTTCACGCCCTAGATTATTATTCTTATGCTTCTATCAGTGTACCTGACATTTGCTGACCTAATTTGACACGTTTCAGTCTGTTTCAAGGGTGGAGCAATACTTTTGTGGAGTCGTCCAAAACGTTTTTTTGAAGAAATTTTTTTTCTGGGTCACGGCACTAATTTTTAACCTAGATAGAAAGAAATGTCATTGGATCATGATCATGTCCCATTATGATGTCCTGACCTGAAAATTGACCTAGAAAGCTGTACCCTAAAAAATGAGGGTGCAGCAATACTTTTGTGGAGTACTGTAGTAAATTGCAAAATAAATTGCCGTTGACACATTCTCAGACGATGTTCTAACAAGTTTTCAGCGTCTGCTGTGGGGATGAGTACCGCTGACGTCATTCTTATTATGAAATGAACTGATCACAATCGATTTTTCTTTTCATCGCTTTATTTCCAAAAAAAAAACAATCACTTGAACGAGTCACGCAAATAGTCAAAAAATCCGAACTTCTTATGTTGCACTTTGGTTCTTTTTGCCGTCGTGTCCACAGCTACAGTAATCTCTGGTTCTGGTATTGGCTCCGGAGGCAGAACCTTCGTTGATCCAATAGGTACCACTTTTAGAACAACTGTACAATAAAAGTAGGAAGGGTATTTGCGAGTGAAGTCTCGGGTTGCATAGATGATGAGCTCGGATTGGGATGAGATTGGAATGGAAAGGCATTCCATGTGGGCGAGTCTGGAATTGAGACTGATTACGACTTAGCAGTGAAGTAGCTAAGCAGCTGAGCACCCATGTAGCTAAGTGGCTCAGCGACTTAGCAACTAAGCGGCCTAGACTAACACTAACCTCTCTGTTGGCGTTTTCAACTTCACATTGTGTGCTCCCTCGAATTTTGCCTCGATCCCCTCCACCAACTCAGTACACTTTGTAGATACCCACTGATCTAATCTCAACTCTGTGCCAACCTCTTTTCCATTCTTCAACCAGAAATCGATAATTTCGAGAGCATGAGATTGTTTCACGGTGTAACAATTCAATTCTAAAAACTTATAAGGCAGTGCTAAAAAATGAGCAAGCCCATCTTGAACAGCAAAGTCAGGTTCCCTTATTATCAATCCGTGTGCTTCTTTGACTACTGGGTGGTTAATTGCTTCCACAGAAAGCTTAAGAATCTTTAAACGTTTCAATGGGAAGCTGGAAACTGACAGAAGGTCAAGGCTGTCACACGGCCGGCCCTTGGGCCGCGGCCCGGGCCGCGGCCTGGGCCGTGCGTAGGTTGTCATGGTTGAATTCGGTTGTACTTATGAAATTAAGCTTTTTGGATCAAAAAAGCTCTGGGCCGCCGGATTTAACCATGATAACCTATCCACAGACCGTGCCGCGGCCCTAGGGCCCGGCCGTGGGCCGTCAATTTGACAGCCTTGCAGAAGGTGCAGGAATCTAGAAAAGTCATGAAATTTCGGGTACAAATTGTTGACACGAAATTTCAAGCCGAGCGGTAGTCTAACGATTTTTGTCTGGAACTCAAACCACAAGCTGTTCACTACGACTAGTGACCTCCCTCCCAACAATGAATCGATCATTTTCCTTGTGATTGCTTCCAAATCCTGACATTCATCCGGGGCTCGTTTCCACAAAATTGTTTTCTCATTAGCAATTTCTACTTTTAAAAACGTTTTTTTATGCCATCCGCGAACAGTGTATCCTTCGAGAGAAAAATCCCCGAATGTCGGAAGATCTTTGGGATCGGGTTTATTAATTTCCTCCTCTGATTCGTAGACTTTATAGCTGGTATTGTTTATGGTGACTTGGCAAGGCATGAAAAGTAGATTATTGAGACGGAGAGGAATGATTTTATCGATTTTGGACAGCGATGGGCAGCGGGAAGCAACGTGGAGTCTGAAAGCTTAGTTTTGGAATAAGTCTAAAGTCGAGTATAGGTGCGCCTATAAACATAAGCATAAGGTTTTAAATCTATGAGGAAAATTTGAAAAGTTTTAGTGCCAATTTTATAGACTTTTTTAAGCTCTACATTTTGATCATACTTACCTCCAATTAGCTTCAATGTGTTCCACAATACAGCATAGCGACGGATACGAAAGACCTGTTGGCATAGTGTAGAATCAATATTTGTGGAATGTACCCTAACTCGATTAGACTGTCTGGATGGTTCTCACGCCATCTGCTACCACTTCGTCTCTTACAAGGAAAGACCTCTCTCTTTTTGTAGTACACTCCCCTGAATTGATGTGTTAATTGGTACACAACAATAGAAGACATCTGACAGGCCATCAAGGTATGTGCCATTCATCTTTTTTTTTCTTTCACGGGACATCTGTATCTCATCTAGAAAGATCAATTGTATCGAGTGATATCGAGAAACAAGATGATCTTGGAAGACGACGAAAAACGCAAGTGATCGACAGAGCCACGATACGTTATAGACACAATTGAAGGGACGACTAGCCGTATCTCTGATTCAGCCTTATTGTTGTCCTTATACATAGCTAGCATTTCGCTAAGCTAATAAATTAAAGACACATCGATTCAGAGAAAAACACTTCATTCCAACAAAATAAAAACAATCAATTGAACTTTAAATAATCGAAAAACCCAAAATTCCACCACTTCTTCTTATTTTCTTGCACTTTGATTCTCGGCGTACCCTCTGATTCTGATGGCAGTGTCTCGGTTGATCCGATAGTTACCACTTTCAGAACAACTGTACAAAAAACCTTGCTATACCCTACAGTGGGACAGTAATCTTGGATTGCATAGATGATGAGCTCAGAGTGTGATGAGATGGGAATGGAAAGACAATTCATGAAGGCGAGTCTGGAATAATTGAGATTAATTACGACTAAGCAGTAAAGTAGATAAGCGGCTAAGCGTCAAAAAAAAAAAACAAATGAGCTACCAAGAGACTGAGCAACTAAACCGCATAAACTTTCCCTTACATCTCTGTAGGCTCTTTCAACTTTACGTCGCGTGCTCCGCTGAAGTTTGCCTCAATCTTCTCCACCAACTCAGCAATCGTGAAAACTATCCACGAATCCAATCTCAACTCCGTGCCAACCTCTTTTTTGTTCTTCACCCAGAAATCAATTATGTTCAGAACATGAGATATTGTCACTTTGTAGCAATCCATTTCCAAAAGCTTATGAGGCAGTGATAAAAATTGAGCGAGCCCATCTTGAGTCTCAAAGTCAGGACTCCTTATTTTCAATCCGTGAGCTTCTCTGAGTACTGTATGGTTCAGTGCGTCCACAGAAAGCTTTGAAATCATCAAGTGTTTCAATGGAAAGCTGGAAGCCGTTAGGAGATGTAGGAAGCTAGGAAAATCGTCATATCCCGAGTTCTAAATGTTCACACGGAATTTCAAGCCAAACGGAAGTCTAACGATTTTCGCCTCATCGTTAAACCAAAACGACAAGCTATTCACTACAACTACTGACCTCCCTCCCAACAATGAATCAATCATTTTCCTAGTGATTGCTTCTAAATCCTGACATCCATCCGGGGCTCGTTTAAACAAAACTGTTTTCTTATCAGCAATTTCAATCTGCAGAATCTTTTTTATATGGGATCCACTAACAGTGTACCCCTTGAGAACAATATCCCCAAAAGCTGCAAGATCTTTGGGATCGGGTTTATTAATTTCCTCCTCTGATTCGCAGAGTTCATAGCTGATATCGTTCAGAATGACTTGGTAGTGCCTGAAGAGTAGGCTGTTGAGACGGAGGGGAATGCTTTTGTCGATTTTGGACAGCGATGGGCAGCGGGAAGCAACGTGGAGTCTAAAAATTTAGTTTTTAAATGAGCCCTGAACATAGTTGCAAGGTTTCAAACCTGAAAACTTGTTCTAAGGCCTCGAACCTTGAATTTTAAGCCTTTGGACGCACGTCTAAAACCCTAACGCTTTAGCAAGGATCCCAGCATATGTGTGATCCTTATGTTAAAGACGTTAAGCCAGGCTTAAGCCTATGATCTTAAAGGTGGTGGGACAGCAAATTTTTAATTGTTTGAAATTCATGTAAACTGTAGCTACAGGTAGTGTGTGCGGATTCTGATACGTCAACTGATCTATTCTTGTTGTTTTCAGTCAGAAAACAGGCCTAAAATGAGAAATGTCGTAAGGTTTGATGCATGGTACGCATTAGGGTTCCTAATCATTAATTGGTAATTTTCAAAATTGCAATTTTTGACGTAAAATGATTATTGAAATGTCTTAATTGACGATACCCCAGAAAGCTGATGTTACCTTGAAGGATCATGTCAAATATTCCCAAACTTATCCGATCGGGCTGATTTTTGGTGCAGAGTCTACTTACAAGGAATCCATCAGACAACTCAAGTTCAGAATTGGCTGAAATTTGGAAGGATGATTAAAGAGCATCTCCTCAGACAGGTCTGAAAATTTTGGAATCCGCTCGCCACCCAGAATTGAGATATTTCGGTTCAAAGTTTTAATACTGAAATGCACTGATAGCAGTACTTTCACTGTAGAAACTCCTCCTCTTTCTCACGCGAGCTTTGCCGCTTTTATCACCGCCCCCGCTCTCTCTAGATTTCAACGGTTGGATGGCGCAAGGGTAGTGGTGCAGGGTGGTAGGCGGATGACAGTGGTTCGATTCCGCACCAATGCTAAACTTTTTTAAAGGTTTTTTATTTGATTTTCCAAGTTTTTGAGATTTGTAGGAACTATAGGGTAAAATTTTTTTTTCAATTTTTTCTAACTTTTCAGTGTTTTCCTCAGTTTTTCAGCAAAAAAAAATTTTTTGAAAAATTTTTCAAATTTTTGCCCACTATGTGTATGGGCATCTAATTGGGTCAAAATTTTTTTTGAATTTTTTTTTCTTAAAATTACAAAATTGAATAGGGCAGACAATTTTAGGTGCCGTTGCAAAATTTCAGCTCGAAATATAGCCTAGAACTAGAGATAATGACTTCCGAAAACCCTCAAATTAGTACTGAAAAAGCACATTTGGCACTTTGAGCACCTATATCTCGGCTCCGGGTGTCGGGCGAAAAAAAATATTTCGAGGTGTTCCTAACTACTATGAGATAAACAAATGGTAGAAGTTTCAGCCAATTCTGAACTTGCGTGGTCTGACGGATTCCTTGTTAGGGCAATGTAAATGAAATACAGTTCTCAGAATCTCCTTCAAGACAATATAGTACATGTAATTTGTCTACGCATACACTACAGCTGATACGCTCACGCAAAAATGCACAGAATTCCCCCGGAATTTTCCGGAAAGCTGCTGTCCCGCCACCTTTAAGGTTAAGGTTTTTAACATATACAGAACATTCGAAAAGTGTGATGTCATTGGTTTGGATGCCACTTTGCAGTCCGCACCAAACTTACCTCCAATTAGCATCGGTGTGTTCCAAAATACAGCATAGCGACGGATACGAAAGACATGTTGTCATAGTGTAGAATGAATATTTGTGGAATGTACCCTTACTCGGTTAGATTGTCTAGATGGTTCCCACGCCATCTGCTACCACAACGTATCTTATCTTCACTTACAAGGAAAGACCTCCCCTTTTTGTAGTACTGTCCCTCGGATTGACGTGTTAATTGGTACACAACAATAGAAGACATCTGACAGGTCATCCAGGTATGTGCGATTCATCTTTTTACTTTCAAGGGATAGCTGTATCTCATCTAGAGAGATCAATTTTATTGAGTGAGATCGAAAAAGAAGATAATCTTGGAAGACGACGAAAAACGAAAGTGATTGACGGAACGACGATACGTTATGGACACAATTGAAGGGACGACTAGCCGTATCTCTGATTCAGCCTTATTGTTGTCCTTATACATAGCTAGCATTTCGCTAAGCTAATAAATTAAAGACACATCGATTCATAGAAAAACACTTCATTTCAACAAAAACAATCAATTGAACTTTAAATAATCGAAAAATCCAAAATTCCACCACTTCTTCTTATTTTCTTGCACTTCGATTTTTTTCGTCGTACCCTCTGGTTCTGATGCCAGTGCCTCGGTTGCTCCCGTAGGTACCACTTTTAGAACAACTGTACAAAACATCTTGTTATACCCTTCAGAGGGGCAGTATTCTTGGATTGCATAGATGATGAGCTTAGAGTGTGATGAGATGGGAATGGAAAGACAATCCATGAAGGCGAGTCTGGAATAATTGAGATTGATTACGACTTAGCAGTGGAGTAGATAAGCGGCTAAGCGCCTTAGCCGCTTAGCAAACTGAGTTACTAAGCGACTGAGAAACTAAACCGCATAAACTTTCCCTTACATCTCTGTAGCCTCTTTCAACTTCACGTAGCGTGCTCCCTCAAAGTTCGACAAGATCTCTTCCACCAACCTAGCAATCTTCCAAACTATCCACGAATCCAATCTCAACTCCGTGCCAACCTCTTTTTTGTTCTTCACCCAGAAATCAATTATGTTCAGAACATGAGATATTGTCACGTAGTAGCACTCCATTTCCAAAAGCTTATGAGGCAGTGCTAAAAATTGAGCGAGCCCATCTTGAGTCTCAAAGCCAGGACTCCCTATTTTCAATCCGTGAGCTTCTCTGAGTACTGTATGGTTCAGTGCATCCACAGAAAGCTCAAGAATCTTTAAACGTTTCAATGGGAAGCTGGAAGCCGTTAGAAGGTGCAGGAAGCTAGGGAAATCGTCATATCCAGAATCCAAAATGTTGACACGAAATTTCAAGCCAAGCGGAAGTCTAACGATTTTTTCCTCATCGTTAAACCAAAACGACAAGCTATTCACTACAACTAGTGACCTCCCTCCCAACAATGAATCAATCATTTTCCTAGTGATTGCTTCCAAATCTTGATATAATGTTGATGTAAGGTTGATAAGTTTCCATAATTCTCTTTTCTCACTAGCAATTTTGATCTGCAGAATCTTTTTTATATGAGATCCGCTAACAGTGTACCCCTTGAGAACAATATCACCAAAAGCTGCAAGATCTTTGGGATCGGGTTTATTAATTTCCTCCTCTGATTCGCAGAGTTCATAGCTGATATTGTTTAGGATGACTTGGTATGGCTCGAAGATTAGACTATTGAGACGGAGGGGAATGCTTTTGTCGATTTTAGACAGCGATGGGCAGCGGGAAGCAACGTGGAGTCTGAAAGTTTAGTTTTGAAATGAGCCCTGAACATAGTTGCAAGGTTTGAAACCTGAAAACTTGTTCTAAGACCTCGAACCTTGAATTTTAAGCCTATGGATACAGGTTTAAAACCTTAAGGCTTAAGCATACGCATCTCAGCATATGATCATAAATGCCAAAGATCTTTATGCCAAAGAACTTAAGCCTAACACTTGAGCCGGTGATCTTACGCCTAAGGTTTGAAACATATGAAGAGAATTCGGAAAGTTTTATGTCATTGATTTGCAGGCCACTTTGCTGTCCGCATCAAACTTACCTCCAATTAGCTTCGGTGTATTCCAAAATACAGCATTGCGAAGGATACGAGAGACCTGTTGTCATAGTGTAGAATGAATATTTGTGGAATGTACCCTTACTCGGTTAGACTGCCTCGATGGTTCCCACGCCGTCTGCTATCTGTCTTCTTTTATCTTCACATACAAGGAAAGACCTCCCTCTTTTTGTTGTACTGTCTCCTGAATTGATGTGTTAATTGGTCGACAACAATAGAAGACAACTGACAGGTAATCCAGGAGGGACAAATGTATCTCATCTAGAAAGATCAATTCGATAACGAGGAATCCAAGAGACAACTGCACCTTCAACAAATATTCATTCTACACTATGACAACAGTTCTTTCGTATCCTTCGCTATGCTGTATTGTGCAGTACATGGAAGCTAATTGGAGGTAAGTGGGGCTGAACTAGAGTTTGAAGGAGGATTCCGTGCAAAAATTTGCATTGATTCCGAATATCACAACGAAAATGCTCAAAAATGTTTCTTAGAGCCAGCAAACGCCTTTGAAGGGGTCGAAACGGGCCAGAAGCGCTCCCTTGCTTCTCCTGTGATTTTTAGACGACACTAGTCAAATTTTTTTGTTGAGATCCTGCCAAAGTGTCATCCGATACTATTTTCAATGAAATAATGAAAAAATGTGTACAAGTTTGTCAAATAATAGACATTTACTGTGGCGTGGCATAGAAAACTCTGGAGAAAACTCGGCTAAAAGGGTGCACTTTTTTTGCTATTTTCGCCCTTTTGAAGGCGTTGTCCTGCTCCGGAAAACATTTTTGAGCATTTTCATTGTGATATTCAGAATCAGCGCCATGTTTTACATCTACGAAGCAATAAAAAATTTTGCCCGGAATCCTCCTTTACGGACTGCAAACGGGAACCAAACCAATGTCCTAAACTTTCAGACTCCACGTTGCTTCCCGCTGCCCATCGCTGTCCAAAATCGATAAAAGCATTCCCCTCCGCCTTAATAGTCTACTTTTCGAGCCTTGCCAAGTCACCCTAAACGATATCAGCTATAAAGTCAACAAATCAGAGGAGGAAATTAAGGAACCCGATCCCAATGAACTAGCAGCTTGCGGGGATATTGTTCTCGATGGGTTCAACTACAAAGAATCTCATGTAAAAAAGTTTCTGCAAATCAAAATAGCTAACAAGAGAAAAACAGTGTGGAAGCGGGCCCCGGATGAATATCAACATTTGCAAGGGACCGTTAGGAAAATGATCGATTCCTTGTTGGGAGCGAGGACACTAGTCATAGTGAATACCTTGTCGTTTGAGTTCGAAACGAAAATCGTTAGACTACCGATTGGCTTGAAATTCCGTGTCAACAATTTGTACCCGAAACTTGCCGATTTTCGTAGCTTCCTGCACCTTTTAACGCCTTCTAGCTTTCCACTGAAACGCTTGATGATTTCTGAGCTAGCTGTGATTACAACGAAAAATCCAATAGTCAGAGAAGCTCACGGATTGATAATAAAGAAACCAAATTTCGATCATCAGGGTGGACTCTCTCATTTTTTGGATCTACCTAATAAGTTTTTGGTATTGAACTGTCTGCGCCTCACGCATCGTGTTCTGGACATTGCTGAAGTTTTGGAAATTGTCGATTTCTGGGTGAAGAATGGAAAAGAAGTTGGCACAGAGTTGAGATTGGATTCGTGGGCAGATACGAAGATGACAGAGTTGGCGGAGGAAATCAAGAGAAAGTTTGAGGGAGCATGCTATGTAGAGTTGAAACAGCCAACTGGGAGGTGGGTGAAGATCCAGGCTCCTCAGCCGCTTAGCTGCTTAACTATTTATCAATTTCAATTCCAGACAACGCAACGGTTCAAAATTCCTTTCCATTCCAATCTCATCACACTCTGAGCTCATTATCAACGCAACCCGAAACTACACGTATGAATACAGTGATCGCTATTCATGTACTCTTGTTCTAAAAGTGGTACCTCTGGGATCAACCGTGACTCTGACTTTCTAACCGAAGCCAAGACGGCAAGAATTGAAGTCAAGTTCAAATGATTGTATTTTTCTAGAAATGAAGTGTTTTTAATACCTTTAATTTGACATTGCTTGACACCGTTCGGATTTTACTGATGCTTTGCTTAATTTTAGGGTTTCAAGCATAAATTGACCGAAAAAATTTTGAGAACTCGTTTTCCCAGACACTCCTTGTTCAGAGTCCGAGCTGACAGAGTGCTTCCCCCAACTTTATTATTTTGGGGGTCACACTTGTCATCTCTTTCCGCTCTTATAGACTTTTTCTTTTCTTGCCGGCTTTCCAGTGCCGCCTTTCGATCACCCAATAGTTAATCTTTATTGGCTTGGGTTCTCTATTCAGCGGCACTGAAGAAAAACCACGCGCTCCAGAATATCGAGCCTGAACAAAAAAGAAAGGGGGATTCGAAGCCAAGGAACAGTGAAGTCCAAGTGTCTCTCCTCCCATTTCTTTTTTTCCGTCAATTTCTAGAATTTCAGATTATTACCAGGTCGATAATCAAAAAGCCTGGATTTATAAAAAAAAGGAAAGATAATTGATTATTGTTTTCGTTGGATGGTGTCGCGGGTCTGTGCTTCGTGTCGTTGTCATACGGATTTCTGAAAAAAAAAATCAAAAATTGAATTTTTTAAAAAATTGTTAGAAAAAACAATATAACCAAATTGGGCTCCGCCGCCTTCGAATTTCAGAAACTTTGAAAAAATGAGTAAAAATCGAAAATTTCCCCTTATAATTTGATGGAACTCGCCATTTGCCAAAAACAAAAAGTTGCGAAACGACGCAGTTTCAGAACGTCAAAATTCTGAAACTGTTCTGTTACCGTACCTCTTCTGATTCCGTGAGCTCCTTGTCGTGGCTCTGTGCTCGATGTTGTCGTCATCTGGCTGTTTCTTTTTACTGTAATCATTCCAATTGCATTCCTTGTCTTTTTACCATAGTTGTCAAGGCCCGGCCCGGGCCGGCCCGGGCTGGCCCGGGCTCCCGGGCCTTGCTCAAGGCCCCAAGGCCCGGCGCCAAATTTCAAAATTCAAATTTTTCAGTCCACTTGCATTCCTTGTCTTTTGTACCAATCAGTCCCATTGCATTCCTTGTCTTTTGTACCAATCAGTCCCATTGCATTCCTTGTCTTTTGTACCAATCAGTCCCATTGCATTCCTGCATTCCTTGTCTACCGGTACAAAAGAATGCAAGTGGACTGATTGGTACAAAAGACAAGGAATGCAAGTGGACTGATTGGTACAAAAGACAAGGAATGCAAGTGGACTGATTGGTACAAAAGACAAGGAATGCAAGTGGACTGTTGGTACAAAAGACAAGGAATGCAAGTGGACTGATTGGTACAAAAGACAAGGAATGCAAGTGGACTGATTGGTACAAAAGACAAGGAATGCAAGTGGACTGATTGGCACAAAAGACAAGGAATGCAATGGGACTGATTGGTACAAAAGACAAGGAATGCAAGTGGACTGATTGGTACAAAAGACAAGGAATGCAATGGGACTGATTGGTACAAAAGACAAGGAATGCAATGGGACTGATTGGTACAAAAGACAAGGAATGCAAGTGGACTGATTGGTACAAAAGACAAGGAATGCAAGTGGACTGATTGGTACAAAAGACAACGAATGCAAGTGGACTGATTGGTACAAAAGACAAGGAATGCAATGGGACTGATTGGTACAAAAGACAAGGAATGCAATGGGACTGATTGGTACAAAAGACAAGGAATGCAAGTGGACTGATTGGCACAAAAGACAAGGAATGCAAGTGGACTGATTGGTACAAAAGACAAGGAATGCAATAGGACTGATTGGTATAAAAGACAAGGAATGCAATGGGACTGATTGGTACAAAAGACAAGGAATGCAATGGGACTGATTGGTACAAAAGACAAGGAATGCAATGGGACTGATTGGTACAAAAGACAAGGAATGCAATGGGACTGATTGGTACAAAAGACAAGGAATGCAAGTGGACTGATTGGCACAAAAGACAAGGAATGCAATGGGACTGATTGGTACAAAAGACAAGGAATGCAATGGGACTGATTGGTATAAAAGACAAGGAATGCAAGGGACTGATTGGTACAAAAGACAAGGAATGCAATGGGACTGATTGGTACAAAAGACAAGGAATGCAATGGGACTGATTGGTACAAAAGACAAGGAATGCAATGGGACTGATTGGTACAAAAGACAAGGAATGCAAGTGGACTGATTGGTACAAAAGACAAGGAATGCAATGGAACTGATTGGTACAAAAGACAAGGAATGCAATGGAACTGATTGGTACAAAAGACAAGGAATGCAAGTGGACTGATTGGTACAAAAGACAAGGAATGCAATGGGACTGATTGGTACAAAAGACAAGGAATGCAATGGAACTGATTGGTACAAAAGACAAGGAATGCAAGTGGACTGATTGGTACAAAAGACAAGGAATGCAATGGGACTGATTGGTACAAAAGACAAGGAATGCAATGGAACTGATTGGTACAAAAGACAAGGAATGCAAGTGGACTGATTGGTACAAAAGACAAGGAATGCAATGGGACTGATTGGTACAAAAGACAAGGAATGCAAGTGGACTGATTGGTACAAAAGACAAGGAATGCAAGTGGACTGATTGGTACAAAAGACAAGGAATGCAATGGGACTGATTGGCACAAAAGACAAGGAATGCAATGGGACTGATTGGTACAAAAGACAAGGAATGCAATGGGACTGATTGGTATAAAAGACAAGGAATGCAATGGGACTGATTGGTACAAAAGACAAGGAATGCAATGGGACTGATTGGTATAAAAGACAAGGAATGCAATGGGACTGATTGGTACAAAAGACAAGGAATGCAATGGGACTGATTGGTACAAAAGACAAGGAATGCAAGTGGACTGATTGGTACAAAAGACAAGGAATGCAAGTGGACTGATTGGTACAAAAGACAAGGAATGCAATGGGACTGATTGGTACAAAAGACAAGGAATGCAATGGGACTGATTGGTACAAAAGACAAGGAATGCAATGGGACTGATTGGTACAAAAGACAAGGAATGCAATGGGACTGATTGGTACAAAAGACAAGGAATGCAAGTGGACTGATTGGTACAAAAGACAAGGAATGCAATGGGACTGATTGGTATAAAAGACAAGGAATGCAATGGGACTGATTGGTACAAAAGACAAGGAATGCAATGGGACTGATTGGTATAAAAGACAAGGAATGCAATGGGACTGATTGGTACAAAAGACAAGGAATGCAATGAGACTGATTGGTACAAAAGACAAGGAATGCAATGGGACTGATTGGTACAAAAGACAAGGAATGCAAGTGGACTGATTGGTATAAAAGACAAGGAATGCAAGTGGACTGATTGGTATAAAAGACAAGGAATGCAATGGGACTGATTGGTACAAAAGACAAGGAATGCAATGGGACTGATTAGTATAAAAGACAAGGAATGCAATGGGACTGATTGGTACAAAAGACAAGGAATGCAAGTGGACTGATTGTTACAAAAGACAAGGAATGCAATGGGACTGATTAGTATAAAAGACAAGGAATGCAAGTGGACTGATTAGTATAAAAGACAAGGAATGCAAGTGGACTGATTGGTATAAAAGACAAGGAATGCAATGGGACTGATTGGTACAAAAGACAAGGAATGCAATGGGACTGATTGGTATAAAAGACAAGGAATGCAAGTGGACTGATTGGTACAAAAGACAAGGAATGCAAGTGGACTGATTGTTACAAAAGACAAGGAATGCAATGGGACTGATTAGTATAAAAGACAAGGAATGCAAGTGGACTGATTGGTACAAATGCAAGTGGACTGATTGGTATAAAAGACAAGGAATGCAATAGGACTGATTGGCACAAAAGACAAGGAATGCAATGGGACTGATTGGTACAAAAGACAAGGAATGCAAGTGGACTGATTGGTACAAAAGACAAGGAATGCAAGTGGACTGATTGGTATAAAAGACAAGGAATGCAATGGGACTGATTGGTACAAAAGACAAGGAATGCAATGGGACTGATTGGTACAAAAGACAAGGAATGCAAGTGGACTGATTGGTACAAAAGACAAGGAATGCAATGGGACTGATTGGTACAAAAGACAAGGAATGCAATGGGACTGATTGGTACAAAAGACAAGGAATGCAATGGGACTGATTGGTACAAAAGACAAGGAATGCAATGGGACTGATTGGTACAAAAGACAAGGAATGCAATGGGACTGATTGGTACAAAAGACAAGGAATGCAATGGGACTGATTGGTACAAAAGACAAGGAATGCAATGGGACTGATTGGTACAAAAGACAAGGAATGCAATGGGACTGATTGGTACAAAAGACAAGGAATGCAATGGGACTGATTGGTATAAAAGACAAGGAATGCAATGGGACTGATTGGTACAAAAGACAAGGAATGCAATGGGACTGATTGGTACAAAAGACAAGGAATGCAATGGGACTGATTGGTACAAAAGACAAGGAATGCAATGGGACTGATTGGTGCAAAAGACAAGGAATGCAATGGGACTGATTGGTACAAAAGACAAGGAATGCAAGTGGACTGATTGGTACAAAAGACAAGGAATGCAAGTGGACTGATTGGTATAAAAGACAAGGAATGCAATGGGACTGATTGGTACAAATGCAAGTGGACTGATTGGTATAAAAGACAAGGAATGCAATGGGACTGATTGGTATAAAAGACAAGGAATGCAATGGGACTGATTGGTACAAAAGACAAGGAATGCAATGGGACTGATTGGTACAAAAGACAAGGAATGCAATGGGACTGATTGGTACAAAAGACAAGGAATGCAATGGGACTGATTGGTACAAAAGACAAGGAATGCAAGTGGACTGATTGTTATAAAAGACGAGGAATGCAAGTGGACTGATTGGTACAAAAGACAAGGAATGCAAGTGGACTGATTGGTATAAAAGACAAGGAATGCAATGGGACTGATTGGTACAAATGCAAGTGGACTGATTGGTATAAAAGACAAGGAATGCAATGGGACTGATTGGTATAAAAGACAAGGAATGCAATGGGACTGATTGGTACAAAAGACAAGGAATGCAATGGGACTGATTGGTACAAAAGACAAGGAATGCAAGTGGACTGATTGGTACAAAAGACAAGGAATGCAATGGGACTGATTGGTGCAAAAGACAAGGAATGCAATGGGACTGATTGGTACAAAAGACAAGGACTGCAAGTGGACTGATTGGTACAAAAGACAAGGAATGCAATGGGACTGATTGGTGCAAAAGACAAGGAATGCAATGGGACTGATTGGTACAAAAGACAAGGAATGCAATGGGACTGATTGGTACAAAAGACAAGGAATGCAATGGGACTGATTGGTGCAAAAGACAAGGAATGCAATGGGACTGATTGGTACAAAAGACAAGGAATGCAATGGGACTGATTGGTACAAAAGACAAGGAATGCAAGTGGACTGATTGTTATAAAAGACAAGGAATGCAAGTGGACTGATTGGTACAAAAGACAAGGAATGCAATGGGACTGATTGGTACAAAAGACAAGGAATGCAATGGGACTGATTGGTACAAAAGACAAGGAATGCAAGTGGACTGATTGGTACAAAAGACAAGGAATGCAAGTGGACTGATTGGTATAAAAGACAAGGAATGCAATGGGACTGATTGGTACAAAAGACAAGGAATGCAATGGGACTGATTGGTACAAATGCAAGTGGACTGATTGGTATAAAAGACAAGGAATGCAATGGGACTGATTGGTATAAAAGACAAGGAATGCAATGGGACTGATTGGTACAAAAGACAAGGAATGCAATGGGACTGATTGGTACAAAAGACAAGGAATGCAAGTGGACTGATTGGTACGAAAGACAAGGAATGCAAGTGGACTGATTGGTACAAATGCAAGTGGACTGATTGGTATAAAAGACAAGGAATGCAATGGGACTGATTGGTACAAAAGACAAGGAATGCAATGGGACTGATTGGTACAAATGCAAGTGGACTGATTGGTATAAAAGACAAGGAATGCAATGGGACTGATTGGTACAAAAGACAAGGAATGCAAGTGGACTGATTGGTACAAAAGACAAGGAATGCAATGGGACTGATTGGTACAAAAGACAAGGAATGCAAGTGGACTGATTGGTACAAAAGACAAGGAATGCAATGGGACTGATTGGTACAAAAGACAAGGAATGCAAGTGGACTGATTGGTATAAAAGACAAGGAATGCAAGTGGACTGATTGGTACAAAAGACAAGGAATGCAAGTGGACTGATTGGTACAAATGCAAGTGGACTGATTGGTACAAAAGACAAGGAATGCAATGGGACTGATTGGTACAAAAGACAAGGAATGCAATGGGACTGATTGGTACAAAAGACAAGGAATGCAATGGGACTGATTGGTACAAAAGACAAGGAATGCAAGTGGACTGATTGGTACAAAAGACAAGGAATGCAAGTGGACTGATTGGTACAAAAGACAAGGTATGCAAGTGGACTGATTGGTATAAAAGACAAGGAATGCAAGTGGACTGATTGGTACAAAAGACAAGGAATGCAAGTGGACTGATTGGTACAAAAGACAAGGAATGCAAGTGGACTGATTGGTACAAAAGACAAGGAATGCAAGTGGACTGATTGGTACAAAAGACAAGGAATGCAAGTGGACTGATTGGTACAAAAGACAAGGAATGCAAGTGGACTGATTGGTACAAAAGACAAGGAATGCAAGCGGACTGATTGGTACAAAAGACAAGGAATGCAAGTGGACTGATTGGTACAAAAGACAAGGAATGCAAGTGGACTGATTGGTACAAAAGACAAGGAATGCAAGTGGACTGATTGGTACAAAAGACAAGGAATGCAATGGGACTGATTGGTACAAAAGACAAGGTATGCAAGTGGACTGATTGGTACAAAAGACAAGGAATGCAAGTGGACTGATTGGTACAAAAGACAAGGAATGCAATGGGACTGATTGGTACAAAAGACAAGGAATGCAATGGGACTGATTGGTACAAATGCAAGCGGACTGATTGGTACAAAAGACAAGGAATGCAATGGGACTGATTGGTATAAAAGACAAGGAATGCAATGGGACTGATTGGTACAAAAGACAAGGAATGCAATGGGACTGATTGGTACAAAAGACAAGGTATGCAAGTGGACTGATTGGTACAAAAGACAAGGAATGCAAGTGGACTGATTGGTACAAAAGACAAGGAATGCAATGGGACTGATTGGTACAAATGCAAGTGGACTGATTGGTATAAAAGACAAGGAATGCAAGCGGACTGATTGGTACAAAAGACAAGGAATGCAATGGGACTGATTGGTATAAAAGACAAGGAATGCAATGGGACTGATTGGTACAAAAGACAAGGAATGCAATGGGACTGATTGGTATAAAAGACAAGGAATGCAAGTGGACTGATTGGTATAAAAGACAAGGAATGCAAGTGGACTGATTGGTACAAAAGACAAGGAATGCAATGGGACTGATTGGTACAAATGCAAGTGGACTGATTGGTATAAAAGACAAGGAATGCAAGCGGACTGATTGGTACAAAAGACAAGGAATGCAAGCGGACTGATTGGTATAAAAGACAAGGAATGCAATGGGACTGATTGGTACAAAAGACAAGGAATGCAATGGGACTGATTGGTACAAAAGACAAGGAATGCAAGCGGACTGATTGGTATAAAAGACAAGGAATGCAATGGGACTGATTGGTATAAAAGACAAGGAATGCAAGTGGACTGATTGGTACAAAAGACAAGGAATGCAATGGGACTGATTGGTACAAAAGACAAGGAATGCAATGGGTCTGATTGGTATAAAAGACAAGGAATGCAATGGGACTGATTGGTACAAAAGACAAGGAATGCAAGTGGACTGATTGGTACAAAAGACAAGGAATGCAAGTGGACTGATTGGTACAAAAGACAAGGAATGCAATGGGACTGATTGGTACAAAAGACAAGGAATGCAAGTGGACTGATTGGTATAAAAGACAAGGAATGCAATGGGACTGATTGGTACAAAAGACAAGGAATGCAATGGGACTGATTGGTACAAAAGACAAGGAATGCAAGCGGACTGATTGGTATAAAAGACAAGGAATGCAATGGGACTGATTGGTACAAAAGACAAGGAATGCAATGGGACTGATTGGTACAAAAGACAAGGAATGCAAGCGGACTGATTGGTACAAAAGACAAGGAATGCAAGTGGACTGATTGGTATAAAAGACAAGGAATGCAAGTGGACTGATTGGTACAAAAGACAAGGAATGCAAGTGGACTGATTGGTATAAAAGACAAGGAATGCAATGGGACTGATTGGTACAAAAGACAAGGAATGCAATGGGACTGATTGGTACAAAAGACAAGGAATGCAATGGGTCTGATTGGTATAACAGACAAGGAATGCAAGCGGACTGATTGGTACAAAAGACAAGGAATGCAAGTGGACTGATTGGTATGAAAGACAAGGAATGCAAGTGGACTGATTGGTACAAAAGACAAGGAATGCAAGTGGACTGATTGGTATGAAAGACAAGGAATGCAAGTGGACTGATTGGTATAAAAGACAAGGAATGCAAGTGGACTGATTGGTATGAAAGACAAGGAATGCAATGGGTCTGATTGGTATAAAAGACAAGGAATGCAAGTGGACTGATTGGTACAAAAGACAAGGAATGCAAGTGGACTGATTGGTATAAAAGACAAGGAATGCAATGGGTCTGATTGGTATAAAAGACAAGGAATGCAATGGGACTGATTGGTACAAAAGACAAGGAATGCAATGGGACTGATTGGTACAAAAGACAAGGAATGCAAGCGGACTGATTGGTATAAAAGACAAGGAATGCAATGGGACTGATTGGTACAAAAGACAAGGAATGCAATGGGACTGATTGGTACAAAAGACAAGGAATGCAAGCGGACTGATTGGTACAAAAGACAAGGAATGCAAGTGGACTGATTGGTATAAAAGACAAGGAATGCAAGTGGACTGATTGGTACAAAAGACAAGGAATGCAAGTGGACTGATTGGTATAAAAGACAAGGAATGCAATGGGACTGATTGGTACAAAAGACAAGGAATGCAATGGGACTGATTGGTACAAAAGACAAGGAATGCAATGGGTCTGATTGGTATAAAAGACAAGGAATGCAAGCGGACTGATTGGTATGAAAGACAAGGAATGCAATGGGTCTGATTGGTATAAAAGACAAGGAATGCAAGTGGACTGATTGGTACAAAAGACAAGGAATGCAAGTGGACTGATTGGTATAAAAGACAAGGAATGCAATGGGACTGATTGGTACAAAAGACAAGGAATGCAATGGGACTGATTGGTACAAAAGACAAGGAATGCAATGGGTCTGATTGGTATAAAAGACAAGGAATGCAAGTGGACTGATTGGTATGAAAGACAAGGAATGCAATGGGTCTGATTGGTATAAAAGACAAGGAATGCAAGTGGACTGATTGGTACAAAAGACAAGGAATGCAAGTGGACTGATTGGTATAAAAGACAAGGAATGCAATGGGTCTGATTGGTATAAAAGACAAGGAATGCAAGCGGACTGATTGGTACAAAAGACAAGGAATGCAAGTGGACTGATTGGTATAAAAGACAAGGAATGCAATGGGTCTGATTGGTATAAAAGACAAGGAATGCAAGCGGACTGATTGGTACAAAAGACAAGGAATGCAAGCGGACTGATTGGTATAAAAGACAAGGAATGTAATGGGACTGATTGGTACAAAAGACAAGGAATGCAATGGGACTGATTGGTACAAAAGACAAGGAATGTAATGGGACTGATTGGTACATTTTTTTTTTGCTAATGTATAGAACTTTTTTTTTGTTAATGTATAGAACCACTTTAGAACTCTATTCTCACGAAAAATAAAAAAATTTCAACCACCAAAAGGTTACTTTTCAGACCATCAAAGTTGACGCGTTTTTCACTAAAAGTTGTAATTTTCAGTGAAAAATGGGTCAAATTTGATGCTTTGAAAAACTAAGTTAAAATTGTTTAATTTTTCTAAAATTTTGTGAGCACATTGAGCAACTCAAGAACTCCGTTTTTGTAGTTGACATCTTTTTCCTTTCGATTGCAATCCAGTTAGTTAGATTAAGATGACTTTGATTTTGGAGCCTCTTGGCTTCCACGCGACCTAACTAACTGGATAGTGGTCCTCTAAAAAATTTGCCAATTAAAAAAATAGAGCGCTAGAATTGCTCAATGTGCTCAAAAAATTTCAGAAAATTTCAATGACTTTAACTTAGTCTTTCAAGCCATCAAAGTTGACATTCAAACGTTAGTTTTATTGTCTCCAGGCAAATTTCTAGTCTCAGTTTGTGCTTTCTGTTTGCCAAATCTACAGACATCGTCAGAAGTGAACAACGGAGGATTCAGATGGCGTCATGGATCAAAGAAGGACGCTGGATAACAAGTCTCGGTGATTTTAATAATTGTTTTTGTTGCTAAAAACGATAAAATTCGCTGAAAATTGTCGTTACGGAGCATGAAAAAAAAACGCACATTTTTGCAAAAAAAAATTACAGCTTTCTCAACGTCAACAGCATTTTTGTCACTTTTCGAACACATTTTTTTTCATATGGACTTTTGTTCAACGAGGCGCCGATTTTCTAGTTCTGAGCCCGAGCTCTGACAGAGTGTTCCCCCAATTGAAACTCTTTATTATTTTAGGGGTCACACTTGTCAACTCTTTCTCATTTTTTCAGCTACGATTTTCCGTTTCTAGCTGACTTTCTAGTGCCACTTTAGATCACCCGATGGCTAATCTTTATTTAATGGGTTCTCTTCAGTGACACTAGATGGGGACCCTTTTAAATTCAGACAAACAGAAGGGATTCGAAGCCAAGGAACAGTGAAGTCCAAGTGTCTTTCCTCCCATTCTTTTTTTCAAAAATTTTTTTTGCTACCAGGTCAAAAATCAAAAATCCTGGATTTTCAAAAATAAAACGAGAAGAAAATATAATTAATGTTTTCCTTTGATCCAGTGAGTGTTGGCTGCTTGGAGTCGTTGTCGTGTTGTCTTCTGGAAATCAAAAATTGAATTTTAAGAGACATTCTACGAATAAAGTGAGCATCAGTGTTCACAATATTTTCAAATTGATTATTTCTGTATTGGCTTCGAAAAATGTGTTAAAATCGAATAGTTTTTCTTTGATAGATAATAATGAAATATTTTCATACATTGATTGAACTCGACATTTGCGAAACGACAAAGTTTCGAAACGTCAAAATTCTGAAACTTTTCTGTTACCGTACCACTTATGGTCCAATGAAATCCTTGTCGTTGCTCCGTGTGCTTGTTGTCGTTGTTATTAGGCTGTCTGGAAAAATTTAAAATTGAATTTCAAACTGTTGAATTTTCAAACAAGATTCAAAATTTGGAAAGTTGGGAAATAACTTTTTTTTAATTCTAAGATTTTAACTTTTCTATAAAAGCACTCACCTTTTCTGGATTCCATTTTGAAGACGGAGCCACGGGGAAATCACAAAAGTAAAAAGTGATGGTCTCTGAAAGAAAAAATGCATTGATATATACCGTATATAATTTAGGGGTAATTATTTTCTACCACGCATTCAAATGTAAATATCTTTTTTCAGGAGAATCATGTAAAAATATGGTCAACAGAAAAAATTGTCCTTATTAAAAAAGCTATCGATTGGTTAAAAAACTGTCAAATTTCATAAAAAGTTAACAAAGTTACGCTCGGTGTTGCCGAAAAGTTGCCGATTTCGACATTTTCGGAAGGTAACTTGTCAGCATTACAGGGCGTAATTCTGTTAATTTTTCATGAAATTCGACAAATTTTTCAGTAATCGATAGTTTTTTTAATAGGGAACGTTTTTTCCATTGACCATAATTTTACCCGATCCCCCTGAAGAAAGTTATTCACACTTGAATGCGTTGCCGCACAGTCCTGTTTCTGAATCAAAAAAGGTGCACTTACCAGGTCAAAAATCATCAAAAAGACCCCTGGATTTTGAATCGAATATGGTTTTCGTTTTCTTTGACCCAGCGCTTGGCGTCGTTGTCATGTGAACTTCTGGAAATCGATGTTCTTATTCCAAAAGTTTGGAAACTCTTACAAGGGAACCATCAGACCCCGTTAGTTCATTTGCTTATCTCGCTTTAGTCAAAAATCCTCAACACATTTTTGTTTCGACCCGATACCCGGAGCCTAGATATGGGTGCTCAAAGTTTCAAATGTAACATTTCAGTGCTCTTTTTAGGGTTAGAAAATTTCCCGATCTGAAATCTTGGCAGCATACGTACATAGTTTTGTCTACGCTATTCAATGGCATAATTTTTGTAGAAAAAATTGAAAACAATTTTTTTTAAAATTTTTTTTTTAATTCCTTGTTACTAGAAAAAATACTCACCTGCTGTCCATGTAAGTCGAGCGGTTCCGACATCTTGCAATCCTTTTGAAATCATCCTCGAGTTCGCCAAAAAGCCATCCATTTTCCACACTTTCGATCCTTCTTCTTCTTCAATTCCTTCGTTCGGAGAGCCTATGAATGCTGCTGAGCACTCGACTGAAGGCTTCTAAAGCCTCCAGACCACCCCTGAAACTGGCTGAAATATTACCAGGACAAACCTACTGCGTGAGTGAACCCACACCAGTATACTAGGAATGCTATTCAGGTGATCTATTCATGTAATAAACTAGAAGTTGGGAGAGCCTATGAATGCTGCTGAGCACTCGACTGAAGGCTTCTAAAACCTCCAGACCACCCCTGAAACTGGCTGAAATATTACCAGGACAAACCTACTGCGTGAGTGAACCCACACCAGTATACTAGGAATGCTATTCAGGTGATCTATTCATGTAATAAACTAGAAGTTGAGAGAGCCTATGAATGCTGCTGAGCACTCGACTGAAGGCTTCTAAAGCCTCCAGACCACCCCTGAAACTGGCTGAAATATTACCAGGACAAACCTACTGCGTGAGTGAACCCACACCAGTATACTAGGAATGCTATTCAGGTGATCTATTCATGTAATAAACTAGAAGTTGGGAGAGCCTATGAATGCTGCTGAGCACTCGACTGAAGGCTTCTAAAACCTCCAGACCACCCCTGAAACTGGCTGAAATATTACCAGGACAAACCTACTGCGTGAGTGAACCCACACCAGTATACTAGGAATGCTATTCAGGTGATCTATTCATGTAATAAACTAGAAGTTGAGAGAGCCTATGAATGCTGCTGAGCACTCGACTGAAGGCTTCTAAAACCTCCAGACCACCCCTGAAACTGGCTGAAATATTACCAGGACAAACCTACTGCGTGAGTGAACCCACACCAGTATACTAGGAATGCTATTCAGGTGATCTATTCATGTAATCAAACTAGCACTCGACTGAAAGCTGCTAAATCCTCCGGATACTACAGTCATAACCCAAAGGTGGAGTCATCAATCGATTTGTCATATTTTGTTATCTCCATCGCTGATTCCTCCTCGTCGAATCGCATCTGAAAAAAATCAAAATGATTAAGAATGATCTTAAAAGACGATGCTGAAAAAAATTTTCGATGTTCTGGATTTTAGCAGAATAAATGAATGACAATTCGCAGTTTCTGAGAATTCGAAATTTCAACTTTTTCCAAACTTCCAAAACCTCTAGTTTCAAAAACTTAAAATTCAAACATTCCGGATCGAGAATTCGACATCTAAAAATTCAAGGAATTCAAGACTCAGAGATTTCGATATGCGAAAATTCCGATGATTCAAGAAGGCTCCAATAAAATCTCTCCGAAACGCCTAGAATCGAGAGTTTTTTACAATTAATGTTCTCACAAAAACAACTTTGGTAATTCGACTAATTTCAACTATGCTGAATGTAAATTCTGTAATTCACAACAATAATATTCTACTAAACTCGGAAGTTTCAGTAATTAAAGTTTCAAAAAATAGAAAAACCCCGATTTTCCTAGAGGCAAATTATCGATTATACTGTTTAGAGAATAAAGAAGAAACAATGATTTTTCTAAGCTTTCAGATGTGACAGTTGCAAAACGGAATAGTTGCAAAATAACTGGTCTCGAGTTGGGAAAGTTGCGAAATGTCTCGGGACCAAAATCGGCATGATTTGTAATTATATACCGTAAAACCTCTAATAGAAGGACACCTCTATTAGAAGAACACCCCTAATAGAAGGACACCCAAGTGAGCCAGAAAAGAGCACTTTCTCAGATTTCTGTGCATCTGAAAGTAGTCTCAATCGATTCCTTGTCAAAAATAAACTAGGATTCATATGAAATACATTATGAATTGCTTCTCAAAATATTGTTATGGATACTTTTTTGAAATTGGAATTTTGATTTTGAGGAGGTTGAACAATAGAAGGACATGTCCCTCTATTAGAGGTTTTACGGCATTTGTTTAATGTAGCAGTTTCAAAACGTCCAGTTGCGAAACGACGCAGTTTCAAAATTCGAAATTCTGATTTTTTTTCTGTTACTGTACCTAGGATGATCCAGTGAAATCATTTTTGTGGCTCTGTGCTTGTTGTCGATGTCATTTGGCTGTCTGAAAAAATCAAAAATTGAAATTTTTAACTGTTGAATTTTCGCTTCAAAATTTGAAAAATTGCGAAATACATTTTTATATTCCAAGATTCTGACTTTTTCTAAAAATACTCACCTGATCGGGGGTCCAATTTCCGGTAGGAGCCATCGAGGGTCACAAGTGTTGAGATTGAATGTATCTGGAAGAAAAATGCATTGATATAAGTCATATATAATATACGGGGGGAAAAAAACAAATTCATAACATTTTGAGAACCAAAAGAAGCCAAAAAACTAGGAGGAAAAATCCAAAAAGGGAAAGAAAACAAAAATCGATAAATTTTCTGAGATCGAGAGGGGGAGGAGGCGATAGATCAAAATGTGTGACCTACGGAAAATTTTTAAATTTTTTGTTGGAGGTCTAGGATGACGTTTTCCCGGGTTATAACTTCGTTTTATGTTCAAAAAGGGGTTTCAAAATTACAAATTTGCAAATTTACAGACATCGTCAGGAATTGGCCACGGAGGATTCGGATGACGTCATGGATCGAAGAAGGACACTAGAGAAATAGTTTTGAAGATTTTTTTCTTTTTTTTTGTTGTAATTCATAAAACTCGGTGGAAATGAGAAAAAAATCAGTTCGTTATGTCAAGTTGACTGAATTTTGTCGCATTTTGAAGTCTTTTAACTTTCAATCAACTTAACTAACTGGATCGCGGTCCTATAAAAAATGTGTCAACTACAAAAATAGAGGTTTTGAGTCTCTCTATAAATTCAGCAACTTAAAAAAAAAGCGGATTCCTGAAAACCACAGTTCCAGGCCCTAAAAAACGACCTATTTTCTACTGGAAATCACAATTTTTAGTGAAAAATGCGTCGACTTTGATGGTCTAAAAAATAACCTTCCCGTCAATGAAATTTTTTGATTTTTTGTGAGCGTAAAATTCTAGAGTTGCTTGATGCATCCACAAAATTTCAGGAAAATCGGGTATCTGGAAATCACTTTTTCAGACCCTCAAAGTTGACAAACAACTGAGGCTCTCTTTTTCGGGGTCCCGTTGCGAAATGTCTATGTAGTTGCGTAACGACGCATTTTCAAAATTGCGAAATGTTTTGCTACCGTACCTCTTATGATCCAGTGAGATCCTTGTCGTGGCTCTGGGCTTGGTGTCGTTGTCATTTTTTCATCTGAAAAAAAAATCGAAAATTGAAACTTTGAATTTTCAAACGCGCTTTGAAAGTTGCGAAATGTCTTTTTCTGAAAATACTCACCTTATCAGGGGTCCTTTTTTAAGTCAGAGCCATCGGGGGTTACAAGTCTTGAGATTGAAGGTATCTGGAAAAAAAAATGCATTGATAAATACGGGGAACTAAAACAAGAACCAAAACATCCAAAAAAACAAGGACGACAAATCGAAAAAAGAAAATAAAAATCGATGAATTTCCCACGGCAAAGAGGAGGAGGAGACGGTAGATCAAAATGTGTGACCCACAAAAATACTTTTTTGGTAGGTCTAGGATGGCGTAAATCGATAAATTGTCCGTCTTTGGTTCTATCTTGTTGCCCCGCCCCTTCCCTCTTTGATCTTTGAACACCCATAACTTTCTTCAAAATACTGATATCGAAAATTCAAACTCTACAAAATGTGTAAAATATAACGATGAGCAATTTTGTAGTTGAAAATTTTTTGATAGCTATAACGGCTCTTGAGTTATTCCCCCTGAAAGATCAAGCAATAAAAGAAACACCAAAAAAAGTTCGGGCCGAACCGGGGTTTGAACCCGGGACCTCTCGCACCCTAAGCGAGCATCGTACCACTAGACCATCCGGCCACATTGGAAAAAAGAGGGAAAGCGTGTATAAGAGAAATGAGGGAACTGGAGGGGGTGGTGGATGTTATTGGGAGAGAAAAAAAAGGGAGAGAGAAGCGGTGACCCACAACGAGAGATGAGGAAGAGAGGGGGGAGCCGGAAAATATTTTATGATGACGTAATTTTGATAATGGGGATTATGATTATGAAATTAGATGTGACGTTTCGCAGGTGTGACATTTCGAAAGCAAACCTTTCGAAATGCCAAACTTTCGAAACGTCACACTTTCGAAACGTCACACTTGCGAAACGTCATCTTTCGAAATGTGTAACACCATTAAGAACTTGCTCCCAATTTTAACGTAATTTTCAATGATTCTAAATTTCGACGTTAATGCAATTTTAACGCAATTCCAATTCACAAAAAACAAACACACAATCTGACCTGTAATGACTCCCAATTGTAATATGGGTTTTGGCTCGAGACTATGCGGAAAATAATCAGCACAAAAAGTTATCCAAAGATTGTAAACCTTTTTTTTCGCATATTAACGGTTTTCGAGAAAACCGACTTTTTCTGAAATTTTTGTGAAATGCGAAAAGTCCAACTTCAAAAAATCATAACATTGTTCGTTGTGGACGGATTTTAAAAAAACTAAAATGCATCAAAAAGCCCATCTAATGTAAATTCAGAAAACATAAAAAAATTGTTATTATTCAATGTGTGACTAAAAATATTGATTGAAAACCAAAAACTTTCAACTAGCCAAAATGACATAAAGACGTTTTGGAGAAATTGCCATTTCTAAATTTTGCCTTAAATGAAAGAGCATGTTTAGTTTAGTAAAAATGAATTGCAAAATATAGGGGTAACCGTTCAAATACGAAAAAAAAATTTATTTGAAAAAAATTTTTTTTTGAGATTTTTTGAAAATCGTAATTTTTCATGCATATTTCGTATCAATGTATAATAAATAATTAAAATACCGTATTTACTCTAATAGACCGGCACCTCTATATGTCCGGCACCCTCTAATAGACCGGCAGTCAAATGATCATTTTGAAAAATAAACCGGCAGCCTCCAATAATCCGGCACCCCAAAAATTAATGAAATTGGAAAGTACTATTTTTTGAGAAATTCGAATTTTTTCCAGTGTTTTTCACACAATTTCAATATTTATCAGCATTTCGAATAGTGTTTGCTTTTTAAACTATTCAAAAAAGGCTTTATCATGCTCATTTTCAGTGAAAAAGCAACATTTTTTTGTTAAATTTTTTATAAATTGACTCTTTGAAAAATAGACCGGCACCCTCTAAATGACCGGCACTCTCTAATAAACCGGCATCAAAATGAGGACCACGAAAAATAAACCGGCATGCCGGTCTATTGGAGTAAATACGGTATTCGGAAACTACTTTATTCAGGCTTTCAAATGAGCTATAGAACTTTTAATCATTTCAAGTTTGAAGCTTTCAGCGACCGTTCAAAGTTCATACTCGAATTTCAACGGAGATCTACAGTACGGAAAATCTCGAAAATTTGAAAATGATCCTAGAGCTTCAATTTTTTTTAGTTTTGTAGCAAATTCAATTTTAAATCAAACTTTCAACTAACACTTTTCTCTATCTCTTTGTTTTCATTATCAAAATTTGATTTTTCTTTTCCAACTGGCTGTTTAGTAGAGATTCACATTTTTCTTGAAGGGATGAAGAGATAGAGAAAAGTGTCACTTGAAAGTTTGATTTGAAATCAAATTGGCTACAAAACTAAAAAAAGTTTGAAGCTCTAGGACCATTTTCAAATTTTCGAGATTTTCCGTACTGTAGATCTCCGTTGAAATTCGAGTATGAACTTTGAACGGTCGCTGAAAGCTTCAAACTTGAAATGATTAAAAGTTCTATAGCTCATTTGAAAGCCTGAATAAAGTAGTTTTCGAATATTTTAATTATTTATTATACATTAATACGAAATATGCATGAAAAATTACGATTTTCAAAAAATCTCAAAAAAAAATTTAAAAAAAAAAAATTTTTTTTCGTATTTGAACGGTTACCCCTATATTTTGCAATTTATTTTTACTAAACTAAACATGCTCTTTCATTTGAGGCAAAATTTAAAAATGGCAATTTCTCCAAAACGTTTTTATGTCATTTTGGCTAGTTGAAAATTTTTGGTTTTCAATCAATATTTTTAGTCACACAATGAATGATAACAATTTTTTCATGTTTTCTAAATTTACATTAGATGGGCTTTCTGATGCATTTTAGTTTTTTAAAATCCGTCCACAACGAACAATGTTATGATTTTTTGAAGTTGGACTTTTCGCATTTAAAAAAAATTTCAGAAAAAGTCGATTTTCTCGAAAACCGCTAATATGCGAAAAAAAAGGTTTACAATCTTTGGATAACTTTTTGTGCTGATTATTTTCCGCATAGTCTCGAGCCAAAACCCATATTACAATTGGGAGTCATTACAGGTGAGGGGACCCTTCCCTCCCTCTCTCTTCCAAGAGACTATCCAGGAAAAGAGATTTGGTTGAGAGACGCCAGACAATAAATGGTTAGCCGCTTCTGTACAGAAGATTGAAATCCATCCCCGCTGAGACATAAGGGAGAATTGAGAGGGTGATAGAGAAATGAACTTGAGGAAACTGTCCGGGGCCGCTCATTGGATGACTCATTTGTGTTTATACGAACGTTTTAACATGTGTTGCTTTTTTTGTTTCTACATTGTTGAACGCGTAATTTTCGAATCGCGCGTCGTTTTTAGGCAAATAATGTGCAAAAACCGCTATTCACAAAAGAAAATTTGTATTTTTACAGTATCATGAATTCGAACATCTTCAAAGACAGACCTTTCGTATGTCAGATTTGTTTGAAAGGATTTCGGTTCCGGTCAAATTTGGCTGAGCACAAATCGGTTCATACTGGAGAGAAGAAGGAGATTTGTAAGACTTGTGGTGCGGCATTTCGGTGAGTTTCTGGAAATTAAACAGAATTTTAACGGATGTTCGATTTTTACGTAGTTTTGAAAAACTTTCGATTATAACACAATTTTGACGGAATTTTGATTTTTACGCAATTTAACATAATTTTGACGAAGTTTTGATTTTTACGGGGACTGGGTTTGACTTCATTTCTGACGCGATTTTTACAGAATTTTAACGAATGGGTGATTTTTACGTTATTGTAACACAGTTTTGACGATTTTCACAAAGATTTGACGGAGTCTCAAATTTTGCGTCGTTTTAGCACTGTTTTGACGAAACCTCATTATCACGCATTTTTAACAAACTATAGACGAAGATTTCATTGTTACGCAATTTTTAGATAATTTTGACGAAATTTCAAATTTTACGTCATTTAAACGCAATTACAACAAAACTTCAGTTTTTACGCGAAATTCGTATTTTTCGGATTTGACAAAATTAACTTTGTCATAATTCATAATTCACAATCAACTTATTTTTACGCACGTTTGATTTTAACATGTTTTTGACAAATTTTTCATGATGGCTCGATTTTAACGAAATTTTTACGACTAATTTAACTTTGAACAATTTTTAACGCGATGTTCATTTTACGACTTCATTTTAACGCTATTCTAACTAAATTTTGACATAATTTTTGACTGTAACTGCATTTTTACGTAATATTAGGTTTTTACGATATTGACAGAATTATAACGCAATTTTCATTTAATATGTAATTTTGACGGGGTTTCCTTGGGTTTAGCGCGGTTTTAACGTAATTTCAATCAAACTAATCATATTCTTCATTACAGATTGAGAGGAAACATGACAAAGCACATGATCAAATACCACGAACTAAAGAAGGCTCCTGTAGCAAAAGTAATTTTCCATCGTTTTTTTTTCTTTAAAACTTTGAATTCTTTAGAAACCTGAACTCGAAATCCAGGATACACCCAGTCATCACTTTGACGTTCTTCAGAATGATCCGGTTACTGTATATCAGTTTTTGTTGAATGTTCAGAATTCTTATACTAATAGTGAGAAGGTATGCAATATTTTTTCACACAATTTTAATTCATTATTTTTGGTTTTCAGATGACTCCAGTTATGGGAAATTATAGAATTCAAGTTTTCGCGGATCGCAATGTTAATGAGCTTTACCGTCAAATCATGAAAATTATTAAGGAAGGAGGGATGTAAAAATTCGAGTATTTTTTTGTATGCCAGGTTAACTCAAGCTCATTTTTTGAATTCCTACTTTTAACTGTTCTTATATGTCCATAATTTTTACAACTTTAATGAAAATCTTAATTTTTACTTTTTTTTGTAATTTTGACTAGAAAATCACGGGAAAATTGACGGCCCGGATCGCAACCCTGATAGAGTAATTTTTTTGACTTCCTAGTTTAGAGTCCGATTGGACAGATGCATCCCCAACTGGAAATCTTTATTGTCTCGGAGTAACATCTATTAACTCTTCCTCTTTTGTTGGATCTTTTTTCATATTCAAACTGGCCAGAGATTACAAATATTTGCTTTTCTAGTAGACTTTTCAGATTATTCACCAAAATTTCCAGCGCCACTTCAGATCACCCAATTGTTAAATTTTTTATTAGTTGGGTTCTCTTCAGTGACACTTTAATTTTGGGTTTAGAATCAACAATACGACAAAAATGGAGCCAAGGAACAAATAAGTGTCTCTCCTCCCATTGTTTTCGCCGTCGAATTTTGTACAGTGCACCATGGAGCAGTTTTATTGTATAAAAGGTAAAGAATGTTGAAGAAGAAACTCGCAAAATAAAAATATTAAAGAGGCTGATAAGGAAATGTGTAGAAGAGAACCGAAAGCAGGCGTATGGCTCGCAAATGGGAAATTACACAGTTAAAGATTCCTAGAAAAATGGAGTTTCTTCTTTCTCAACTTTTGCGAAAATGAGCATTTTTGATTTAGGGGTTCCGTTTTCATTTTGGAGGTCGTGAGTGTCCAGAACAATATGAAGATAGTAATCCGGATTAAGCATTTGAAAGTACCAAATCTTTTTGACATTCGGGATAGTACGGTATGGTTCACCAATCAGAGCATGAAGTTGTGCATTAATTGAAAATGTTTTGAATTTGATTTTGAATTTTTCAAGCGTTGATGATTCGAGAAGCTCCTGAAAAATAAAAATAAAAATAGTTCAAAATCGACATGGTTCTAACTCACGGCTTTCAAACAACTAATGTCATATGAATCAATGTGTTGCACCTGGATATCTAGATTAGCTAAATGAGAGATATTCATTCTTTGAAGACGAGTTATTACTGTGAAATCTTTGATCAAAAGCTGAGTTGCGTTTTTCCACTGCTCAGTAGTGGAGAGCTCATAAACTTCCAAATAATAATCAGGAAGCGGTTTCGAATTTCGAACATCTGGCGAGGGGTGAAATTTTGGTAAGGGGGTCTTAATATGGATCTTCTTCAATGAATCCTTGGCGAGATGTGGTAACACATGCATCACTTCCTTTACCGATGTCGCACTCATCGTAAATGTTTCGACCTTCAAAGCATTCTCTCGTTTTCGAAGTGCCTCTCTAAGTTTAATCAAAAACTCAAGAAGAGTTGAACGTGACGATCTATCCATTTCGTCTTCGCGGAATATAATATTGAGCTCCTTAAGACAAGTCTTCTGGTGCATCAAATTGATATGAAAATTGTGCGCGGCAATTTCCATGCTGCTGCGGATGTCACTCTTGTAGCCGTCAGTGTTCAATTCTATATTTGTAATTATTTCCTTCTGACCATTAATTGTTAAGATGTACGTTTTGATATGAGGTTCCGGTTTAACGTCATCGATACATTCTCGAACTCCTCTCGACACTTTTCGAAGTCTTTGACTGAAACGGCAATGAACATTCTGTTGAACAATGTGGAAACTCACATGTCAAAACACTCAAACTTTGACAAAACGTTTTCCATAATTACCGAATTTGCCAGAACATTCAAGGCCTGCTGTCTTTGTAGTACATCTGAAATCAAGAGTTGAATGTTTCAATTCATCATTAATTCATCTTACCCTCATCAGCAGTGAGCCGACCGATAGAAGATGTCTGTGAAAACGTTGTATTTTAAAACCCAGGAAGAAGAATTTACAAAGGTGATACTGTTACTGGTAGACTTTATATGATATAACTCATTGTGTAAAAATTGGGAATAACGTTGTTGGTAGCCATGCTTGAAAACCACCACGACTTTTCTAGTGATTTTGGATAGAAGAGCAATCTGAAGTGAACAAATTCAGCTTACTGATACACCATTTCATGTCAGATTACCTTCTTCAAACCTTCAACATACTCTCTCTGCCATACTTCCATCTCAATGTACAAGAATTCGGCTCTGTTGTAATTACTCCAGCCATTTGCTAAATCCTCCAAGTTTCCCATTCCATTCCGTGATTCGAGTGTTAAATAAACCCCGCCCAGCTTCATTGGATCCAAAAAACGAATAATAGACATTGCTTCCGATACAGTAGTAGGGGTTAAACGGAAAAAACCTGCTTGAAGTGGTTGAGCTCTCGCTGCTACTGATTCTTTCAAAGTCTCTAAAATCCTGGTTGTGATTGGATCAACGACGTTGAAATCGTTCGAATTCAGCCCAAACACTTTCAGCAAGCAGTTTTGGTTTTTCACAAGCAAGTATATATCTTCACAAGCGACGTCTACGAAATGCTTATTGTCGATATACTTTTTTCGATTTTCGTTGGCCACCCATGTTCCTCCTATGTCCTCGGTGTATTTTAAACATATAGTATCGCCGAACGTGTCAAGCGCGATGTAGATTTCTCTTTCACAGTAAGTGATTGCAATTACATTTATATTGTTCTTCTCTCCTTCACTCAGCCACTCATATAAGAGACGTGAAATTTCAAAATATTTTTTTTGGAAATTAATTTAGGAAAAGTAAGAAATTACTGTGAATTCACATATTTTTTCCGCGGAACAGAAATGTGAAAAGGGAAAATCAACGTGAATAGAAACAAAATCACAGAAATTTCGAAAGCTTTCTGTGCAAATTTCCAAAATAAAAAATTTTGAAATTTCACGTCTCTTATATGCATTGCTCATCGTGAGCGAAGGTACTGAAAACTGAAACTTATTTCTGTCGAAAGGAAGGAATGAAGAAAAAAAAGAACGACGTTCCCAATAAAAACGTAAAAAACCAGTTGTTATCAAAAAAAAGTTGTCAAACCGATACTCAAAATTTGTGAAAAAATACATTAGAAACGAGCAGAGTGATCGAGAAAAGTTGAAAATAAGCAGTCTCATAACGCTATCAGTTGACTCTTTAGTGAGAGAATTGATAAACATATTAAAACGGAAGAGACTGAAAATGAGAGACTGAAAACCATGATAGAAGTGATAGCAAAACTGCAGAGAAGTCAGAGAAATTAGAGTCGGCACTGACACCTCAGACCGTAATACGAGAGCGAAACGTATTAAAAAACGTCTTAAAAACGTATTAAGAAACGTATTAAGAAACGTGTTAAACGATAAGTTAGAAGGATAGAGATAAGCGGTGCAAGAACAGAACACGGTATGTGCTAAAGAATCTATTTATTATTGACGAAAGGAGGATAATAAATGGCGGATAAAAGTGTATTCGAAATTATTATCAAAAAGGTGTGGAAAACCCTACGGTGGGCGATTGGAGTCGTCGAAAGGAGCCGTGGGATGAAAAACCACTACGAAAGGATGGCCAAAAGGTGGAAAGGTGTTGGTCACTCAAACTATCTGGTTTGAGTGGCGCTTGGGGTGAAAACTACGCGCAAAACGTGGCGTGGCGGCTGTAAAATCATAGCGCGCTGACCGGCGACTTAAGGAACACTCTAAACGGAGAGGGAGTCGCGACGCACCTCACGCGACGACCGTCGGCGGTGCAACTGCCGATTTTAGACCAGAGTTTCGAATAAGTAGGTCAACATCTCTTCCACACATTTCCTTATCAGCCTCTTTAATAGTTTTATTTTGCGAGTTTCTTCTTCAACATTCTTTACCTTTGATACAATAAAACTCATTCTTTTTGCTCTTTTTTCCACACTTTTTATAATTTCAGAATGGGCTGTGTGGAGGGGCCCACCTAGAGGAGTTGGTACTCTGGGCTCCGCCGATGTGTTTCCTTTGAAACTCTGTGTTTTTGTGTCGTCTCTAACGCTTGTACGGATGGATGAGCGGTGCTAATAACAGAAGACGTGTTTATCAGTGACCCATTTATTCATATGGAAATATTATATAAAGAATACAACATAATCCATTTAGAGAACATATGAGCAGCTGCGTACGGCGTCCTGCGAGCGCAGTGGCAAGTGTACGTGGCTGGTGACATCGCTGAAGTAAAGCTAGAAAGATTATAGGGGGATTATAGTTGCCCATGATATGGTGCAATTGCACCATTTCTTGGGTAACGAAATACACCAACAATCGTTCAATTGGCGCCGCCTGTCCAGGCGGCGCCAACAGCTATTCTTTTTTCTTTTAAAAACTTGAATTTTTCAGAAACCTGAACTCGAAATCCAAGACACACCCAGTCATCACTTTGACGTTCTTCAAAATGATACGGTTACTGTATATCAGTTTTTGATGAATATTCAGAATTCGGGTACTGATTGTGGAAAGGTAAGCATTTTTCAGACAAAATTTCAGTTTGTAGTTATTTTGGTTTTCAGAAGACTCCAATGATGGGCAATTCTAGAATTCCAGTTTTCGCGGATCGCAATGTCAATGAGCTATACCGTCTGCCACCTTCTCTCTTTAAATCGCGTAGGTTCTGCTACTCTTATAAAATCCCACTGGTATGGGCTGCCAAAAAAGGGGGCGTGGCATGTCAAAAAATATGGCGATTATTTTGAGGATTATTTTTTGCCATTTTCGAATGCTTATAACTCCGCTCAATCTCAATCATTTTTGAAATTTCTTTTTTCTTCCATTTTGAAATCTCTTTGCGTTTCTGTCGAATATTTGAACACGGTGATTGGTTAAGTTTGAGCTTAGCTATGAGCAGGAAAGCATGAGCCATCCTTTTTTTGAAAAATCTACAGAAAAATTTGGTTTTCCCCTCTTTTTTCATCAATTTCGCCATTCTTCTCTCGCTTATTTCTCGACGAATAGCGAGAACTTTAAGGCAAATTATATATCAAAAAATGCGCAAAAAAATTACGAAGAGAAACATATAAGTTTTGTATTTGTTTTCTTAAAAAATTTAATAAAAAATTGCGAAAAACTTTTCCTCCCGGATTTTTCATTTTTTCACCAAAACCTAAATTTTCCAAAATCGTCAATTTTGAATTTTTTCCGAAAATTTTTTTTGCATCCATTAGATAATTTTACGCTGAATTCAAAAATCTATATCAATTTTTGAAATTCCGATTATAAGTCAAGCTATGACCGGTGGTAGCTTGTCATATTTCCGAGGCGTCGGGTTTGGTATTTTATGTGATTTTTGTATCGATTTTTATATCAATCGATTCTAAATCATCTTTTCTATCATTATTATTATAGAGACCTGAGCAAAACGCCTTTTTTGCGCATTTTTGAGCTCATTTGTAATACACACGACTTCGCTGTGCACGTCCGTTCAGAAAGAACGGTGGTGGGGAAGAGGAGAGGCAGGAGAAGGAAAATAACGCCGACCGCAGTCATGTCCCTACCGTTCCTTCCTCCCTCTCATGTAGACACCTGTGGCGTAGTGGTAGTGGTGCAGAGCCTTGAGGGAAGAGTCACGGGTTCGATGCCGTGTTTGTCCGTTTGTTTTTTTATTTTTCTATGAAGTCCGGGAATACATTACAGAAACGCGTAAATTGCGTGTGGGGTGAAACTTGAATGGGATTTGAATTCGGGCTGGAGGTCTACCAAGTGAGGGGCCGTAGGCCCCGAATGCGATCTCATCAGATTGCGTTTGGATAAAATGGAATAGAAAATGAATGAAAAAGTCGTTGTAGGTGCGAAGCACCTGCAACGACTTTTTCATTCATTTTCTATTTCATTTTATCGAAGGCTACAACGGTGAACTAATTGTTCATTCATTTCAGCTTTAAGATTTTGAGTGTAGTAGAGGTGAAGCCTTATCGTTTTCGAAATATTTTGAACATAAACTTTTCTTTTTACAACTTCATACTTTTGAGTAATCACACCCCAATAAGTAACACGGCGCAGCCGTGTACAGCGACGCGAAGCGTCGCTTGTCAAATCATGAAAATTATTAAGGACGAAGGAATGTGAAAATTTGAGGATTTTTTGTACCAATAATTGTTCAAATCGTCAATTATTTGAACTCATACAAAACAAAAAAGTGCCCATGATCATTGCTCACTAGGGAATGACTCACAGAAGATGTGGAGTTTTGAAACGAGACCTATATCATCTGAAAGCTCATGGGCAACTGTATTCAAAACTGAATTCAGTTTTTGCGGCGGACTCAAAATAACGAAGAAAAATTGATTGAAACCTAAATTCAGTACATTTTTAGCACTGAATTTTTCACGTAAAAAATTAAAATTCTGAAATTCAAAATATTCATGAAAATGTACTGCATTTTGTGCTTATTTTTCATGTGTTTTCAAAAATTTCGAGGTTATTCGAAATCCGCCGCAAAAACTGATTTCACGTTTGGTATCAGAATTTTGTCAGCTTTCAGATGATATAGGCCACGATTCGAAACTCCACATCGAGTTTAGACCATTCCCTGGTCAGGTTGACTTTAAGCTGATTTTTTCTGATTTTTTTAAATAACGACCATCAGTTCTTATGTCTATAATTTTTCCAACTCTAATAATAATCTTGATTTTTACGTAATTTTTAAAAAAAGTCCGATATAACAGATGTTTCCCCAACTGGAAATCTTTATTGTCTTGGAATAACATCTGTCAACTTTTTCTCTTTTTTCGAACCTTTTTTTCAGATTCAATCTAACCAGAGACTCCAAAAATTTCTTCACAAGTGGTCGGAGTGAAAAAAAATGCAAATTAATTAGGTTGTTTGAGTTGAAGAAAAAGTCGGTCGGCGGAGGGAAAAATGTGACGCCTTTTTTTCAATTGTTTACCATTATTTTGGTAGAAAATTTTCAGTATTGCTATCACTACTATCATGGTTTTCAGTCTTCCATTTTCAGTCTCTTCCGTTTTAATATTTTTATCAATTCTCTCACTAAAGAGTCAACTGATAGCGTTATGAGACTGCTTATTTTCAACTTTTCTGGATCAATCTGCTCGTTTTTAATGTGTTTTTTACAAATTTTGAGTATCGGTTTGACAACTTTTTTTGATAACAACTGGTTTTTACATATTTTTATTGGGAACATCGTTCATTTTTTTCTCTACATTCCTTCCTTTCGACAAAAATAAGTTTCAGTTTTCAGTACCTTGGCTCACAATGAGCAATGCATATGAGTGGCTGAGTGAAGGAGAGAAGAACAATATAAGTGTAATTGCAATCAACTACTGTGAAGGAGAAATCGAAATCACGCTTGACACGTTCGGCGATGTACACCCTTTAAAATACACCGAGGACATAGGAGGAACATGGGTGGCCGACGAAAATCAAAGCGAGTATATCGTCAATAAGCATTTCGTAGACGTCGCTTGTGAGGATATAAACTTGTTTGTGAAAAACCAAAACTGCAAGCTGGAAGTGCTTGGGCTAAATTCGAACGATTTCAACGTCGTTGATCCAATCACAACCAGGATTTTAGAGGCTTTGACAGAGTCAGTAGCAGCGAGATCTCAACCACTTCCAGTTGCTTTTTTCCGTTTAAGCCCTACTACTGTATCGGAAGCAATGTCTATTATTCGTTTTTTGAATTCATCGAAGCTGGGCGGGGTTTATTTAACACTCGAATCACGGAATGGTATTGGAAACTTGGAGGATATAGCAAATGGCTGGAGTGATGACATAAGAGCCGATTTCTTGTACATTGAGATGGAAGTATGGCGGAGAAAGTATGTTGAAGGTTTGATGAAGGTAATCTGACATGAAATGGTGTATCAATAGGCTGAATTTGTTCACTTCAGATTGCTCTTCTATCCAAAAACATTGAAAAAGTCATGGTGGTTTTCAAGTATGGCTACCAACAACGTTATTCCCAATTTTTTCACCCTGAGTTATATCATATAAAGTCTACCAGTAACAGTATCGTCTTTGTAAGTTCTTCTTCCCGGGGTTTTAAAATACAACGTTTTCACAGACATCTCCTATCGATCGGTTCATTGCTGATAAGGGTAAGATAAATTATTGTTGAATTGAAACATTCAACTCTTCATTTCAGTACTACAAAGACGGTTACAAAACGCCTTTAAAGACTCCTTTTTAAAACATCAAGAAGAGTTGGGCAAATTGCAATTGGATGATTCAAATGATCTTGATAAACAGCAGGCCTTAAATATTCTGGAAAATTCGGTAATTATGAGAAACGTTCTGTCAAGGGTTGAGTGTTTTGACATGTGAGTTTCCACATTGTTCAACTGAATTTTTATTGCCGTTTCAGTCAAAGACTTCGAAAAGTGTCGAGAGGAGTTCGAGAATTTATCGATGATGATAAACCGGAACCTCATATTAAAATGTACATCTTAACAATTAATGATAAGAAGGAAATAATTACAAATATGGAAGTGAACACTGGCGGCTACAAGAGTGACATCCACAGCAGCATGGAAATCGCCTCGCACAATTTTCATATCAATTTGATGCACCAGAAAACTTGTCTCAAAGAGCTCAAAATTATATTCCGCCAAGACAAAATGGATAGATTCTCACGTTCAACTCTTCTTGAGTTTTTGATTAAACTTAGAGAGGCACTTCGAAAACGAGAGAATGCTTTGAAGGTCGAAACATTTACGATGAGTGCGACATCGGTAAAGGAAGTGATGCATGTGTTACCACATCTCGCCAAGGATTCATTGAAGAAGATCCATATTAAGACCCCCTTACCAAAATTTCACCCCTCGCCAGATGTTCGAAATTCGAAACCGCTTCCTGATTATTATTTGGAAGTTTATGAGCTCTCCACTACTGAGCAGTGGAAAAACGCAACTCAGCTTTCAATCAAAGATTTCACAGTAAAAACGAGTCTTCGAAGAATGAATATCTCTCATTTAGCTAATCTAGATATCCAGGTGCAACACATTGATTCATTAGACATTCGTTGTTTAAAAGCTGTGAGTCAGAACCATGTGGATTTTGAACTATTTTTTTATTTTTCAGGAGCTTCTCAAATCATCAACGCTTGAAAAATTCAAAACCAAATTCAAAACATTTTCAATAAATGCACGACTTACTCTCCTTGGTGAACCATACCGTACTATCCCGAAAAAGATTTGGTACTTTCGAATGCTTAATCCGGATTACTATCTTCATATTGTTCTGGACACTCACGACCTCCAAAATGAAAACGGAACCACCAAATCAAAAATGCTCATTTTCGCAAAAGTTGAGAAAGAAGAAACTCCATTTTTCTAGGAATCTTTAACTGTGTAATTTCCCATTTGCGAGCCATACGCCTGCTTTCGGTTCTCTTCTGCACATTTCCTTATCAGCTTCTTTGATAGTTTCATTTTGCGAGTTTCTTCTTCAACATTCTTTACCCTTCATACAATAAAACTCATTCGTTTTACTCTTTTTTCCACACTTTTTTTTTCAGAATGGGCTATGCCTGTCCATGGCTCCCTGAAAAATCGGAGCATTCGTTGTTCCTTCTTGATTTGGGTTCGTTGGGTTTGTTGGATTCGTATCGTCTTTTTTGAGTTTGCAGAGATCCTGATGATGGATCTCGTATCTGAAGTTTTTCAGGTATTTTTTGCCAAAGGTAATCTTTTCCATAGTTTTTTTCTTTTAAAAACTTGAATTTTTCAGAAACCTGAACTTGAATTCCAAGATACACCCAGTCATCACTTCGACGTTCTTCAGAATGATCCGGTTACTGTATTTCAGTTTTTGTTGAATATTCAGAATTCTGGAACTGGTAGTGGGAAGGTCAGCAATTTTTTCAAACAAAACTTCAATTCATGATTTTTGGTTTTCAGAAGACTTCAATCACGGGAAATTCTAGAATTCCAGTTTTCGCGGATCGTAATGTTCATGAGCTTTACCGTCAAATCATGAAAATTATCAAGGAAGGAGGGATGTAAATATCAAAAAGTGTCCATTAATATTGCTCAGGTTAACTTGAGGCCCATTTTTTCTGATTTTCCCTTTTTAACAGTTCTTATGTCCATAATTTTCTTTCAATTTTAATAATAATCTTAATTTTTCCGTAATTTTGAATAGAAAATCACACTTTTCAGGGACAAAATTGACGGCTCGTAGCCGGCCCGGATGGCAACTCTGATAAAAACGGCTAGTTTAAATTCGGATTTGACAGATTCATCCCCAACTGGAAATCACTATTGTCTCGGAGTAACATTTGTCAACTCTTCCCTTTTTTTTGGCCTTTTTTCATATTCAATCTGACCAGACTCTAAAAATTCTCTATTCTAGTTTCCAGCGCCACTTTAGATCCCCCATTTGTTAATCTTCATTAGTTGGGATCTTTACAGTGACACTATAATTTTGGGCTTCACAACCAAAGCAACGACGAAAATGGAGTTATTTCGGAATCTGAGCCAAGGAACAAAGAATTGTCTTTCCTCCCATTGTTTTGCCATCCAATTCTGTACAGTACTCCATGGAGCTCCACAAAGTGACAACTCAAAGATCCTCCTTGAGATTCTGGAAAGAAAAATGAAGTTTTGATATGATTCTGTAGCTAAAATCGTGGTTTCAACCTGTTACTATTTCGAGTCAATTTTTGACGCCAAAAATTTTTGATACCAAAATCGATTTTCGGCAAATAATCTTTTAGGTCTAATTTTAAAGCAAAGTACCGGTTGAAAGTAGGATTACAGTAATTTTTTCTCAAATGTTCGTCCCAATTCCAGTATTTAGGAAAATAACAATATTTTTGCACAAAAATCGTTAAAACTCGAGAAAATCGATTATCAAAACACCAACTTACATTTTTTCTAACCTATTTGAAAAAAAAATAGAATGTTTTGGAAAAGGTTAGAAAAAAATGTAAGTCGTTGTTTTGAAAATCGATTTTCTCAAATTTTAGCGATTTTTGTGCAAAAATATTGTTATTTTCGTAAATAATGGAATTGGGACGATCATTTGAGGAAAAAATGACTGCAATCCTAATTTAAACCTTCAAAATCAAGTTTTCAGGAAGACTCACTTTGAAATCGTCATTATGTATCCTGCGTTTTTCCAAAACTTTCTTCCATCGATTGTATATTTTGTTTACAGTTTTCGGAGTCCGAAGTTTGATCGATCGCTTCTTCTGTCCAATTGAATCTTCTTCGCTTCTGATTTCACCTCCCAAAATCGAGAATTTTCAAGATATTACAGAAAAGAAGAGGGAGGTTTTTGAGGAAGGGTTTGAATGATGGAGCCTAAGAATGCTCTAAAAAGTCAGTTGAAGACTTCTACAGTCTCCAGACCACCACTGAAACTGGCGAACCAGGACAACCTACTCCGCCGGAGACCGGGGCATTTGCGTAGGATTGCTATTCAGGTGGTCTATTTAGATTGTTATATTGGGAATCTTAAGAATGCTCTAAAAGTCGGTTGAAGACTTCTACAGTCTCCAGACCACCCCTGAAACTGGCGAACCAGGACAACCTACTCCGCTGGAGGCCAGGGCATTTGCGTAGGATTGCTATTCAGGTGGTCTATTTAGATTGTTATATTGGGAAGTCTAAGAATGCTTTGAAAAGTAGATTGAAGACTTCTACAGTCTCCAGACCACCCCTGAAACTGGCGAACCAGGACAACCTACTCCGCTGGAGACCAGGGCATTTGCGTAGGAATGCTATTCAGGTGGTCTATTTAGATTGTTATATTGGGAAGTCTAAGAATGCTCTAAAAAGTCGGTTGAAGACTTCTACAGTCTCCAGACCACCCCTGTAACTGGCGAACCAGGACAACCCATTCCTCTGGTGGCCAGGGCAATTGTATAGGTTGCTATTCAGGTGGTCTATTCAGGTAATTATGTTGGGCATGTTAAGAATACATAGAGAACTTAACTGAAGACTTCTACAGTCTCCAGACCACCCCTGAAACTGGCGAACCAGGACAACCCATTCCTCTGGTGGCCAGGGCAATTTGTATGGGCTGCTATTCAGGTGGTCTATTCAGGTAATTATGTTGGGTATGTTAAGACAACTCAGAGAACTTAACTGAAGACTTCTACAGTCTCCAGACCACCCCTGTAACTGGCGAACCAGGACAACCTATTCCTCTGGTGGCCAGAGCAATTGTATAGGTTGCTATTCAGGTGGTCTATTTAGATTGTTATGTTGGGGAGTCTAAAAATGCTTTGAAAAGTCGGTTGAAGACTTCTAAAGCCTCAAAAAAACATAACAGGGAGGGGGGGGGGGCGGGGCTTCTAAAGAAAGAGCAATAGCTCAATTTCGGGGAACCATCCATCCATCGATACCCGAAATCCTCCAAATCCTTCTCGTCACATCCACGAAACATCGAGACGCGTCTGAAAAAATCAAATTGATTGAGAATGTATTGAATTATGATGAGATTTTATGATTTTAAAAATTCCTCTCTTTCTTTTTCAACTCAATACTCTAATACATGGTGGCTAATAAGATACGTTCCAGAGCTGAACTACTCATTCAAATGTGAATAACTTTTTTCAGAAGGATCGAGTAAAAATACGGTCCACAGAAAAATGGTTCCTTATTAAAATAACTATCGATTGGTTAAAGAACCGTCAATGTTCATAAAAAATTAACAGACTTACGCCTTGTCTTGTAAAAAAGTTCCCGAGTTTGGCGATTTCAAGGCGTAACTCTGTTAATTTTTGCTAAAATTGGACGGTTTTTTAACCAATCGATAGCTGTTTTAATAAGGAATAATTGACCTGTGTACCGTATATCAACCCGATTCAATTGAAAAAACATGCCAAAAATCTTCCTCATTTTTTTCATTTTTCCGCATTCCTTACCTTCAAATCTTCGAAAATTGCCTAATTATGGCTCTCTTTTCGTTGCTCTCCACTCGATCGCTTCATCTGAAATTTGAATTATAAAATAAAAATAAGTTTCTTGTGAATTTCTACATCAACTGGGGTCCACTGTTGTGATTGAGTCATCCATACCTCAAGTTTCGAGTGAAAAGAGAATCTGAAAAAAATAACTAATTAAAAATCGATATATCAAAAAAAAAGATGGAGACGAAAAATAAAAACTTTTAAAATGAGAGGAAAAAAAATCGATAGAGAAAAAAATTTACTTTAGAAATTTCGCTGACAGGTCGGTCAAAAATTTTTAAAGATAAAAACATGTCTAGGATTTTTTGAACATAATTATTTTTAGAAAACATAATTTTTTTTTGAAAAATATACGAACTAGTAAAATATTAAGAGATAAAATTTCAAAAGATACAATTTTACTACCAATCGAACTGAAAAAATCGAAATTTTTCAAGTCACATTTTTTTGGAGAAAAAGTTTAAAAAATTGTTTGATTTTTAACATAATTTTTTCATTTATTATCGAAACATCCCAAGTTTCATCGCGCTCCATTGCGAACTTGGGGAAATTCAAAATTTTTAGGTTTCCCGCTCACTTGTTTCTCTTGTAGGTCACGTCAAATATGAAAATTTTGTTAATTTTTTTTTTTTGGTTTCGACGTGACCTACAAGAGAAACAAGTGAGCGGGAAACCTAAAAAATTTGAATTTCCCTAAGTTCGCAATGGAGCGCGATGAAACTTGGGATGTTTCGATAATTTGTCGGTAAAAAAAATCGGTCAAAACAAAAAAATAAATAGCCGGTAGATCAAAAACGGAATTTTTTGGTCTACTGTTCTCTACTGTTTGTGTCTCTTTTGAGGGCCCATACACACATAATGCCTATGATTTATCGATTTTTGAGATTTCACAATCATTTTTTCTCATTTTTTGCCCGTTTTTTTCGTCAAAAAAATGAGTTTTTGGTGATAAAATAACCAAATTTAGTGGATTTTCAAGTGTTTTTCATCGTTTTAAAACGATTTTTTAACTTTTTCGTAGTTCCATTTTAATTTTACTACTTTTTCAGAATCCAAAATCCCAAAATGTTTCAACCGCCACTACTACAACAACAACTGGATTTCGAGAACCCAGTGCAACCGCGAAAACTATTCATCGGAGGATTGTGCCACAGTGTCACTAATGAGCAGGTACTGTAGTTTAAAGGCGCATAGTGGTCTCAAGGGGGTTACTGTAACTACTGTAGAGTGTACTCGATTTTACAGTACGGCGGGATTACGGAGCATCGTTGTTAGACTTAAAAATCAATAATAACAAGAATAGAGTGCAAGTTACTGTAGTTATATGGGTACTGTAGCTTCAAACTCCCTAATATTCATTTTCAGATCTTCCACTATTTCTCCAAATACGGCCAAGTCGTCGATGCTGTTGTGATGCGGGACACCCAGACCAGGAACTCTCGTGGATTCGGATTCGTCACGTTTTCGACGATCCTCGAAGCGGAAATCGCAATGAATCAGAAGACACACATCTTGGGAGAGAAACAGGTAGATTTTGAGTTTTAGAAGATGATGAATTTGCTGCGTAGCCGTGTAAAAGTGATACTGCATTTGGTTTCATAGTTGGGACTGTTGAAAGTACTGTAGCTTGATCAGTTCTGTTTTAAATTTAACCAAAGTTACACCGTTTAAAGCAACGTAAAAAGAGCTTTAAAATGAGCCTAATTATGCATAGGTTGAAATTTTACAATTTGGCGTTTTCGCCTTTTTCCGTGACGGGACCCCAAAAAAAAATTTTTGAAGGGAAAAACTTTGAGATACTGTAACTGGGTCAGTTCTATTTCAAGTTCAAAGAAAATTATACTGTTGCAATTGGTGTAAAAAGGGCTTTAAAACAAATATAAATTTTCATTGGTTCAGTTTTTGAAAAAAAAAGAGTTTTGACCAGTCTTCGTGGCGAGACCCAAAAAAAAAGAAACTTTGGAAGTACAATAAAGTTTTGAGATACTGTAGCTTGGTTAGTTTTGTTCAAAATTTAATAAAAATTGTACCGTTGGAATTGCCGTTAAAAGAGCTTCAAAATAAATATAATTATGAATAGGTTCATTTTGTAACGTTTTCAGTTTCAGTCCTTTTCTTGGCCTGGCCCAACGAAAAGTAAATTTTGAAAAATACAATTTTGAGGTACTGTAACTTAATCAGTTTTGATCCAAATTTGATAAAAATTATACCATTAGAATTGGCGCAAAAAAAACTTTAAAATGAATGTATCTATAAAAAAGCTTAGTTTGAAACATTTATAGTTTTGACCATTTTTCGTGACGGGATCCAAAAAAAAAAGAAAATTTTGAAAAATACAATTTTGACGTACTGTAACTTAGTCAGTTTCACTCAAAATTTGATGAAAACTATACCGTTAGAATTTGTGTAAAAATAGCTTTAAACTGAGTATATATGCACAGGTTCAGTTTTTGAAAAAATTGAGTTTTGATCATTTTTCGTGGCAAGATCCAGTTTTCTATTTACAGATGTTTGAAAGACCGTAACTTGATTATTTTTGCTTTGAATTTTTTACAATAGCACCGCTAAAATTGACTTAAAAAGGGTCTTTGAAAAACATAATTATGCATGCATTTGATTTTATACAACTTTGAGTTTTGGCCATTTTTCGTGGTGGGCCCCAAATTTTGAAATGTACAATTTTCATGTCTTGTAACTTGGTCATTTCTTTTTTCAATTGAACATGAGTTATACCATTGAAATGGGCTTAAAAGGGCTTTAAAATAAATACAAATTAAATTAAATTTTCAAAAAATGTGATAAGAGAAACATGCAAAAACAAATTTGTTACAACACATTTTCCTTTGTTTTCCAGATCGACCTAAAACGTTCGATCCCTCGGGACAAGCCGTCTTCCACGATTACATCTTCAAAACTCTCGCCACGTCTTCTGAACTTCTACGTGAAACCTGAATGCAAACTGTTTCTCACTGGAATCAAAAGCGACGCTGACCATTCGGTGGTCACTCTTCGGAACTATTTCGCAAGTTTCGGCGTCCTGGAGCAACTCGAGATTACTGTAGGCGGCGGATTCGGAATTTTGATCTTTGAGAATCCACAGGATGCGAAGAAGTGTTTGGAACACAATGGAGGATGTCATGAGTTGAATGGCGAGACGATTCGGGTGACGATTTTTGAGAAGGAGAAATGATTATTTTTTTGGAAATGTATTTTTTTGTGCGGATTTTGAATTCTTGACGCTTTTTTACTTACCATAGGTTTTTTTTTTCTTACCATAGGTTTCTGTGTCAAATAAATTTTTGGTTTTTTCAAAAAAAATTTTTCTTAATCACGTCATAAGTTATTATGACTCATAACTCTGCTCCAAGTGATTGGATTTTCATGAAAATTATACAGATCGACTGGAAATTTTATGGGAAACGTCAAAAGTTTTTAGGAATTTTACAGTCTTTGGAATTCAGAATTTTAGAACTTCAAAAACTCCAATATTGGGAAAGGTCCTGAATTTTTCAGAAAAAATATTTCTTTTGGAGTTTCTCAGAATCTTAAAACCAGACTTCTTTGGGCTCCAAAAATTCGGGATTTCCAGAATTTCAGAATATCGAGAATTCGGAGTTACAGAAATTTCAGAATATAAAGGATTTTGAATCTCCGAAATTTAAAACTTTCAAAAAATATTTCAGAAGTTTAGAAATACTAGAGTCTCAAAAAATCAGAATTCAGAGAATTCTTAACCTCGAAATTTCAGAACCTAAAAATTTCAAAATTTCGAAACTAGAGCTTCTTGGAACTTCAAGAATTCGAAAATTCAAAAGTTTAAGAACCCGAATTTCAAAACTTTGGCGTTTCGTAAAATTTTTATGGTTTAAAAATGACGTCATAATGAATCTCAAAAATTTCTAAAAGTCCGAAAATACATTATTTCCAATAGATCAGGCATATTTACGTCAGCGAAATTCTACTTCCCTATTCTGTTAGTAACTAATTAGTCGAAAAATTCGAAATCCTCCAAAACATTCTATTGTACAACCTCTTGAGGACTTTTTGACATGCGTCATTCTCTTCAGATTTTATTTTTATCAAATTTTTCAAAAAATCTAATTTCGAAAATCCAAAACATCACATGCTCCTACCATCTGCGTCAGTGACATCATCACTCATCTCTTTTTTCTAATTATCAAAAATTCCGATTTTTGTCCCTATTATTCTTCCGATTTTTTGCCCCTGTTATTTCTTGTCCCTATTTTATTAATTATTCAAAATTCCAATTTTTTTCAATTTTCCTTCTGCAACACATGGAATTTTTTAAAATTTTTTAGAAAATCCAAAACATCAAATAGTCCAAACACCTGCACCACCTCAAAAATTATTTTTGAAATTTTTTGACGTTTTATGTCCCCTAGGAGACCTTACAATTTGCGTCATTATACTATTTTTATGGTTCTCATATTTCTATTATTCATTTTTTCAACATGTTATGAGAAGGGCGTACTTGTTCTTGTTTTCCACTTCTCTATCACACCTCTGAAGTATTATAATATGCAAATCACGCAATTTTCTCGGAATTAAGTAAAAAGTGAAAAAAATACCTCGTAAATATGTCTAGTTGAGGTAGTAATGGGGTCCTAATGGGTATATAAGCCTGACTGATTGAGCCCAAATGTTCAAAATTTTCGGATTTTTCTTCACTTTTTAAAATTGCTCTTAATCTTAAGATTGCTCATGTTACGATTGCTCAGGATAGCTCAGCTTTCAAGGAATTTAAAATTTTCAAATTTCGGATTGAATAGTTTTGAAATTTTCTAAAATTTTTAGTAGCTAGAAGCTAGAAGATTACAAAGTTCAGAAATTTTGAACTATGGAATTCTGAGTTTCCAAAATTCTTATTAGAGACCCTATTTTTTCAGGGCTAATAATGACGGGCCGGCTTAAAGGGCGCGGACGCTAATTAAAAATTTTACTGCATAAAAAGAATTGACGTTTATATTCAGATTCACGTTTGACCAATTTGAGATTTTCTCTACAGGAATCTGCTCAGTTCGGGCGTTTATTTTTGACCTATAACTTTTTTTGGAGCAATTTCTCAAACTTTTCGCAAGAGAGTTTTCTTCTCCTTGCGTTTTTCTGAATCGTCCCATATAAAAGTTTGTAAAAAAAATCAAAATTTTTAATTAGCGTCCGCGCCCTTTAAAAGCTCATGTTTTTTTACGAGAACAATAGTGTCTTTTTGGTTTTTGAGTTTCATTAACTAAATTTTTTTAATTACTGTAGTCTTTTGAAAAAAGTGTTCGAAAAAGTGTAGGGATTTTTTTTCTGAATCTTATTTTTATTAGTTTTTCTGATTTTTATATACTTTTTTTGTAGATTTTTTTTCTAAATGTTATATTTCTGAAATTTTCAGAATGTCTACCTCTCCATCATCGTCCTCTTGTTCAATTTCTTCCTCCCAAGAACCAAAACAACAACAGAGCGATACTGAAAAGCGAAATGACAACGAGAAGAAGATAAGGAAAAAGTTTGAGGAAAAAAAATTTCTTTAGGATTACTGTAGGAAAAAATTCTGAAAGTAGTTTTAATTGCAATACATATTTTTAGGGGAGTTTTTGAGGGTTTAAAAAATTATACAAGCATAATTATAGAGCTATTTATAACTCATAGTCAGCTAATAGAACTCGATTTTTTTTCCCGGAAAAATAGTGCATCTACATTTTCGTACTGAAATTTTAGAGCACTATCTAAAAAAGTTGTCTAAAAATGTTTATGCAACATTTTGAGCGGCGAAATTAGGTACATTTGAATCAGCAAAAAAATTCTAGATTTTTTGAAATAATTTTGAAAAAAAAAACACTTCAAAATTTGAATATCGATTATGTCGAGTTTTATCGACTTTTATGCGATCATTTTGTTATTTTCGTTAATACTGGAATAGGAATAATTATTTGAATTTAATAAAACTGTTTTTGCAGAGAATATTTTTTTGAAGTTATCGACATTTATCGACATTTGTCATTAAAAACCTTTGGGCCTCAAAATCAATATAATAGTAGTTTCTGAAGTAGTTATTCACAATTCCAGCAATAATCTTGAAACAGTTTTCCCTCTCGACGTTTGGCACCCGGTCATTTCGCAACTTAGACGTTCCGCAACCAAAAAAAATATTAGAAAGTTTTAGTTAGAGATTCCAAAATTCCACAAATTTTTAGAATCCTGAAACTTTCGATTCTCAAAATTCCTCATAGTTGTGTATTTCACTGGATTACTGTAGATTCGAGCTGACAAACATCTTTTTAAATAACTTTTTTAAAAGGAGTACTGTAGATTTTGATCTAAAATTTTACTGTACATACTTTGGTTCAAAGGGAGAAGTACATCTGTCATTTCGACCCGTTTTTACCTTACAAAATTAGCGAATTTTCAGACCAAGCGAAGCTTCCGTAACAAGCCTTGCCCATTTCACACTTTTTGCGAAGAAAAACAAAAAGAATTGCTTAAAAATGGAGAGGACCTGACATTCGAAGAAATCATGGTGAGATTCGAGCCAATTTGGCAAAAAATGTCATATGAAGAAACGATTCCGTACAGTAAAAAGTTCGAGAAAGATGAGAAGATGAAAGAGAAGGTGAGAAAAAAAATATCGAAAAAAATTTTTTTGTGATATTTTTTTCAGCAATACCGAAACTTCAAGCAAATCACAAAACATCGCTATGTAAAACAAAATCCCAAAGCTCGCTCCATCCGGAGGCGATTCACGCAGAAGATAAAGGCTGGAGGTTGTTTCATGGCCTAACTTTTTCCAATGGAGAACTAGATCACCAAATTTTCAGACCTACACCAAGATGACTACAGTAATTACGCCTACAACAAAAGTATGCTCGCAGAATGTGTCAAAAAAGAGAAGGAATTCAGTAAATCCCAGATGTCTGAAACTTATAAAAAGATTCTGGAAGAGTTTCCAGATTCCAGTGGAGATGGAGAGATTGAAGTGGAGATTAATGATGAGAAATTTTGGATTTGAAATGAATATTAAAGCATTATTTATTAGAGGAAACAAAAGGAAAACAATTATGGTATTAAAAACTACAGTACTCTCACTTTCTCAAAGACAATCATCTTCACATCGAAATCTTCAAACTTCTTCCCGGCCATATTTTCGATTCTATCATCATTAATATAGACAAATTTGTCCCCAACTTTTACAAAAGTTGTAAAATGTCCCGAAGACGCTTTATCCGAGGCATAAATGTCGGGTTGACGGATTCCAATAGAGCGAATTTGCCACAGGAAACCAAACATTGGGATTTGGGAATGGAAGTTCAAATCGGTTATGAATTTCTTTTGGGACCTTTGGGGCCCCGCCACTTTTGCTACATCCTGAACTACAGTAATCCCCTCCTCCTCATCATCCAAGGTTACAGTATCCACCACGGCCGGCTCCATTCTACCGGTTCTATACTGAATTTGAATCACATGATGATCCCCCAAAGGCTCAACCTTCTTCCCCTTGAGCCATTGGCCTCCACAGGCCGCACAGATACGGGATTCAGAAGCGTAGAGGGATTTGAAGGCGCTCATGAAAGATCCATTGGTTATTGTGAGAGATGTGTGGGCTTGGAGGGTTGTTGGACGGGACCCTTGGCACGGGCACTTTCGGACGTTGGTGGTGCGGCATTGGATGGGGGAGATGTCGATTTGGCGCGTGAGGAAGTCCTGGAAAATGTGGGGGGTAATTAGAGGTAGAAAGGGTGGGTGTCGAGGCACAGGGCACAGTAGGGGCTCTGAGGCATATGGTGTAGAGGCGCAAATGTCAAGGCGCAAAGAATAATAGGCCTAATAGGCGTGCCGAGGCACAAGGCGTAATTGACGGCTCAAGGCCCACGGCATAATAGGCGTGCAGGGGCACACAGAGTGATAGTCGTGCAGATGCGCACGGCATAGTAGGCCGGCGGAGGGACACGGTATACATTATTAGCGCGCGGAGGCACAGGGCGCAGTAGCCAAGCCGAGGCATACGGTGCAATAGGCCTAGTAGGCACGCCACGCCAAGGCACACGGGGGTAGTACACCCAGTAGGCGGGCTGAGACACATGACCTAGTGAGCGTCACAAGGCGGATAGTAGGCATAATGGGCGGGTCGATGCAAAGGGCAAAATAGGCGCGCCGAGGCGCATGGGGTAATAGGCCTAGTAGGCATACCTCGGCGCGCGGGGTAGTAGGCGTGTCAAGCCACACAGCATAGTAGGCGGAGCATGGCACACGGCGGAATAGGCGCGCAGAAGCACACGGCACAGTAGTCTCGTGACAAAATCGAGGGCAAAAAGGACGCGTTACTCATTATGCCCCTATTTTCGCGGTTTCTAAGGCTTAATGAGCACCTGAGGCTTATTGGACACAGGTGGCTTAATGGTTCCTGAAGCTTAATGGTTCCTAAGGCTTGATGGGTCTCCACGGCTTGAGGCCCCCAAGGATTAACGTTCCCTTGAAACTCACCTTAATCATTTCCTCAAAAACCGTATGCAAATCATGCTGTCCCACATAGAACCTCTCCGGCAACATCATTCTCCACTTCCTAGCCGACGGAATTTCCCGTCGGAAAATCTCGCCGACCGCCGGGTGCTCGCTGAGCCGTACCCGAAGCGCCGGAATCGAGTAGAATAGTTGTGAGAGGCAATTCATGAAGCACTCCTGGGATAGCCATCGTTGTCCGGCCTCCGGCGGGGCGTAGTTTTCCAGGAGGAGGTATTCTGGACGAGCGTTGGAGGTAATGAGGTATTTGTGGAGGTTTATGATGAAGAGCCCGTACGGGGTGAGCGATGGGGTTAGGGGGACCTGAAAAGAAAAATTGTGGTGAGAGTGCCTTGGGAGTCGTCGCAGGATAGTCGCTAAGCCTTCCGCTATCTAGGCCCTCTGCTAGACAGGCCCGGTAAGACCTACGCTAGCTAAGTCTCGGCTCAAAAAGCCGTCCGCTAGCTAGGCTTTCCGCTATCCTGTTCCCGGTAAGCCTTACGCTAGCCAGGCACAAAGAGCCTTCCCCTAGCTGGACCCGGTAAGCCCTCGACTAGCTAAGCCTTCCGCCAGCTAGGCCCTCCGCTAGCTATGCCCTCCGCTCTCTGAGCCCGTTAAGCCCTCCGTTAGCTGAGCACTGTAAGCCGTTCGCTAGCTACGTCAGATAAGCCTTGCTAGGCCCTCAGCTCTCAGCCCAACTAACCTGCAGTTTCGCTGGCTCGTAAACTTTTCTCAGATCCTCTGATGTGTAGACGGCTTGCAGCGGCTCATATGGCAGAACGTGTGGCTCAAAAACTTCCGGATAAGCAATGTGTGCCGGCGGAGCGTGTTGCCAGGCATGACGAGGGGCCTTTGGCGGAGGAGCGACGGGCGCATCTAGGGAGGCCTCGGAATCCTCTTCACTTGAGCCTTGGAGACTTTGGGGGCCGTTGGAATTTTCAGTCTTGTCATCATCTGAATCCTCCTCTTCTTCATTTAAGCCGGGTTCCTGGGTCGATAGCTCAGCTCCCTGTGCCGATGGCTCAATGTCTTCATGAATCTGCTCTTGGGCCCTCAATGGCTTAGTGCGGACCTCTTTGTGAGCCTTCATAGAGCCCTCTGTCGGCTCCAAAACGGGCTCAATCTCCTTGTTCTCCTTCTGCTTCACAATATAATCCATAGAAGCCTCTGTGTCCTTCAAAGTCTCATGGCCTTGGCTCTGTACTTCTTGCTCCAAAGGAGGCTCATTTTGGCACTTATCATTTGGCTCAAGGCTCAATTCCTGGTTTTCTTTTTGCTCCATGGCTTCATGGTACGGCATTACTGAAGCCGTCAGGACCGCCGTGAGGGCCTCGGAGTTCTTCGTTACTTTTGGCTCATGACCAATGCTCATAAGATCTACAATAACCTCCGGGACATCTTGGACTTCCTTCGCGGCTTCTGTGTTGGCCTCTACCGTAACCTTGTGCTCCTGAATCTTTGCAATCTTTGGGGCCCTGGGCTCCGCCTCCTTTGCAATTTCAGAAGCCTTAGAACATGCCTCAATAGTATGATGATAGTACAGAAAGTGCTCCCTGAAATTTTGTTTTAATTATCGATTTCTTCAAATAACCCAAACTCACGAATAGAAGACTCCACATTGACCACATCTCTTTCTTTTGAGCTTGTGCTCCGCGGTGGTATGTCTATTCAATGCTAAGCTGGTTTCGAAGAACTTTTCCTCCTGGCAAAGATCACATTTTATTGGATGCTTCATGGCCTTGTTGTGGACTATGAAATCTGAAACATTATTGGATTTTGAAAAAAAATTTCAAGTTTTTTTTTGAAGAACGAAGACATTTTTTTGTTGGAAGTTTTTTAAAAAGTTTTTGAAGTTTGTTAGAAACTCAATAAAATGACCATAATAAAATAATATTATTCCAATAATTACAGTACCTGAGATCTTTGAGAACAACAAGTTGCAGAGGTCGCATGGATACTGCTTGATCACCGTCATTTTGGATTCTGGAAAATGACGAAATTAACTTAAAATAACGAGAATGACGGAAATAACGAAAATTGACGGAAAATTGCAAAAGGGGTGAAAATTGATGTAAATTACAAAAATGACATAAATTACCACAAACTAACGAAAATTAACCTGAATGGCAGAAACTATCGTAGTTTTTTTTTGATATTTGCATTATTTTGTGATGTTTACCCCTTTTTTGACATTTGCGTTGTTTTTCAAAAAAAAAAGTTACAAAACTTAATATAAAATGTAACTTGACAAAAATTAACGCAGATTAACGTACATTACGAAATTTACGCAAAATTAACGTAAATTACAAAATTGCCTTAAATTACAAAAAATGACGGAATATGACAAAAATTACCGAAAATTATGAAAATTACGCAAATTCACGTAAATTACGAGAATTACCGTAAATTACAAAAATTAGCGTAAATTATGAAAATTGGCGTCAATTATGAAAATTGGCGTCAATTATGAAAAATAGCGTGAATTATCAATAGAATTATTAACGAAAAGAAACGTTGCAAAGGGTTATGTTGCGGTAAGTAGAAAGAAAAAGAGAAGGGGTACTATTAGAGATTTCGAGGGTTAGAGGAATAGAGATGTAGAGACATAGACATGTAAAAACGTAGAGACGTTCAACCCCTTCTCTTTTCTTTCTTTTTTACCCCTAGAAATGATATAAACGATTAGAGCAAGGGAAACTACCAAATGAATAAGAAATGAAACATTCAAAATTTTCTCAAAATTGCGAAAGTTAAAAATTGACGAAAGCAATGCAAATTTGAAAATTATGAATCAATGATATCGCAAAATACACAAAAAGTTTGAAGAAATGTTCAAAAATGAAGAAAAAACGACTAAACCCTAAAAATACGGTCACAGTAAAAATGAGTAAACATCTAACTGAATGTACCAAGACAATAAGAATGAGGGGGCAAAACGGATGGTGGACCTTCCCACTAGAAGAGCAGTAACCCTTCACATGGGGGGATAGTAATTATACTAGCTGTTACAAAGTGACACTCTATGTTTATGGTTGTTACAAGTCACCAAATATCTTGTCAGCCTGAAAAAGAGGACCGCGTACAGATGGTGTAAGTGAAGGGTTTTTTCGACGGACAGCCCTTTTCTCGGAAAGGAAAACGTTTTTTGTATAATTTGCTCCACACATATTTCATTAAAATAGTAATAAAAACCCAGTATAGTTTTTTTCGGTGTATTATTATGGAAATTTCGAAAATGACGAAAATTACCATCAATGACAGAGTAAACGTAAATTTCTGACATTTACGCTCCTTTTTGATGGCTACGTAATTTTTTTGATGGTTACGTAATTTTTTGATGGTTACGTAATTTTTTGGCATTTACGCTTTTTTTTTTTGATATTTGCGTTTTTTGACATTTGCTTTGTTTTCGGAAAAATAACGCACATACCAAAAATTGAAGTTGCAAAATTGACGCAAATTGCAAAAATTAACGTGAATTACAAACATTACGAAAATTGACGCAAATTAGGAAAAATGACGTAGATTAAGAAAATTAGCGTGAATAATGAAAAATACACAAAAAATACGAAAAATGTCTAAAATTTGCTTAAAATACAAAAATTAACGCAAATTACGGAAAGTAAAGTAAGCTACGGAAAATAACGGAAAATAACGCAAATTACGGGAATTACCGTAAAATACAGAAAATTAACGTAAAATACAAAAATTAACGTAAAACATAAAAATTAACGTAAAGTACAAAAATTAACGTAAATTACGGGAAAAAAACGTAAATTACGGAAAATAACGTGAATTACAAAAATTAATGAAACTCACAAAAATAGACGTAAATTACGAAATTTAACGTAAATTACAAAACAATTAGCCTAAATTACAAAATAATTAGCGTAAATTGCAAAACAATTGGCCTAAATTTTAAAAAATTACGTAAATTACAAAAATAGACGTAAATTACGAAAATTGACGCAAATTACGGAAAATAACGTAAATTGACGTAAATTACGGAAATTAGCGTGAATAACGTAAATTTGCGTAATTTACAGAAATTAACGTAAATTATTGCCAAGAAAAGTAGATATGATAAATTTCCGGTATTTACGTTATTTTTTGACATTGGCACTCTTTTATCAGAGAATTACAGTAATCTAGAGAAGGCAAATGACTGATAATAAGTGTCTTTTTCGGCATGTTTCAAAATGCGTTCTTTTGAGGAGTGCTGTAATTACAAACCGAATTTATTCCACAGAAAAAAAACCGATTCAAAAACTATAATAATCCACAAAAAATCTACACAATAAAAGTCCCACGACTCTTCGTCACCGGATGGTACGGAAAAATGGAGTCATCCTCGTTGGCCGTAAAATAGTCACATTCCGAATCCAAAATGACGTCATCAGAAGAATCCTTCAATATCTTCTCATCGCTGTCTTCAAATGCACGCGTTTGTTCAATCATCGTCTCGTTTTGGAGGGCCCGGTCTGTGTACATTGTGATCCATTTTCCGGGGTACGTCATCTGAAACATAGAATTCTTAGGGGCCCCCTAACAGTCCTTACCTGCTCGCTAGACACCCCATTCGCCAGGTAGACAAATTCCAGAAGGCAGAATCCGACGACGAACATTGACGCGATCATTAGTCTGTAGAAGTAGAAGATGTAGACGAGTGCGGCCATGTGCATGATCTGGAAGAATACAAGCTATAATAGACTACAAACTACAAACTACAAAGACTACAAAAACTACAAACTACAATCAGACTACAAACTACAAAGACTACAAACTACAAAGACCACTAACTACAGAGTCTACAAGCTACGATAGACTATAAACTCTCATAACCTACAAGCTACAAAGACTACAAAGACTACAAAGACTACAAAGTCTACAAATACTACAAATACTACAAATACTACAAATACTACAAATACTACAAACTACAAACTACAAACTACAAACTACAAACTACAAAACTACAAACTACAAACTACAAACTACAAAAACTACAAACTACACAGACTACTAACAAAAAACTACAAAAACAACGAGCTATGATAGAGTAGAAGCTGCGATAGTTTATAAGCTACAAAGGCTACAAACTACAAACTACAAACTACAAACTACAAACTACAAACTACAAACTACAAACTACAAAAACTACAAAAACTACAAACTACAAACTACAAACTACAAAAACTACAAACTACAAACTACAAAAACTACAAACTACAAACTACAATCAGACTACAAACTACAAAAAACTCACCCTAAAGCCCACACGATACGTAGCGAACCCTACGGGACTGGTGAGATTATAGAGGGCGGAGCCAATGATGAGATTCAGAATCCAGATGATGTAGAATGTCTGAATAAGGATGACGTAATCTTTGGACACAGTGTCCATCGTGTAGTATCCGGAAAATGTGATGACGGTTTCGATGGTGAGGAAGGCGAGAAGGGTGAACTGAAAAAATTGTGAGTTGTGTAGTCCTCGTGGACAAGATGGAAAATATAATTACCTCCATATTTCGAGAGCGCTCCAGTTTGTCGTAGTCTTGCACGAAACGCATCATGGTGGAAATTGGAGAGCTGAAATTATTTTGGTGGGAAAAGTTTTGAGAACAATTTTTTAGGAAAAAATTTTGGAGAAAAATTTTATGAAAGTAAGAAAAAGGGGAAGAAATAAGACATATGGAAAATGACAGAAACAGTTTTATTGACAAAAATACTAATATTTTTGGTACCAAAAATAGTAGATCAAACATTTTTTTTTTTTGAGAATAAAAATGTTTTCTTGTAGACTTGATTTTGATAAGAATTTTTAGGAATTTTTGCATTCTGATATTTCGCGGTTGCGAAACGTCATAGTTACAAAATTATTGATTTTCTTAAATTATTGATTTTCTCAAAGACTACTGTATTATTTTTTCCCTCACATTGTTAATCCACATCAAAAGGGGGCCCTAAATGTCTCCCATGACAACGTACACCTGGAGCCCCCCCCCCTGTCACTCTCATTCTTCTCTCTTGTTTCTACAGTATTCCTTTTTTCTCCCAAGAAAAAAATCTATAATGACATTTGGTTTCTCGCATCCAGTTCTAAGCTGTGTACTCGAGCACATGGAGGCTTTGAAACGGTAAGTAAATGGACATTTTGTAACCAGACGTTTTGTAACCGGAACATTTTATAACTGCGACGTTCTGCAACCGGACATTTCGTAACTTTTAAAAAAGTTTTTTCTTGTAATTTGGATCGATTTTGCTTGTCAATTTGCCTTATCAGTTTTATCATGCAATATTGTTATTTTGTTGCGAAACGGCTGGTTGCGAAATGTCAAAGTTGCGAAATGGCGTAGTTGCGAAATGACCAGTTTCAAAATGGCTGGTTCCGAAACGTCACAAAGCCAAGTTTTGGCAAAAATACAGCCGAGAAATAGAACGTTGAGGACGTTTGGCAACTAGGACATTTCGCAACTACGACTTTTCGCAACCGGACAATTTGCAGCCAGACATTTCGCAATTTTTCAAATTTTTTTGGTAGCGAAATGACTGGCTGCAAAACGACAAAGTTGCGAAATGTCTGCTTGCGAAATGTCATGGTTGCGAAACGTCCACATTTTCACAAATTTCCAAAAAAATCAATCTTCAGATTCCACCTAACCACACACTGCCCGGGAATTCAAAAATTCGAAAAATCAATACCCCTCAAAATCCAAAAATTGACATTTCAAAATGGTGAAACCTTCATAAACGACCAAAAATTTGAAATCCAAAAAAGTTGCGAAGAAATCCCTGAGGAAATCTTCCCTGGAGACATTTCGACACGCCCCCAAAACTACAGTAATCCATTTTTCGAGCTCAAAATTTTTGAAACTTTTCGATTCCCAAATGGGCTCAAAATCCATGAAGCACATAAACTTTTGTCCTGTATTCTATTCGAAGGAAGATCGAAAATTTTTGTGGATTTTTTGAAAATCGATATTTCGAAAAATGGAATTTTGAGGTTACCTGAAAATCAGAAATTTTCGGTGAAGAATTTCGATACAAATTTGGAGCATTTGGAGCATTTTTTCCCCATTATCAATATGAATTCTGTTCTGAAATCTTTGAGGACTAAAATAGCAAGACCTTCCACTCTAGACTTGCCCATTGTGAAAAATTGCGAAAATCTGGAAATCCTGGAATTCGATGCTTCTCTGTACCCAAAATTGAGCACTTTGAGCAACCCTAAAATCAAAATTTTGGACTCAAAACTCCCCAAAAACGAAATTATTCGTCTAATCGATAATTGGACGGATTTTGGGAAAGAAATCGGGATGGAAATTACGATGGATTTTTTGGAGGATCAAGATTTTACGGTTTTGGATTTTTTGAAAGAAGTCAAGGAGATTTTCGATGGAAGAACTGTGCATTTTGAGCCGCAAGGAGGGTAAGTATTATTTTCAAACTACAAAAAATGGCGCCAAATTCAAAAATTCGAAATTTTCCAGATGCTCCTCCGCATTCACCGTTTCAATCCCAATGCACCCAAATATCTCCGAATTGGTCATTTATGGAATCGAAAAATCTCTAATAAAAATGGAAGTGGTACCCGAAGGGACCACTTTTGATGCTCCAATGACTCAGTTGATCTCTTTGGAAGAAGCAAAGAGCAGAAGGATTACTGTAGTTGAGGGAGAAACGAAAAAACGGAGCAAAAAGTCCCATGCACGAAATGCTTTGAAACTTTTTATGTGTGGTTTTAAGAATTAGTAGTAAAAACTTCGGTCTACAGTAGTCTATTCTAATCTACAGTAATCTATAATAATATAAAGTAATCTATAATAATCTACAGTAACCTACAGTAATCTATGGTAATCTTTGTGTTTTTTGTTGTTTAATGTTGATCTCGAATTTGATAAATTTTTTATATCTGGAACTCCTTGTTTTTCTGTTTTATTGCCTCAGAACTACTAGTTGCGAAACGTCTGGTTGCAAAATTTCCGGTTGCAAAATGACAGAAATTATTGATTATTATTATCATCATAGTCAAAAAGTTTATCAATAAGTATCCACCGAAATTTCGCCATCACTATTATCGATCTTGGTACTGCTCTCCATTCAATTAACGAATATGCTTCCAAATGAGAGAGCGCACCTGAAATACCTGGAAAAACATGTTGCACAGGGTGAGGATGAGCTACATCCGCAAAAGCGCTCTAATGAGAGGTCTCTGCGTCTAAAACGAAAGTACTCTCTCGCTACAGTACGCCTTTAAAGGCGCATGACGAGTTCTGCTCGGGTCTCGCAATGCAAACGCCTGTTTGGCATTGCCGCGGGCGCAATGATGAATTTTGATCAAATTTTTGTCAAAAAGGCATTTGCATTGCGAGACCTGAGCAGAAATCGTCATGCGTCTTTAAAGGCGTACTGTAGCGAGAGAGTGCTTTCGTTTTAGACGCAGAGACCTCTCATTAGAGCGCTTTTGCGGATGTAGCTCATCCTCACCCTGTGATGTTGCGAAAACTCTAAGATAAATTTAACAAAGTCGACGTGGATTAGCGAGAGAACAATGACTGACTGAGAGATCTAGACAGTTAGGGAGGTCCAGGTGGCCATGTGTATGTGTGTGTGTGTGTGTGTGTGATTAGGTCAGGTACCCGTTTGGTAAAAGATCAAATGTTTAGACCATTTCTTTCTGTGCCCTAGTCCCCTTACAACAACACGTTTTGATCTAACCCTATTGATTTTTTGGAGGGAAAATGAGAGGATCTCTTCAAAGATCTCCTCAGTCTCTCTCATTTTGCCTATTTTTTCCATTGAATTGCTGCCAAATTTTTTATCGATTTTCGTTCCATTTTTCTCTTTGATTCTGACTAAAATTAACGACAATTGTTTAAGGGTATCGGTCACACCATGGACAAGCCTCGACCAGTTGAGTGTGGGATGCGTCAATGTCGATATGACTTCTGTATGGTTTTCCTCAATTTTTGATCCACTATCGATAATATTGAGCATTTTCTAAATGATATTTGTGATCAGATTTCATTTTTATACCATAAAAATCAAATCTTTGTCCAGATGCTCCTTTCATAAATAATTCTAAAAGTTTAGAATCCCCGAATCGACATTTTGAAATTCAATTATTGAAAAGGTATAAACTTTCAGATTCCGAAGGATCCAGACAAATCAGAAGGCGGATTGGAGGCGGAACGGTGACAGAACAATCCAGACGCCGAGCTACTTGGAGTTTATGGAATAAGGAAGTGTACGTTTCAAAAACTGATTTTTGGAATATTTTGAGAGTGCTTCCTTTGAGTAATCAGTTGATTTCTATATTTATCTGGATATCAGAAGTCATCCTAGTTTAAAAAGGAACAATGCGAATGTTTCAAAAGTGGCTGACAGTCTAGTTTTTGAAAATCAATAATGCTGGAACAACATAGTGTTACCAGATTTCTCAATAGTTTTTTTGTCGATTCTTCTACCAAGAAGTTTGAGATTCCGCATTTTATCGATTTTCGTCTCTGGTTTTCCGGGCTCAGCTAATCTCTTTCATTATCTTTATGAAAAACGAAACTAATTCGCGAGACACTAAATTTTTTCAAACTTGGAGCTGTCCGAAAGATTTTTCTTGGAGAATTGAATCCGAATTGATAGCGGAAATGACATTTTTGGAAATTTAGAGGCGAAAGATTTTTATTGATTTTCTGGTTAAAAATTATCGATCGAAAATTGAATGCATACTCTTGAGTAACTTTTCCTTTTTTTTTTGAAGCTCTATGTGTCCGAAGTGAACTCGATGTTTCCAAACCATCATTGCATATTCAACAATGTCACAATCAATTCAAGAAAAAAAAAACAATTTTATTTTCAGGAGACAGACGGTCGTGGCAAAGATGAACGATGGTGGAGAACAAGGATGGCGTCGGGATGAAGAGGCGCGGAAAGGAGGACGATGAAGATGAGGTGAGGTGTTAAAAGGCGCGAGAGAGCAGACTTACTAGAACACAAACATACCATACAATGCTAGGGATTCACCCGAAGCCTCTTAGCGAAGGGTTTTTGGAGGAACTGAGCCTCTATAGATGGTGTCTTAACGCATGAACATATACATAACCAGGAAAACAGGCATAGCATACAATTCTAGGAATTCACCCGAAGCCTCTTAGCGAAGGGTTTTTGGACGGTTTGAGCGTCTATAGATGGTGTCTTAACGCATGAACATATACAAAAAAGGAACACACCGCATAGCATACGATTCTAGGGATTCACCCGAAGCCTCTTAGCGAAGGGTTTCTGGAGGAACTGAGCCTCTATAGATGGTGTCTTAGAACATGAACATAGAACTTTGTCTGTTTCTCTCGTTTCCTTTTCTACACTTCTCCCGCAACTCGATTCCAAGGCCAATGGTTCAACTCGCTCCACGATCACTTGGGCTTCGACATTTCTGCTAGACAACAAGGTGCTACATGGGAACTAGGGCTGCGAAAGGGTGTGAAAAAGTCAGAAGGTCTGTGGAGATGAACTAGTTTCAGAAAGTTCGGAAGGTTTCATAAAAGCAAACCGATTAGAACAATGGTAAACTAGTTAGAAATTAAGTTTGAAACGGTTGAAGGTAGGGTTCCGAATAGAGCTCAATTTTGAGCCTGAGCTCATGAAAAACTTCTATGGGCCAGGCTCATGAGGCTCATTTTCATTTCACGTTCAAGTTCAAAAAGGCTCATCATCAAAAATTTCATTTCTTTTCGGATTCAAAAAGGCTCATAGGGCTCATTTCAAAATCAGCGGGAAGTTTAAAAAAGCTCATGGGGCTCATTTCAAAACCAAGCTCACGAGGAAAATTAGGGTTTAAAAAAGCTCATCATGAGCTTTCAGTTATTTCAAAAACAAAAAGTTTCCAAACTTGACCGTTTATTCCCAATGATTTCTACTGAAAATGAAAATGAACGGCTCAAAAAAGGCTCATTTGAATTTTACGTTCAAAATTGAAATGAGCCTTTTTGAAGCTCGAAGCTCATTTCTGTCATTATCATTCGGAACCCTAGTTGAAGGTTATGGTGTTTGAAATGTCAAAATATAATGGTTCCAAAAACGGTGTTAAAAAGATTCACAAAAGTTGTGTTGAAAAGGTTAAAATGTTCATTATATTGAAATCTAAAAAAAGAAAAGTTACTTAAAAGGTACCAAGGCTCGAAAAGGGTAAAAATGGTTTTCTGAAAAATAGTTTTAAGAAAAATATGTAAAACGTTTCAAAAATGGAGTTATTAGGTGCAAAATGATGGTGTAAAGGTTCACAATAAAAACCAAGAGTAATATGTATGTACACTGATTTCATGGAAGTACAAAGGTTTCCGAAAAAAAAATAAACTGATTAAAATTCATTTAAAATGTTAAAAATGGATGAAAGGTTCGAAATGGTGTGAAAAAGTCAGAAGGTCTGTGGAGATGAACTAGTTTCAGAAAGTTCGGAAGGTTTCATAAAAGCAAACCGATTAGAACAAGGGTCAACTAGTTGAAAACGTAGTCTAAAAAGGTTGAAGAAAAGAGTTGAAATGTTTAATATATTGAAACTCAAAAAAAATAGTTACATAAAAGTTCAAAGGTTTGAAAATGGTCTAAAAAGAATTTATGAAAAATGATTTTGAAGATGGTGTCAAAAGAGTTCAAGTGGAAAAGTTCCTGAATGTGTTAAAGTGGTATAAAAAGTGTCGAAATGTTCAAAATGTTCAGAATGGTCTTAAAAAATGAATGGTTGAAAATGAGTAAAAATCATACCCTTAAAAAATAAGAGATCGAAAGATTCAGATTCCAGGGTTCAAGAAGTCGAACAGAGTTAAAATGTAAAAACGGTAAAATATGAAGCTGTAAAAAAGATGTTCAAAATAAAGGTTGAAATTTTTCAAAAGAAAAAAAAAAGTTTCATGAAATTACAAGGGTACAAACAGTTCTGTAAGAAAGGTTGCGAAAAGCTGAATAATGTAAAAACTGATCGGAGAGGTTTCACAAAACAATAATGATGCAAAAGGTGAGGAAGATTCAAATATCGTAAAGTTCAATAAAGTAGTGAAAAATGGATGAAAGGTTCGAAATTATGTAAAAAAGTCAGAAGGTCTGTGGAGATGAACTAGTTTCAGAAAGTTCGGAAAGTTTCATAAAAGCAAACCTATTAGATCAAGGGTAAACTAGTTGAAAATACAGTTTAAAAATAGTTGAAGACTAAAGTAAACATTTTTCATTCTGTAGAAGTTCGAAAAATAAAAGTTACGGAAGGTTCAAAGCTTTGGAAATGGTTTAAAACAGTTACGAAAATGGTGTTAAAAAGGTTCAATAAAGTGGGAAGGTTTCTGAAAGTATATCAATAATATAAAGAGGGTAAAATTAGTGATGGGGAACTAATTCCAAAAAGTGCGAAGGTTTCATAAAAGCAAACCGATAAGAACAATGGTAAACTACAGTGCGTTTCATTGCTATACGGTCATCTATGAAATGAGTTAAAATTTGGTTCACAGACGGCCTAGCATGTCAATCTTTTTTGCGTCAGAAAGAGCATCCAATTCTACATCAGTAATGTAGTTTCTGCTAACTCATTTTGAAAAATACGGGGTTTTCAAAAGAAGGTTCAAAATTTTCCATTTTTAGGAGTCCCATTGCTATACGGTCACAAAATGAAAGGTACTTTAAGAAATATAACGGTCCTTTGAAAAATAAAGTGGTCCTTTGGTCAAGAAAGCGGTCCTTTGAGAAATATAAAGGTCCGTGGGGGTAAAATAACTGTCCACTTTTAATAAAGTTTGAATATCTGGAATTCCTTGTTTTTCTTGAAGTTGCGAGATGTCCGGTTGCGAAATTTACGATTGTGTAATGAACCAGAATTTCGAAATTGACAAGAGTTGCCGAATATCACAGTCGCGAGCTTGGGGTGAGATGCAAAATGGCATGGTTGCAAAATGTCCGGTTGCGAAACGTCCCAGTTACGAAACGACAGAAATCATTGTTTATTATTATACTTTTAATCAAAGAAGAGATCAATAAGTATCCACCGAAATTTCGATATCGCTATTGTCGATCTTGGTGATGTTCTCCATAGAATCCGTATCCTCCAAATTCTCCCCATCACGACCGCCCATTTTGCGCTTCAAGTAGAAAAACCAGAACGCGGCACCAGCGGTGGCAAGACATCCGATGACGATGACAATGATGAAGAAGATCCACCAGCCCTGAAAAAAATTGGATGTGGAAATGCGGAAAGGCACGGGAAATGCGTCAAGGGCACAAAAATTGCGCCAAGGCACTAGATATGCGTCAAGGAACCAAAAGTGCGCCAGGGCACAAGAAATGCGTCAGGGAACCAAAAGTGAGCCAAAGCACTAAATATGCGTCAAGCTACTAGATATGCGTCATGGGACAATAATTGCGTCAAGGGAATCCAAAAGTGCGTCAAGGCACCAAGAATGCGTCAAGGAACGAAAAGTGCGTCAAAAGACCGAAAACGAGCCAAGTAACTTAGAATACGCCAAGAGACTGAAATCACGTCAAGAGGTTCGTTAAGCACCAAGGCACAGGAATCGCGTCAAGAAACCAGAAATGCGCCAAAGCACTAGAATTGCGTCAGGGGACCAAAAGTGCGTCAAGGCACTAGAAATGCGTCAAGGTACTAGAATTGCGTCAGGGAACCAAAAATGCGCCAAGGCACTAGAATTGCGCCAAAGCACAAAAATTGCACCAAGGCACAAGAAATACGTCAAGACACTAGGATTGCGTCAAGAGGCGCATTATACGTCAAGGAACTGAAAGTGCGTCATGGGATCCAAAAGTGCGTCAAGGCACAATAATTGCGTCAAGGGAGTCCAAAAGCTCACCGACAGTCCACCGCAAACCTCCAGAATCTCACAACAGCACCTGTATCCTCTGGTATCGGTGTCTCCGTTCTTGTAAGAGTCCGTCTCCATGTCTGAATCCTTCTGAATCTCAGAAGACGTCAAAAAAGTGTGTACTTACATTGATCACATACTTCCTTAAAGTCGTCGCGAAACTTCTGCTTCTCATCTTCCGACTGTTCATCAAACTTTGATTTTCTCTGATCGTAGTACTTGCTGTCATTGTCGTTCAATTTTTCAGTCGGATGCGATAGCTCAAGGGACCATTTCCCCATTGTGAAAACTTTGGAAATAGCTGGGCATTGAAACGATAGAAAGCAAAGTAGTGTGGATAGAAAGAATAGGTCACGTTTTTCGAAAAATTAAAGAAGAAAAAGCTATCGTAACAAAGCACTACTTCAAAGCACTACTTCAAAGCATTATATCTCAAGAACCGTTATAGCTATCTAAAAACTTTTAACTAGGAAATCACTCATCTTAAATTGTTATACATTTTTGTAGTTTGTACATTTTTGATATCTCTAATGGTTCTAGAGATACAACGCTTTGAAATAAAAAGAGACGCAGAGAAGCGAGAACACTCTGCGTCTCTTCAGGAACACTATCTTTAAAACGTTATATCTCAATAGCCGTTGAAGTTATCAAAAAATGTATAATTACAAAATTGCTCAGCTTACAATTTCCCACATTTTCGTACTTTATACCTTTTTGATATCTCAGTTAGTTCTAGAGATATAACGTTTTGACCTTAGGAGAGACGCAAAGAAGAGAGCGCTCTTGTCGTCTGCGTCTCTCTTCTATTCAAAGCATTATATCTCAAGAACCATTATTGCTATCAAACAATTGTCAACTACAATATTGCTCATCTTAAAATTTCACACCTTTTTGTATCTTGTACCTTTTTGATATCTCTAATGATTCTAGAGATATAACGCTCTCCTTCTCTGCGTATCTGCAAGGCTCATGGAGGAAAGGGGCGGAGCGTATAATAATAAAAACATCAATGAAATTCAAAATTTTATTACAGTGAATATAAGGGATTATCAAAAGAAATTAACGAGACTGCGCTCCCTAGGAGGTTACATTCCAAGAAGAATCAGATTTTTCGGAAGGAAATCCACGGCTCGCTTTGATATCATCATCCCATGCCGATCGAATGGGCAGAAGAAGGACTCGCAAGGCTCAATCATTGTCTTGATGCACTTGGCGCATATGGTATGTCCACATTCTGAAAAAATTGAGGAGTTGCAAACGCGCTCTACTGGACAAACTCACCTAGCACTCTTGGACAATGCACGCGGGCTCCGGTGTACTTCTCCGCACAAACTTCACACGTTTTCCATTGCCTCGGGGCTCTCTCGGCTCTCTCCTGGGCTTTGAGAAGAACCTTGTGAGCTTGACGCATTTCCGTTCGCTTATCATTGACTTTATATTTTTCCGCGTTTAAAATTTCGTATTTCGCGCCAACGCTCTTGCTTAGCTCATCGATCTCTTCCAATTGCTTGAGCTGTTTTTTCTCTAGCGAAGCCTTGGTTCTCTTGCTATTCGATAGCTGTCGCTTCATTTGCCAGTGGCTTTCCCGAGCGCTGTTTAAGATGTAAACATCGTATGCGGCTCGTCGTTCTTCCAATTGAATGGTCCACGCGTGTTCCCTAGCGGTCACACCGGTTAGACGGGTTAGCTCATTTTGCTCGGTTTCTAGGTCAGCTTCGGCTTCTGGAAAATGTAAAAACTTCAAAAAGTAAAAAAAAAATCTGGTGTTCTTACGTTATTTTACTTTTTTTACGGGTTCAGATTTTTTTAACGTTTTCCCCGTTAAAAACGTTTTTTTTTAACATTTTTAATAATTTTTTTGGTTTTTACAGTTTTTGTAACTTTTGTTACTTATTTTTATGTTTTTTAAAGTTGTTACATTTCAATGTTATTTTTCACGTTTCATGCTGTTTTTAACGTTTTTTTTTTATTTGGATTTTTACGTTTCGACGGGTTGTACAGTTTTACGTTTCTACATTTTCACGGATTTACGTTTTTCTTCAGAACTTGCGTTTTTACTTTTTGGCGTTTTTACAGGTTTTTACGTTATTTTTACCTTTTCATGATTTTAAACAACTTTTTTTACGTTTTTTTTTGTTTTTCATGTTTTTATGTTTCGAAACGTTTTTTGATTTCGAGTTTTTCCCCGTTTTTTTACGGTTTTCAATTTCTTTTCGTTTTTTGATGGTTTTTTAAACGTTTTCACATACTTTTACGGTTTTTAGGTTCTCTTACAATTATGAACGTTATTTTTTTGCGTTATTATGTTTTTAATGCTTAAAAAAGTGGGCGGAGCTTATTCAAATTTAAAGGGGCACACATACCTTTCAACTTTTTCTTCAATTCTTCATTTTTCGTCTTGAGTCTTTTCACTTGGACATTATTGGACACTACAGTCTTCTTGGCGGCGGCGGTTTTCTTTGGAGCCATGTCTGGAAAATGACGGTTGCATTTTTTACAAAATTATATTTTTACACATGTATGTTTTTTACGTTTTCACACATTTGTGTGCTCACGTTTTTGCGTATTATAATATCATAAACACTTTGATACGTGAAAAAAGTACGCTAAATACGGTAAAAACGGAAACAACGTAAAATACGGAAAATACGGAAAATATTTAAAAAAAAACAAAAAAGTGAGTCCAAAAACCAATATTCTTGCGTTTGACTGTCACCATTTGCATAGTGTCTTCTAGATTCCCAGAGACGGAGTTTAGTGCAATAGAGCGCATTTGGTGTGTACATAGAGAAACAGATGAAAAAATCGATAAAACGCAAAAAAAAAGGTTACAGGATTTCTGTAGATTACGGTAGATTACTGTAGATTACTGTTAGTTACTGTAGATTACTGTAGATTACTTTAGATTACTTTAGATTACTTTAGATTACTTTAGATTACTTTAGATTACTTTAGATTACTTTAGATTACTTTAGATTACTTTAGATTACTTCAAATTACTTTAGATTACTTTAGATTACTGTAGATTACTTTAGATTACTGTAGATTACTGTAGAGGTGTGAAAATTGGAAAATTTGAACCGTGTATTTCATTTTTCTTGTTTTTTTTTTGGATTGAATACGTGGATTCTAAAATCGCCCAGTTTTCGAAACCCAATATTCAGAATTCAATAATTTTCTGTGATTTTCAACGAAAATTTTTCGTTGTTAGACGATGTCGGTTCAAGAGGACGAATGTTCAGTTTGTGAGTTTTTTTTATGACTACAGTAATCCTAGACTACAAACTACAATTTATAATTTTCAGATATCAAATCCGAGAACTACCGTACTTGTGACAAGGCGTGCCAGCGTACCGATCAATCGTACCAACTTTGTTGCATCGCCGCGGATTACTGTAGTTTCTACCGTACCGTCTGGTTTTTCTGGATCGTCTTCGCCGCCGTCGTCGTTTGTGTGCTCATCTCGTTTTTAGGATGTGCAATTTGTTGTTTCCGTAATCGTGGAAATGAAAATGATGAGGAAGATGGAGAGGAAAAGGATCCGGAAAGTGGAGAGAGTGAGAAATCGGAGAATGACACTATTTGAGTACCTTATTAATTGAATAAATGAATATAGCTTTTTGTACTCCTCGTGGACAAGAACCACAATGGCGTATATCTCGGCTCAAAATGGTTTTTGTGAAGTGAAATTTGGTTTTTTGGAAATTTCACAGTTTATTTAGTATAATACATTCAAAATCTGCAAAACAAAAGTTTTGCTCAATTTTTTCAAATTTGGGTCAAAAAAGTTTTTTCCCGTTTTCAGTAATTTCTGATTTTTCTAGATGTAAAAAGTGATTTCCAATCGAATAGTAGTATTTTCAGAGCTCTACAATAAAAATGAAGCAAGTTGTGAGCAAAAATACAAAAAATTTCAAAAAACCCGAAAACTGAAAAACATTAATTTTTGAGTGAAAATGTTTTAATTTTTTGATAATTTTTGGACTTTCTATACTAAATTTAATGTAATACTTTGAAGAACTTAATATCATCTCATCAAAGTAATCTTGAAACGAGATTTGAGCATTTTTAGTTTTCAAAATTTTTAAAAAACAATTTTTTTCGATTTTTTCGTGTACAGAAAAATATTCATATCTCGCTTCAGAATGGATTTCGGGATGTGAAATAACGTTTTCTGAATTTTTCAGAGTTAGTTCAGTATAACATATCATTGTTATACAATCAAAATCAAAAAAATAATTTTTGACAAAAAAATTGAAAAAAAAACTTTTTTTCGAAATTTTGGATTTTTCAAATTTTTGCTATAACGTGCTTCATTTATGTTGTAATGCTCTGAAAATACTACCATTCAACTGGAAATCAAATTTTACATCTAGAAAATTACAAAACCGTTAAATCGGAAAAAAAAATGTTCGACCCAAAATGGGCGATTTTTTGAATTTTGGGTCGAAAAGTTTTTTTTTTCATTTTGGGTTAAATTTTTTTTCAGACTTTCTATACAAAATAGAATGTGAAAAATCCAAAAAACTAAGTTTCGACTTTTAAAAACGATTTTGAAGGGAGATGTGGGTCTTGAAATCCTAGAAAATTCAATAACAAACTTCATTATTCTTCTACTAAAATTCAAAAGGTCTCAAACAACACTATCCTTCTTGCTGGTCCCTGGGTTTTCCGATTTCTCAGTTTTCAATGTTGTCCCATTGGCAGATGATGTTCCAGTCGATAATTCATTGTCCGAAGCATCACTATCAATTTTCAGCTCTGGCATTCTGGGAACTTCTGGCGCCTTTGCTCCTTCTTTTTTCTGTAACAACATTTTTAAATTAAAATTGAATTTAAATTGCCGCCAAACCTGAATCTTCGCCAACATCTTTTGCCTCTTCAACTCGATATACTTCTTTCTCGCCTTTTCATAATTTTGGTCCTCTCTTTCCGATTGCTCATCAATAAACTTATCGTGTCTCTTACTCAGACAACGAATGAAAACACAGCAAACTGTGATAAAACACAAAGCGAGAGCAATTGAGCCAAAGAATACGGTAGGTAGGAACCATGGTTGATTGTACCACGAGCACAAGTCCACTTGAACGCAGCAGAAGACGTGTATGTCGGATTCGGGGTTTTTACCGTAGTCAGCGCTATTTATGTCTGGAAAAATTGACCACTGAAAATGCGTCAAGGAACTAGAAACGCGCCAAGTCGGCGATAGTGAACTTAAGCCCCCCACCCATATACAGCCCCCCACATGTGTATTATGGTCCCCCACTGGTGAAGTAAGACCCCCCACACAGTAGAAAAATTTCACAGATTTTTGGTGGGGAGCTCATGTTCACGTTTTTATTTGGGGGGCTATATTCCATTGGTGGGGTGTTTATATCCATGAACATAAGCTCCCCACCGTTGATATTGGGGAGTTAAATTCCCACCCCGGGCCTTGTGAACATAGAGCCCCCACATAACGAACATTAACCCCCCACTTTGGAAGTTGAGCCCCCCACCTGAATTTTAGTGGCATAGTGAATTATCACATTGCCCTGGGACCTTACTAAGCCTATGTCACAAAAAGAGGTATGTTAAGCTTAGGTGAGGGCCCAAGGGGAGCCTATGTTCACTGTATGGGGGGCCTATGTTCACTGTTTGGGGGGCCTATGTTCACAGTGTGGGGAGTCTAAGTTCACAGTGTGGGGAGTCTAAGTTCACAGTGTGGGGAGTCTAAGTTCACAGTCTGGGGGGTCTAAGTTCACAGTGTGGGGGGTCTATGTTCACAGTCTGGGGGGTCTAAGTTCACAGTGTGGGGAGTCTAAGTTCACAGTCTGGGGGGTCTAAGTTCACAGTGTGGGGAGTCTAAGTTCACGGTATGAGAGGCCTATGTTCACGGTATGGGGGGCCTATGTTCACGGTATGGAGGGCCTATGTTCACGGTCCAACAAACTTTTTAATGTCTAGGAGTGGTAAAGAGGAGGGGAGGGGGGCTATAATGACATGAAAATTTTGGGGGGCTTTAATTGAAAATGGGGGGTTTTAATTTGAAAGGTGGGGGGCTAAAGTTCACTCGTGCCGCGCCAAGGCACCAATAATGCACCCAATACACCGAAAATGCATCAAGACACCAAAACTGCTTCAAGTCTGTAGAAATGCGTTATTGCACTAAAAATGCGCCAAGGCACTAGAAATGCGTCAAGGCACCAAAGGTGCGTCAAGGCACCAAAACTACGCCAGCTCACTGGGAACGCGTCAATGCACCGAACGTACGTCAAGTAAGGAACTGGAAACGCGCCAAAGCACCAGAACCAAGGCGCCCAAACTACCCAAAAGCACTGAAAATGCGTCAAGTCACCAGAAATGCGCCAAGTCACCAAAACTGCGCCGAATCTCTAGAAATGCTCAATACACTAAAACTGCGCCAAGGCACCAGAAACGCGTCAAGGCACTCACATTGCTCACAATAAACACCAATGGAATTCTGCTCACGAGGGTACAGGAATTGATCCATTTTTGAAAATCAAATGACGTTTTTGAAAATTGAAAGGAAATTTTGGGAACTGATCGAAAATTATTTATGGAAAAGTGAGTTGGAATTTTTCATTGTCAAAATTAAAAGAAAAAATGTTAACGTGAAGAAATTTTGCAGCTTGAATTTGAGACTGTTCTATTGGCCTGGGCTGAGCCCAGTGGGCCCTAATAATTGCTCATCTTTAGAATCTCTTATTTTTCGAGATTAAAAAAAACAAGAAAAATATGGTCAACGTTTCGGAGCGATTTCTCGAGGAATATGCGTGCAGTTCTTGTAAGTTTTTGCACTGAAAATGCGTCAAGGCACGAGAAATACGTCAAGGCGCTAGAAATGCGCCAAGGCACTAAAAATGCGTCAAGGCACCGAAAATGCGCCAAGGCTCTGAAAATGCGTCAAGATACTGAACCTGCTTCGTGATGGGTTTTTGACGAACTTTCAGTACCTTGGCGCATTTCTAGTGCCTTGACACATTTCCAGTGCTTTGACTGGTTTTCAGTGCCTTGACGCATTTCTAGTGCCTTGACGCATTTTTCGTTCCTTAGCGCATTTTCCGTCCCTTGACGCATTTCTAGTGCCTTGGCGCATTTTCCGTCCCTTGACGCATTTCTAGTGCCTTGACGCATTTTCGGTGCCTTGACGCATTTTCCGTTCCTCGGCACTTTTCTAGTGTCTAGCATCCCAAAACGTGTCAACAACCTTTCTTTCAGACGGCCGAGGCGCCCATGCTCAAGGTTGTGGCTCCGAGTGCAATTCCGAGCCAGAATTCGACTATTGTTGTCGGAAAATGGGTTACTGTGGATGGTATCGAGCGTGGTGGTTCATGCTCACATCGATTGGCGTCGGAGTTTTCATTCTTCTTGTTTTAATTTGTGTCACTTGTTATTACTGTAAACGGCGTCGCTGATAGGATTCGTAATAAAGATTTTTTGGGTTATATCATGAGAACCATAAGAGTTATCAAAAAATTAATAAGTACAAAATTGCTCATCTTAAAATTTCACACATTTTTATAGTTACAATCTTTGGGATAGTGCTAACCATTCTTGAGATATAACGCTTTGAAGTTGACAGAGTAGCGAGGTCGCTTTCTCAATAATCGCTTCTATTACAAAGCGTCATATCTCAAGAACCATTTGAGTTATCTACAAAAATGTAATTACAAAATTGCTCAGCTTAAAACTTTATACATTTGCGTAGTTTACACTTTTTTGATACCTCTGATGGTTCTTGAGATATAACGCTTCAAATTTGACAGAATAGCGACGGAGTCGCCGCATCAATCTTTCGATGGTCGCTTTAAATTTAAAGCGTCATATCTCAAGAACCATCATAGTTATCAAAAAACGTACAACTGCAAAATTGCTCATCTTAAAATTTTACACATTTTTGTTGATTTTAAAACAAGGAACTTTATTGATATCAAACTTTTTGGAGAATTTTAATAAGCTTATACAATTTTAGTAGGAAAAAAAGACATTTGGAAACATTTTTTGTTATAAAACGGAGGAATTCGAGTGTTTTGACTAGAAAAAAAGAATGGAAATCAATCTGGGATTTTCAAAATTATAGTACAATTTGTTATAAGTTTTTGATACGAAATTTGAATTTTCAAGACTATTCGAATTTCTTATTAACACTTTGTCTGAATCCCCTTCGACGGGAGTTCATGAAGAAATTGGATACTGTAGAGACATCCAGTTCGAGTTCTTGAGCCAACTTTTTTTGCTCTGATGGAGATGGATGAGGATTCACATTGTAGATACTGGTGAGAGTGTCTTTTTGAGATTTGGTGAAGGTCATGCGGACTTTTTTGGCGGCCGGTGGGGTCATGGAGGTGTCGTTGGGGTGGCTGGAAAAAATAGAATTAATAAGGGATCTAAAAAACCAAGAATTCCGATTTTCAGAATCTTCAGAATTTTTAATTTAAAATTGTATAAATTTAACGATTTCAAAAGTCTGGGACCTTTTTTCGATTACTTCAAATCTTCAGGATACACTACGTTTCACAACCGGTCATTTCGCAACCATGACATTTCGCAACTTTTCGAAAAATTTTTTAGATTGTTTTATTCTGGCTATGACTGATTTTGCTTGAAAGATCCTCAGCTAGTTGTGAAATATTACGGTTGCAAAGTGACTGGTTTCAAAATGTCATAGTTGCGAAATGGAATGGTTGCCAAATGACATGGTTGCAAAATTTCATAGTTGCGAAACGTCATGCGTGCGAAATTTCATAGTTACGAAATGAAAGGTTCCAGAATGACATGGTTACGAAATAACCGAGTTGCGAAAAGTCATGGTTGAAAATTTTCATGGTTGCGAAATTTCATAGGTGCGAAATTTAATAGTTGCGAAATATCATAGTTGCAAAATGTCCCGGTTGCGAAGTTTCATAGTTGAAAAATGACCGGTTGCGAAATTTCATAGATTAAAAATTACCGGTTGCGAAATGACATAGTTACCAAATAGCTGGTTGCGGAAAGTCATGGTTGCGGAAAGTCATGGTTGAGAAATGTCGTGGTTGCGAAACGCCCGGTTGCGAAATGTCATAGTTACAAAAGTTGATAGTTGCGAAATGGCACAGTTTTCAAATGGCATAGTTGCGAAACGTCGTGGTTGCGAAACGTCGCATAGCCGAACGCCAAGGCGGTCCCTAGAAACTTGACGTTTTGCAACCATGTCATTTCGCAACCATGTCATTTCGCAACCATGACATTTCGCAACCATGATAGTCCCATTTTCAAACCAACCTTCTCTTCCCATTCTTCTGCTCCTTCAGTGCTCCCCTCTCTTCCTCTCCTCCCTGCAAACTGTCCCATTTCTCCCCTTCCGAAAGGTCCATCCAATTCTGGAGCTTAACATAAGTGCTCTTTCCCAAATTCTTCAAATTCTCCCACTTCTTCGGATGATTCAGCAAATCCGATAGTGTCCCTTGACTTCTTCCAAGAATTTTTTGAGCGAAAAGTTTTTGAGAAATTTTCTGAGCCTCGAGTGCCTGGAGGATTTCTTGGCTCAGTTTGAGAGTGTCGATTGGAGTAATATCCAGGGGAACTTCGCGTTCTTTTGATCTCCGGGACACTTTTGGAGCATCTTTCGGAGTATTGCGGCCTTCAGAATCCGTTGAATCAGAATCCGAGGAATTTTCGTTTTTTTGAAGGCTTAGAATTGGCATGTCGACGTTATCGAATATGGAAAATTCTGTCCTCGAAATTTCCGAATTCTGAGGCTGAACGCCTTCTGGATACAATGAAATCGAGTTGGGATCCAGAATTCCAGATTCTGTTTTTGGACTGTAGACGTAACACGCTTTTGGGCTCTGATTCTGGTTCCGAGAAAAGTCGAGGCTCTGAGTCTGAGGGTTACTGTAGATGTCTTGGCTCATGAAATGGTCGATTTGAGAGTATTGGATATGTTGGTAGTAGGAGGTGTTCTGAAAATTGGGGAAGGATTAGTAATCGAATTTTGAAGTCAAGATTACTGTAAAATTTGGAAGAATTTTGAAATTTTTGAATAACCGTGTTCAGGTTTTGAACGAGGTTACTGTAGGATTTATGAAATTTGAATAAAAAATTGAAATTCTAGAAGTTCATAGGTAAGACAGGATTACTGTAGACTTCAGGAGAATTTAGAAATTTCGGCGTTTAACAAATTTTTAGAGTGAGATTTTGAACAGGGTTACTGTAGAAGACAGGATTTCGAAATTTCGATTTTTTTTATTTCAGAACTTTTTTTCCGAAAAACTGTGACATTGGATAGAATATGGATTTTCGCAATTCTTGAAATACTTTTTTTAATAGCTTTTGAGTTTTCAGATTTTCTGGACTTTGAATTTTCGAAATTTTGAGATTTCAAACTTTCAGGAGATGTGAATTTTCGGCTCCCTGACGTTTTGTAACCGGACATTTCGCAACTTTTAGAACTGCATTATCATCAAGTTTGTTGCAAAATGCCATAGTTGAATATGTTACAGTTACGGAACGTCACAGTTGCAAAATGACCGGTTGCGAAATTTTGTGTTCGCGAAAATGTGGTTGCAAAACGTCATAGTTCCAAAATACCGGGTGCGAAATGACCAGTTGCGAAATGACTGGTTGCAAAGTGTCATAGTTGCGAAAAGTCCATGACATTTCGCAACTTTTCAAACTTTCATGCGCAAAAAGTTGGGAAATTACTTAGTTGCGAAATGACCGGTTGCGAAATGACCGGTTGCAAAATGGCTTTTTTTGCCCGGTTTCATAGTTGCGATATGATTGGTTGCCAAATATCATAGTTGAAAAATGACCGGTTGCGAAATGTCTTAGTTCTAAAATCGCCGGGCTACAAATGACTGGTTGCGAAACTTCGTAGTTACAAAAATACATAGTTACGAGTTGCAATAGTTGCGAAATAGTCGGATTACGAAATGGCTGGTCGCAAAATGTTATTGTTACGAAATGACCGGTTGCTAAACGTCGTAGTTACAAAATGGCCGAATGATGATTTTAAAACTCGATTTCTCAAAATTCAAAATCGGTTTTTTCATGATCCCTTAGAAAAAAAATATTTCAATTTTTGCAAACCCACAAAAATTTGTTTTCTGACTTTTTCAGTTTTTCAATTTTCACCTCTTCCAAAAATAACTCCTCACCTCATAATACAGTTGTCCTCCTTGCTCATATCCCTGCTGCACAACTTCGTGCTGTCCAACATCCTCAAAAGCGTCCAATTTCAAATTTTGAAGTGGCGCCAAATTTTGTGGGCCCACATTTTCCTGGTAGTTGTAAGTGCTGAAGGCATTCCATTCTTTGTATTCGAACATTTTTCGGTCTGAAATTTTGGGAAAATTGGGCGGTGAAATACAAGAAAATTCAAGCTGAGGAAAAACGTTGAACACAAAGGCAACTAAATTTGAATATCCCAGACAATAATTGGTATAAGAAAAAGTGCCAAAAATATAGATCAAAAATCAACATTTTAGAAATTTTAAAAGTTATGTTATAATAGCAGGTCTAGGATTACTAGACTGGATTAGGGGCCAAAATTAGAGAGGGTACAACTGCAGACCCAAGGCTCCCGTGGTAAACAGAGAGATAGAGAGACGCAGACAGCAAAAAAAAACACCGTCTTCTGGGAATCCACATAATTCTATACGGTGATCCTATAGTTACTAATAAGAAGAAAGGGGAGGAAGAGACGTAGAGAAAGAAAGGAGAAGGAGAAGAGAGAGAGAGAGAGCATGGGGAAAGGGACACGCTGAGAAAGAGAAAAAAGGATATAGAGGGGTCTAGGAGGGTGTATAAGGATAGGGAAGCTAATGAATAGGTTGGAAAGAGGCCTGCAAGTTCTAGGTACAAATATCGGAAAGGTAAAAAAGTCTAAAAAGTACTGAGAAGGCCTAAGGCTCAATGGGAAGACCCAAGGCTCAATCTGAAGGCCCAAGGCTCAATAAGAAGGCCCAAGCCTCAAGGGTCACTGAGAAGGTCCAAGGTTCAATGAGAAGGCTCAAGGCTCACCTAGAAGACCTGAAGCTTACTGAAACGTTTTAAGGCTCACTAAGTAGGCCTAAGGCTTACTAGGGAAGTCTGAGGCTAAGCAAGAAAGTAGATGACTCAAAAGCCTAAAAATAACTTGAAAGGCTTACAAAAATTTCGGAAAGTTTGAGGATGACTAAGAAGGTCTAAGGCTCACTAGGACGGCCTAAGGCTTTCTATGAAGGCCTAAGGCTTTCTAGGAAGGCCTAAGACTTTCTAGGAAGGCCTAAGGCTTTCTAGGAAGGCCTAAGGCAACCTTAAAAGGCCCAAGGCTCACTGTGAAGGCCTTAGGTAGACTAGGAAGGTCTAAAATTTACTAGGAAGACACAAGGTGTTCTAAAAAGGCCATAGACTCATTAACAATCTTTCGGCTCACTAAAAAGGCTCAAGGCTTACTAAAAAAGCCTACGGCTCACCATAAAGGCATAAAGTTGTCTTGGAAGGCCTAAGGCTAACTGCGAGTACTACGAATTGCGGGGTTGCAATCCGGGCCGAAACGGGCCGGCGGTTTTCTCCCTTCTAAATTGTGATTTTTGAGTCAAAATTTATATGAAAATGTAGAACTCGATGAGATCTACAGAATGGTAGTTAGAATATCTGAATTCCATGTCTATATTTTCCATAAAATGTTAGAAAACACACGGGCCGGAGATTTCGGCCCGTGTGAGCTCGGCCCGTCCATTTTTCGACGTTTTGTGGAAAATATAGATATAAATATTAGATGTTCTAACTATCATTCTGTAGATCTCATCGAGTTCTACATTTTCATAAAAATTTTGATTCGAAAGTCACAACTTAGAGGGGAGAAAATCGCCGGCCCGTTTCGGCCCGGATTGCAACCCCGGCGAATTGGAACAGAAGGTTAAGACTAGGAAAATATAGCGATATTGTCAGAATACCTTGGAGAAAATAATATAAGTAATTTACATTATCCCCTTCCCGTATCCACACCAAGTCAGTTCTCCCGCGCATGTCTAAAAAACTCCCCACATACTCCCTTTGTCGGTCTCATAGACATGTCCATCTGGACTTCCCAGAGAACCATTCGTCTAGGGACCCTTCACGTATTATAATGAGTAAGACTACGTTCTCACCCTAAAACACAATAAAGGGGGGGGGGGGTGGGGAGTGCAGGTGTACATTGTCCAAAAAATTGCGCGGGAATTTTTAGTGATTTTTTGGCGGGAAAATGGTCAGTTAGTCATTCAGACACAAACAACTCGTCTTCATTTGGCATTTTTCCTCTTCTTTTTTCGTTTTTATTGGTATTTTCCTTTTCCCGTGTTTTGTAGTTAGGCTTTCCATAGTATTCCAGCCTTTTCCAGTGGCTCTGTAGTATTGAAGCCCTTATTTTGGTCGACGTTTCGCAGGTATGACGTTTCGAAAGTGCGACATCTCGAAAGCAGAAAATTTAGTACAGTTCTCCACCTATTGGTAGAGTAATCCATTTTTTGCAAAGAAATATATTTTTTGGTACAGTAGTCTTTCTTGTGGTACAGTAGCCCATCTATTGGTACAGTAATACATTTGTGGACACAGTAATCCATCTATTGGTACAGTAATCGACGTTTTAGTGAAATAATCGATTATTGGTACAGTAATCATTTTTTGGCGAAATAATCGATTTTTGATACAATAATCCTTTTTTTTTTGTGAAATAATCAATTTATGATACCGTAATCCATTTTTCGGCACAGTAATCTATGTTTTGTTCAGTAATCCATTTTCCGTTATATAATTATACTTTTTCGGTACAGTAGTCCATTTTTTTGGTACAGTAATCGACTTTCTGGTAAAATAATCGATTTTGGATACAGTAATCCAATTTTTGGTACAGTAAATCATTTTTGGTAAAATAACCAATTTTTGATACCGTAATAGACTTTCGTGAAACAATCGATTTTAGGTTCAGTAATCAACTTTTTGGTAAAATGTTCGATTTTTGATACAGTAATCCAATTTTTGGTACAGTAATCCTTTTTTTGGTACGGAAAATCATTTTTTGGTACAGTAATCCTTTTTTTTGTGAAATAATCAATTTTGTAACAGTAATCTTTCTCGTGGTACAGTAATCAATTTTTTCATACCGTAGTCGATTTTTTGGTACAGTAGTCCTCTTCCTCGATTTTCATCGTATTTTTCTGTGCCTTCTAGAAACTTCGAAAACTTCTCAACTTTTTGAAACTTTTAAAAATATTTCTTGCTACCCCAAGCTGGTTTATTCCTAGAAACTTGACTTTCGGGGCCTCCCCTTTTTTCCGTTTCAATGTTTCTAGACTCTTCTAGACGCTTCTAGACTCTTCTAGACTCTTCTATAATCTTCTAAACCTTTCTAAGCCTCTCTATTCTTCCAGAAAATGTACTCCCCATCATCCGGCTACTCCAGCGCCTCAAGCCCATCATCCCGTCAACATCTTCCATCTCTCATGGACCTTCCATTGACTCCGCCCCCAACCTACAGTAACCCGTGCCTTCCATCACTTATGAATCTTCATATGCCAGCCAAAATGCTTCTCGGCCACCAAAGCCGCATCAAATGCCCAATCAGCGGGGCCCCACTGGTCACTATAATGGTTCCAAATGGAACATCTCAAGTTTGGAGCTACGAGCCGAATAGACAAAAGCCAGTGCCCCACGAGTGCCCTTGTCTGGAATTCAAGACTTTGGAGGCGTGGCTTCACCCGCTATACTCTGTGTTCGATGGAAATGAATACGTGGTATTTGCCGAGAATTTGAAGGCCCAGAAAGTGGAGCAATTCACTTTTGCCCCAGGCACCGGGGGCCTTGTAAGAGTGTGCCGTCCGGAAGTGGCCTACAGAAAAGGAAAGGAGGATCATTTTATCACTATTGGAGGGAACAAGGAGTTCATTCAAAAGAATGGGGACTCTTGGGAGAAGAAGAGATTCACTGAGCGAGGATGGCAAAAGATTCCAGCGATTCCAATTGAAAGTAAGATTACAGTCATTTTTTTCTCAATTATTTTCGAAAACAACAATGTTTTTGCACAAAACTCGATTTTCAAAACGCCAACTTACATTTTTTCTAATCAATTTCAATGAATGTAGAATTTTTTGCTGATTCAAACGCACCTAATTTCGCTGCTCAAAACGCAGTAGAAGCATTTTTGAGGCAATTTTTAGGTTAAGGTATACTGTAGTTTCAGAAAAAATCGTCTAAATTATTTTCTATAGCATTTTGAGCGGCAAAATAAAGCTCACTCGAATCACCAAAAAATTGTGCAATTTTTGAAATAAAATACAAATAAATTATGTGAAATTTTTGAAAATCGATTTAAAAAAAAAAAAAATTTTTCTATCTTAACTTTTTTGTGATTTATTTCAAAAAATGCACAATTTCTTGCTGATTCGAATGCGCCTAATTTCGCCGCTCAAAACGCTGCAGAAAAAATTCTAAGCGATTTTTTCTAAAACTACAGTATACCTTAACCTAAAAATTGTCTCAAAAAGTTTTCTGCAGCGTTTAGAGCAGCGATATTAAGTGCATTCGAATCAGCAAAACATTTTGCATTTGTTGATATAAATTATAAAAAATTTTGATGAAAATTTTGAAAATCGATTTTTTTAATTCGAAAAAATTTTTCGATCTTACTTTTTTTGTAATTTCTTTCAAAAAATGCAAAATTTTTTGCTGGTTCGAATGCGCCTAATTTCGCCGCTCCAAATGCTATAGAAAATGTTTTAGACGATTTTTTCTAGAACTACAGTATACCTCAACCTAAAAATTGCCGCAAAAAGTTTTCTACAGCGTTTTGAGCAGCGGTATTAGGCGCATTCGAATCAGCAAAAAATCCTGCATTTTTTTAAATAAATTACAAATAAATTAGGTAAAAATTTTGAAAATCGATTTTGTTTTGAAAAAAAATTTTTCGATCTTAATTTTTTTGTGATTTATTTCAAAAAATGCACAATTTTTTGCTGATTCGAATGCGCTTTTTTTCGCCGCTCAAAATGCTATAGAAAATTTTTTAGACGATTTTTTCTAAAACTACAGTATACCGTAACCTAAAAATTGCTTCAAAAAAATTTCTATAGCGTTTTGAGCAGCGATATTAGGTGCATTCGAATCAGCAAAAAATTCTGCTTTTTTTGAAATAAATTACAGACAAATTAGGTAAAATTTTTGAAAATCGATTTTTTTATCGATTTTTGTGCAAAAATATTGTTGTATCCGTGTAAATAAAAAAACCGTAATCCTACTTTAAGACGAAGCCAGCAACGACTCCGAGGAAGTTCCAAAACGTGTCACCAAATGCCCTCAACTCATGGTGGTCTCGTGCTCCCACCGGAAACAAGATTTGCTCATCTTCAAAACCCTGAAAGCCGGCAAACTCTGTGTCTATAGATTCGACGCATTGAGCCAAAATTTCAAGGGCTCCGAATGCTTTAAATGCTTCCCGAAGGATCTTCATAAGCATAGAAATGTGGCCAAGGCTAAGGAGGCGGAGCCAAAATCTGAAAATGAAATCGAAGCTCCAAAGGAAACTCCGAAAAGAGACTTCGCTAAGGTATTGAGAGTCAGAAGGGACAACAAGAGTGCCTAAAAAGGTAAGGTTTTTTTGGCTCCGCGACGTTTCGCAAGTGTGACGTTTCGAAAGCAAAACGTTGTAATAGCGAACTTTCGAAATGTCACACTTTCGAAACGTCGCTGAGCCATTTTTGTTAAAAACAGTATCAAAATTTTGAAATTTTCAGATTCCGAAGGATACTGTACCAATCAATTGTCTACACTAATAATGGTCATCTTCAAATACTAATTTTTTCTCACACATAATAATAATTTCGTCATCATAATAATTTCATAATTAATTCATGTCTTCTGGATTGTCCTGTAATAAAATTGTGCTTTAATATGAACTTGTGTTATTAATTACAGGAATTTTTTTGGGTAGACATTTCGCAACCATACTGTTTCGCAACCCTTCCGTTTTGAAACCCTGACATTTCGCAACTATGCCATTTCGCAACCATTCTGTTTCGCAACCATTGACATTTCGCAACTATTTTCCATTTCGCAACTATGCCATTTCGCAACCTTTCCATTTCGCAACTATCCCATTCCGCAACTATCCCATTTCGCAACCAGTAAATTTCACAACTCTTCCATTTCGCAACTATGCCATTTCGCAACCCAGACATTTCGCAACCCGAAAAAACCAACAACTTCATAAAGCACAAAATATCAACAAAAACAAGAAAAATGTAACAATATTTCAAAATTCAACAAATTATTCATTCAAATTTCGAATTCCCGCCATATCATCTTCCGTCGTCTCCATCTCATAGTGAATCGTCAAAAAATGTGCCACAAAATTCCATTTATTCTCATTGTCAGCACCACACAGTCCACATTCGAACGGGTGATTTTGAGAATGCATGAACTGATGAGCGGTGTACGTGATGACGTCATCGAAATCCACTTCACAATGGAGACATTTCTGGAAGAAAATGCGCTCTAATGTACTGTTTTTTGTTGTCAATGGGGCGCGATTGCATTATTAGTTGTCATTGGAGCGTATTTGCAAGGATCGAGAGTCAGGAAATACGCTCTATCGACGAAGATTTGCTAGGGAGCGTTTTTGCAACGTTTCGAGTCTGCAAGTACGCTCTGTTGAGAAAATCGTCAGTAGAACGTATTTGCAAAATTTCGAGACAGCAAATCCGCTCTATTGAGAAAATTGTCAATAGAGCGTATTTGCAAGCATCCAGAGTCAGTAAACGCGCTCTATTGAGAAAATTGTCTTTAGAGCGTATTTTCAATATTTTGAATGCTTTAGAGACAACAAATGCGCTCTATTGATAATTTTGTCAATAGAGCGTATATGCAGTATTTCAATGATTTGAAAATTGAAAATGCGCTCTATTGAGACAATTGTCAATGGAGCGGATTTGCAGCATTTCGATTCTGCAAATGCGCTCTATTGATAATTTTGCCAGTAGAGCGTATTCGCAGCATTTTGAGGCGCTGAATTTAGCAAATACGCTCTATTGATAATTTAAAGCGCATTTGGAGCATTTTGACGTGCCAACGTCAGTAAATGCGCTCCACAGGCAATTTTCTCCGTAGAGCGCAATTCCTTACCGTAATAACTTTTCCGATGGCTTCAGAATCTTGAAGAATCTGAAAAATGAAAAATTCGAAAAAAAAATTTTCCTAAATTTTTCACCTCATTTTTCACCAAACGCTCATTTTCAATTTGGCTCTCAAAATTTTCGAATTTTTCGTAGTCTTCCGGATAGTGTCGAGTGTAAAAATGGCACAGCATCGAGTCGGGATTACGGTAGACGCTCGTGCACAATTTGCACATTTCGGGATACTCGGAGTGCTCCGCGAGCCAATGATCGATTTTCAGATGGCTTCGAAGTGTCGCGAATTTTTGGGTTTTCCATGAGCAATTGGATACGGGGCACACGAAATTTGTGGTTTCGGTTTTGATGTGAATCATTTTGTGTTTGTCGAACTGCAAGAAAATTTTTGAATTTTGTCAATGGGGCGAGCTTACTCTATCAAGCCGATGAAACGTCTGCGGACATCGATCGCATTTATATTTGTGCGGATTCTGATGAGATTCTTTGTGACGGTTGAGAGAGCGCTGAAAAACATTTTTTTTTTTTGTTGAAAAAAAATTTTTTGAAAATTTTTTTTTTTGAAAATTTCTTTTAAAAACTCACCCTCAACTTGAAGCGTTTGTCACAATAATTACATTTTAGACTGTTTTCCATCGGAATTTCTCTCATTTTTGCTGAAAATCATCAAATTTGCATTTAAAACATCGAAAAAATGAAAAAATCCCAGAAAAAATCCGAAAAAATTCAAATTTTTTCACATGGCCTAACTTTTTTCAAAACCTCGGCCACCGAATTTTTTCGCTCATTTTTCTTGTTTTTCCACGGGATTTTTAGCGGTTTTTTGTTGAAATTTTATCGATTTTTGCATTGAAATAGTTTTAAAATCAATGATTTGTCAAAAAATACCAAAAAAGTATGAAATTTAAACGGAAAATCGCTTAATTTCCGCGTTTTCCCCGCTGGCCTAACTTTCTCCATGACTACGGCCATCTGGATTTTTCATCAATTTTCGTGAATTTTTTTCCGTTTTTCAACCAATTTTTCTTATTTTCAGCTTGGAAAATGACCGAAATCGAGTATAAAAGCGGTCAAGTCACCGTTGATGTGTTCGACGACGCACTGGATATCAGTACGACGGAAGGAATCAGCTGGTAGGAAAATAAATAGAAAAATTAACAACGGAGCGCACTTTCAGCATCTGGAGTGGCTCGGTGGCCGACGACGTCGACGTCGTCTGTTTCTCATGGAATTTCGATTGGAGCGAACTGAAAAAAACAAGGAATTTCAAATCTCGCGGGCCAAATTACGGTAGCCGGCGCGGAATTCAAAAATTCGATAATCGAATTGGATATGAAAGGGGACCCGATTCATCGAGTCGATGCTGTTCTGGAGGTTCAGCCGAATTCCGAGAGGAAGGTCTCGGCGAGCTTCGAATTTTCGATTATTCCAATTTCTGGGGTCGAAAAAGTGGGCGGAGCTAAGGTGTAGCAAGAGATGTGGTTCGAGCCAAGCGAGTTGTCAGATGGATGCTTGATTGTGGATGGGGACAAGTTTTATGTTAATAAGGGGGTTAGTGGAAAAAATATGAAAAACAATTTTTTTCAAAAAAATTTTTTTTTTAATTTCTGAGCACTTTTTTCTTGTAATTTATTTCAAATAATGCAGAATTTTTTGCTGATTCGAACGCGCCTAATATCACCGCTCAAAACGCTCTAGAAAAGTTTTTAGACGATTTTTTCTAAAATTTTAGTTTAATAAAATTTAAAAATCGTCCAAAAATTTTTTCACAGCGTTTTGAGCGGCGATATTAGGCTCATTCGAATCAGCAAAAAATTCTAGATTTTTCTATTTAAATTACAAAAAATTTGGGTAAAAAATTTGAAAATCGATTTCTTGAAAAAAAATTTTTCAAAAAATTTTCATTTTTTTGAAAATTTTTTTGAATCATTTTTTCAGTTCCTCTCCTGTCACTCTGAGTTCTTCCGCGCCTTGTTCTCCTCAAATTTCAAAGACAACGAAATGGAAGAAATCGAAATCAAGGCGATCTCTTCAGAAGATTTCAAACTTCTACTGTCTACTATCAATCCGCTGAATACTTTTCCCAGTGGTAAGCATAAGCTCCGCCCATAAAATAGGGTTCTGCGACGTTTCGAAAGTGTGACACTTTCAAAACGTTGCATTTTCGAAATATCACACTTGCGAAATTTCACACTTTCGAAATGTCACACTTTCGAAATGTCACACTTGCGAAATGTCACACTTTCGAAACGTCACACTTGCGAAATGTCACACTTTCGAAACATCACACTTGCGAAATGTCACTTTTCTTCCAGACGAAACCGCCGAGAAACTTCTGGAGCTCGCCGATCGTTTCATGGTCCCGTCGATCACCTACAAAGTGGCGCATCATCTTCAGAATTACTCCGAATTCGACGAGCAGAGATTACTGTATCTGGCTGACAAGTATATTCTCGATGAGCTTCTGGAAAAGTGTATCGAGATGTTGAATAGTTTCGAGAAGATGAAGGCGTTGGAGAAATTCGAATTGTATTCCGAGATTTCAATTTTCACGAAATCGAAACTTTTTGATAGGGTTCTTAAATTGATGTGAATTTGGAAAATCAATAAATGAATTTTTATGTTGAATACAGTTGAAATTTTATTGCTCTGCAAATTCGCTCTTCTGATAAATTTGTCAATAGAGCGCATTTGCAGTATTTTGAGGTCCCAGAGTCAGTAAACACGCTCTATTGAGAAAACTGTCTATGGAGCGTATTTGCATAATTTTAATTTTTTAGAGTCAGAAAACGCGCTCTATTGACAATTTTCGTCAGTAGAGCGTATTTGCAGTATTGGAAAAGTTCCTATGGACAGAAAATGCGCCGCTCTATTGATAATCTAGAGCTTATTTGCAACGACTCGAGGCCTCAGAGTCCGCAAACGCGCTCTATTGAGAAAATTGCCCTCTGGGAAGATTGTAGTGATGATAAGGATGTTTACTACTATGTAGATCAAAAATAAGATAACAAAAAAGGGCGCCTTTTTTTGAGGGTGGGGGTCTTTATTGTTGTCTTTTGTCCGGTTACCCCTTCTTTATATTCATTTTTTTTCGTTTTTACCAAATTTTCTTTGGAATTTCAGATTCCTCCCAACTCAACGACATCTGTAGGATCCAGAATTTTCCGAAGAAACAATGGCTCAAATGCCGCTAGGCTATCAATGTGCACTGGCAGTTGTAGAGCACATGGATGCGAATGTTAGGTAAGGGGTTTTGTTGAAAGTTGCGAATTGGCGAAGTTGCGAAACGGCTTGGTTGCGAGATGGCAGAGTTGCAAAACGTCGCAAAGCTGCATAGATGCGAAATGGCAGAGTTGCGAAATGGTAGAGTTGCGAAATAGCAAAGTTGCGAAATGTCATGGTTGCAAAATGGCTTGGTTGCGAAACGTCCTAGTTGCGAAATGACGGATCTTGTTTTTTCGTATTGCAGCTAGGACGTTTCGCAACCGGAACAGTTAGAAACTGTGACGTTTCGCAACCATCCCTTTTCGGAACAAGACATTTCGAAACTAATGCCAATTACGCAACTAGGACGTTTCGCAACCAGCCATTTTGCGGCCGTTGTTTTGCAACTATGACATTTCGCAACTAAGACGTTTCGCAACCAGTCATTTCGTGACGGTTGCGAAACGTCGTGGTTGTACAATGGCTGGTTGCCAAACGTCCCGGTCACAGGAATCGACGTACGACATTACAAAATCAATGATTACGAAATCACGAAGAAAAATAAGTTTCAAAATGTCCTGGTTGCGAAATTCCCAACTATGACACTTCGCAACTATGCTATTTCGCAACTATAACGTTTTGCAACTATGACATTTCGAAACTTTGCCATTTCGCAACTACGACATTTTGCAACTATGTCATTTTGCAACTATGACATTTCGCAACTATGACATTTCGCAACTAGGACATTCTGCAACTATGATATTTTGCAACTAGGACACTTCGCAACTATGATGTTTCGCAACTAGGACACTTTGCAACTGTGACATTTCGCAATAATGATATTTCGCAACTATGCCTCATCTTCCAGGTACCTCCTCGTCGCCCGCTGCCACAGCCTTCGCTCACTGCACTCGCTGGTCCCCCTCAAAATCCATCATCTCACTCTCAACACCTCCAAATTCACCGTGGACACCATGACCCATTCCATACAAACTTTCATCGCCAACGCCAGCCAAATCCCTCGGACCTGGAGGGTCGTTGTGCCTCCCGGAGGCTTTCCCCATGATATCGATCGATTCGGACACCCTGAAGTTGAAGGAGAGGGCGAAGGGGATATCGTACTACAGAATTGGTTCATCGAGTTTCAATTGCTCATGGCGCCCAGGGAAATCCCGCCGCAGGCCCTGGAGGTGCCGCCGAATTTCCGAGGCGCGGATATTGATATGCGGGATGTGGATTATCGAATGCTCCGACAGACTCGTGATGCCGAAAGAAGGACCCGTGTGAACCAGCGTACTCGAGTCAGGACCTATCTACAGTATACCTACGGAACGCGAAGCCCTCTACCGTTTCCAGTGGGCATCAAGATGGCACAGGCCCTCCGGCAATTGGTTCGCCACTTTTTCGCCCCCTCGAAAATCTATGTGAAGATTTTCGAGGTTCCCATTCCATTTGGGATTATTAGGCTTACAAAGAATCTGAAATTTCAAATCCAAGTTCTCAAGACTGGCCAGTGTGCCACTGAAGTAGTCAATGCTTTCCAGCCTATTGTAACCAGGCCCCGGGCCCTTGGGATTACTGTAAGAAGAGCGGAGGACCCAATTTTCCAACACGACCTTCTGAAAACCATTCACTCTCTGAGCCTTCACTTGGCCACCGAGGGCCCCTGGGTGAGCACACTGATTGCTTTGAAGGTGTTCGACGTGGAAACTTCTGGATATCAAATTACGCATCAGGAGCTTGTAATTATTGGAAAACACTGGATCAATCATCCGAGATATATGGGAGGAAAGATTTCGTTTTGTTTGGATACGGTTGAGACTCTTTTGGACAGAGTGAGAGAGCATTTGAGAGCACAAAAAGCAACTATGGAGTGTAGAAGGTAGGGACCTAAACTAGCCCCAAAAAACTGCTTAAAACTTTCGAAATGGCAGAAAAAATTTTTCAAAAAAATCGATTTTCAAATTTTTTACCCAATTTTTTTCTAACGTGTTATATAAAAATGCAGAATTTTTGCTGATTCAAATGAGCCTAATATTACTGCTCAAAACGCTGTAGAACATATTTTATTGCAATTTTTAGGTAAAGGTATACTGTAGTTTTTGAAAAAAAGTCTAAAAGATTTTCTGCAAAGTTTTGAGCGGCGATATTAGATGCATTCGAATCAGCGAAAAATTCTGCATTTTTTAAAATAAATTGAGATCGAAAATTTTTTTTTGAATTTTTTTTCCAAAAAAATCGATTTCCAAAATTTTCAACCAAATTTTTTTAAATTTATTTCAAAAAATGCAGCATTTTTTGCTGCTTCAAATGAGCCTAATATCACTGCTGAAAATAACGTAGAAAAAATTTTGAGGCAATTTTAAGTTAAGGGATACTGTAGTTTTGGAAAACCGTTTAAAACTTTTTCCACAGCATTTTGAGCTGCGAAATTAGATTCATTAAAATCAGCAAAAAATTCTGCATTTTTCTATATAACTTATAATAAATTTGGGTAAAAAATTTGAAAATCGATTTTTATGAAAAAAAAAATTCTTTAAAAAATTTTTTCCAAACAATTTTTTCAGCCTCCCATCGGAATACCCAAACTGTGGAACTGTTCAAATCACTTTTTTCTCCGAATTCAACATTTATGTCGAAAAAATTGATCAACTTGATGAGGAACCGAAATGGAAGTTGGTTTTTGAGATGATGGCACTTGGATCAGCAAAGGCGATTCATGATTAATTTTGGATTTAATTTTTGGGTTTTATTGTGGACTATTTGAATTATGAAAATATAAAATGAATTTCTTTTGGGTTACTGTACTTTCAGGAGCGTAGAGTTTTGAAACCGAGGGTTCCGAATAGTTACTCAAGAAGCGGAGACTATGTTCGATCTTCCGATGGGGAAAATATGTTTGAAAAGCGGCAGTCCTACGGTAATGATTTTTTTGGAATATTGTCAGGAATTCAAAAATATTCAGGTTGATATAAATCAAATATCATGGATTTCTTCGGGTTACTGTACTTTCTGAAATATGGTTTTTTCGGTTTACTCGTGAAGCGGGGGCTATGTTCGATCTTCCGGCGATTTTCCTGCGCGCTACTGTAAATCGCATGATTACTGAATATGAAGCTATAACAAAAGTAGAACTTTATTGACAAATAATTTAAATTAAAAGGGAGAGTAAACTCATCTAGAAATACTGATGTGTATACATGAATCGACGCAGAATTTCGAGATAATAGGGGTCTCAGTTGGGAAAAAATTCCGAAAATTTGTCTTGAAAACGATATAAGCTGTCACATGAGCTAAATAGGGTCCGTTCAGGATTCAAAAAAAGAAAGCCTAGATTTAAATCCAATAATAGTTCAAAAACAAACCAAAAATAACTGGAAGGCAAAGGAAAAACAGTATATAAATTATCCATGGAGATTTCAATTGAATCATATAATCCCAAATATTCTTCTTCTTCTCCACAGGAGTTGTTGAGCCCTTCTTCATCACATTGATTACAATATTATAGTCGTTTTCCTTTTTCTTCTTCTTTTCACTATCAGTTTCACGATCAATTCCATAAACTACAATTTCGGCGTCTGTCGGGGTGGCAAAGGGGATTGATATGATTTTCGTGACAATGGTGTCGTACCTGAAATAATTGAGACCATAATTTGGTAGTCCCATCAAATTTTTTTTTGAAGTTTTTTTCAAGGGGCTCGTCAAACCTCAAGATTCAGACCCTTCCAAAAATGGGGAAAAATCCATTTGACCACCTGATCATTTTTGAAAATTCGAAAAAATTAGGGACCACCTGACCAAACATTTTTTAATTTTTGCGGATGAGGGGAAGAAACTGTTAATTTTTGTGCTTTTTTAAAGAGTACTGTAGTCATTTTTGACCACCTGACCATTTTTTCCTCAAAATCCACCTGACCACCTTTTTGGCCTGCCATGAAGTGGAAGGGTCTGCCTCAAGATTGCCCATGACGGCAATGTGATTTTCAACGGGTCATAGAAAAAAGTAAATATTGTCACACTTTTGATTTTTATACCATTTTGTAGATCTTATCAAGCGTTACAGTTCGGTATAAGTTATAGGTAGAAAATGTTGTCTTTATGCTAGCTAAGTGCTCTTGAGACTCACTTTTTCGGTTCCACTAACTCCACCACTGTGCCTCCATATCTCTCCTCTGCCTTCTTCAAAACATTCTTCAAATTCTTCAATTGAGAACAATCCAAAACATATTTGGATCCAATATCTCTTCCCTTCTCTACCAAGTTTCCCATCAAACTCAAAATCTGTTCCATTGAGAATTCCAATTTCCACATCCTCACACACCGATTACTCGCCTTCAAAATTATATCGTACCAGTATTCAGGTGAATCGCGAATAAATCGCTCAGCTACTAATATCACACAGTCTGCTCCGGTGACCATTGGATCTTCGTTATAAGCCTCTCTCCAAGAATAGATTTGAATACTCGTCAATGGGAAGCTTTTGGGGTCCAAAAGTTTCTTAATACGGGTGACGTCATACTCCTGCATATGAATTCGGAGTACATGAAGCTTGGGAAAGTCACAAGGAATTTTGAGGACATTTTGAGCGAAGTAGTCGAAATGCAACCATTTCACTGTGATCACTAATCTGTCTCTCAAAAGGATACGCAGGAACTCCTTCAACGCCTCATCTTTGTCTTCAAACTTCGCGGGCAGTCTTCTAGATCGACTTATGTTTAAACTGTTCCCTATTGCTTTATAAGTCACTTGTATATAGGTACTGTAGAAGGGAGAATTTTCCACCTCGAGTAGTACCTCTCCTGGCCTCAACGCTTCCGATTGTCTTAATAGTCTTTCTTCGGCGGTTTCTTGAACCTGTAATCTAGCAGTAGAGAACCTGTAGCATATTTCGTTGATGGAAATCGCGTCGAAGCTAAAGCTTAGATTTGCAATTCGGAGGGGAATGATTTTGTCGATTCTGGAGATGGTTGGGCAACGGGCAGCGAAGAGGAATCTGGAATAAGGGGTTTTTTCAAGTTTTTACGGAAGATCAAACGTAAGCCAAAGCTTTGTGAGCATAGCGAATAGGCTATGTGAATTAGATTCTCCGTAGGTTCTTAACCACGTGGATGTAATACGCCATTGGTCAGATGAACGGTTTTCCTGACACACGGACTACATTCGAGCAGTGCACATTTTCTAGCAAACATCTAGCTAATCTCTCTACGGCTAGCTAAAAACTCTACGTAAGCCTGAACGGGCATTTGCAAGGCTTACTGCAACCGAGCGAAGATAGAGAAGATTTAACATAAGACAACATTTCGTTAGATTTTTCGCCAGAGTTTTCGCCATAGTTGGGTCGCTTACTGTGCCTATATTTGATAGCGTAATTTTCTAGCGAACGGCTATATTGTCATTCTACTTACCTCAAATTGGCTTCCAAGTGTTGCAATATACATCGTTTAGCTGGATAGGTCAGAACCATGGTTGCAGTGTCTTATTGGCAGCGAAAAATAGTAGAAAGTGAATAGACCTTTCCCAGTATGTATGTAAGTACTACGGGGTTGTCACTATGATGAGCAATCCATCAATTGGGTTGTCACTGTAGTGAACTTGAAGGGTTTTTACAAAGGGGACCCTATGGGATAATTAGAGTGACAAGGGCACAATCGAGATAGATAATAGACCGTGCGGCAAAGTTGCAAATCGATTACACCATTTTATTAAGCCAAAATCACAAATTTCAAAAGGAAATAAACCAAAAAAACAGATGAAAATTACACAAAGAATGTTAAGAATGAAAAATCAATTATCTTGGTACCAAAACTTGAGTTTTTCTGATGTTCCGACATCTTAAGGCGAAAGAATAGTTATGAGTCCATCGAAAACAAACGAATATTAAACTATTGATTAATATTAACTGAACAATAAATAAAAACAGAATGAAAATGATGAACGAAAAATTATTGACTAATAATTAAAATTTAATCTGTTCATGAATAAAAGACAGATTGATGGTTAAGAACAGCTATAGAAAATGTAGAGACAAAAATAAGGGAGGGGTGTTAGTAATCAATAAAGTTCAAAATAAGCTCCATATTGCAGGCAGAAAGCCTAGATTTAAATCCAATAATAGTTCAAAAACAAACCAAAAACAACTGGAAGGCAGAGGAAAAACAGTATATAAATTATCCATGGAGATTTCAATTGAACCATAGGATCCGAAGTATCATTCTTCTTCTCCACAGGAGTTGTTGAGCCCTTCTTCATCACATTGATTGAAATCATATACTCTTTTTCCTTTTTCTTCTTTTTTTCATGCTCATTTTGATTCTCAATTCCATAAACTACAATTTCGGCGTCTGTCGGGGTGGCAAAGGGGATTGAGATGATTTCTGTGGCAATGGTTTCGTTTCTGAAAAAATTGAGACCATAATTTGGTAGTCCCATCAAAATTTAGAGCTTCAAAACGGTTTGAAATTCAATAGTGTGTGATTTTGAAGTTTTTTCAAGGGGCTCGTCAAACCTCAAGATTGCCCATGACGGCAACTTGATTTTCAACGGGTCATAGAAAAAAAAGTAAATATTGTCACTTTTGATTTCTATACCATTTTGTAGATCTTATCAAGCGTTACAGTTTGATGCAAGTTACAGGTAGAAAATGTTGACTTTATGCTAGCTAAGTGCTCTTGAGACTCACTTTTTCGGATCAACTAACTCCACCACTGTGCCTCCATATCTCTCCTCCGCCTTCTTCAAAACCTCCTTCAAATTCTTGAATTGAGAACAATCCAAAACATATTGAGATCCAATATCTCTTCCCTTCTCTACCAAGTTTCCAATCAAACCCAAAATCTGCTCCATTGAGAATTCCAATTTCAACATCCTCACACACCGATTATCCGTCTTCAAAATTACATCGTACCAGTACTCAGGCGCATCGCGAATAAATCGCGCAGCTACTAATACCATCCAGTCTGCTCCGATGACCATTGGATCTTCGTTATAAGCCTCTCTCCAAGAATAGATCTGAATACTCTTCAATGGGAAGCTTTTGGGGTCCAAAAGTTGCTTAATACGGGTGACGTCATTATGGTACATATGAATTCGGAGTGCACGAAGCTTGGGAAAGTCACAAGGGAGCTTGAGAACTGTTCCAGTGATGTTTAAATGCAACCATTTCACTGTGATCACTGTTCTGCCTCCCAAAAGGATACTCAGGAACTCTCTCAACGCCTCGTCTTCGTTTTCAAATTTCGCAGGGAGCCTTCTAGATGGACTTGTTTCCAAAATCTTCTTTGTCGCTTTATAAGTCACTTGTATATAGCTATTGTAGAAGGGAGTCGTATCCACATCGAGTAGTACTTCTCCTGGCCTCAACGCTTCCGACTGTCTCAATAGTCTTTCTTCGGCGGTTTCTTGAACCTGTAATCTACCAGTAGAGAACATGTAGCATATTTCGTTGATGAGAATCGCGTCGAAGCTAAGGCTTAGATCTGAAATTCGGAGGGGAATGCTTTTGTCGATTCTGGAGATGGCTGGGCAACGTGCAGCGAAGAGGAATCTGGAATAAGGGGATTTTTCAAGTCTCTGCGAAATATTGAACCTAAGCCAAAGCTTTGTGAGCGTAGCGGATTAGCTAAGTGAACTAGTGCGCTTTGTAAGGTCATAACCACGTGGACGTGATAAGCGATTAGTCATAAGCTAGCTGAACGGGGTTTTTGACACTCTAACTACATTCGAGCAAGGTTCTTAATAGAAACACACGCTACACATTTTCTAGTGAACATCTAGCTAATCTCTCTACGGCTAGCTAAAGCCTCTACGTAAGCCTGAACGGGTATTCGCAACGCTCACTACTATGCCTATAATTGATAGAGTAATTTTCTAGCGAGTGGCTAGCTTGTTGCTCTACTTACCTCAAGTTGGCTTCCAAGTGTTGCAATACACATCGTTTAGCTGAATAGGTCAGAACCATGGTTGCAGTATTTTCTTGGCAGAGAAATAGTAGACTGAGAATGGACCTTTCCCAGTATGTAAGTACGACGAGGGGGTTGTCATTATGATGTGCAATCCATCAACTGGGTTGTCACTGTAGTGAACGTGAAGGGTTTTTACAAAGGAGACCCCATGGGATAATTAGAGTGACCAGGGCACAATCGACATTAGATAATAGACCGTGCGGCAAAGTTGCGGACAGTAGGCGGAGCTTATGAGTTTCAAATCGATTACACATTTTATTAAGCCAAAATCACAAATTTCAACAGAAAAAACCAAAAAACAAATGAAAATTACACAAAGAATGATACAGAGAAAAATAGAGCGATATCAGTATTATCATTGAGAACCGATTCAACCGGTACCAAAATTTGAGTTTTTCTGATGTTCCGACATCTTGAGGCGAAAAATACTTTTGAGATCATCGAAAACAAAAAAATCATTAAACTATATTGATTAATATAAACTGAACAAAAAATAATAAAAACAGAAAACATAAGAAAAAATATGAACCAAAAATTAATTGAACCATGGAATCCCAAATATCTTCTTCTTCTTCTTCGCCACAGAAGTTGTCGAGCCTTTCTTCATCACCTTGATGATAATCTTATACTTTTTCTTCTTCTTTTCACCATCAATCTCCACTTCGATTCCATAAACTACGATTTCGGATTCCGTTGGGGTGGCGAAGGGAATTGAGATGACTTTGGTGGCAATGGTTTCGTTGCTAAAAATTTTAGATTTAGATTTGGTAGTTATATTAAAATGTTGATAAGTGCTCTGAAAACTCACTCTTTCGGTTCCACTAGCGTCACCTTTGCGCCTCCATATCTCTCCTTTGCCTTCTTCAAAATCTTCTTTAAATTCTTCAATTCGGAGCATTCCAAAACATAACCGGAACCAATATATCTTCCCTTCTCCACCAAGTTTCCAATCAAATCCAAAATCTGTTCCATTGAGAACTCCAATTTCCACATCTTTACCATTCGATTTCTCGCCTTCAAAATGACTTCGTACCAGTACTCCGTCGAATTGTGAGATCGCGAAGCAACGAATCCCACACAGTCGGCTTCAGTGATCATTCTATCTTTACCATAAGCCTCTTCCCAAGAATAAATCATAATGTGATTTAATGGGAAGCTTTTGTGGTCCAAAAGTTTCTTGATCCGGGTGACGTTATGTTGGTACATATGAATAGAGCGTACATGAAGCCTGGGACAGTTACGAGGGATCTTGATGACACTTGAAGTGATTTGATAGATATTCAACCATCCAATTTTTATCACTCTTCTCCCTCTCAAAAGGATACCCAAGAACTCACTCAACGCCTCATCTTTGTCTTTAAAATACGCAGGGAGTCTTCTGGATCGACTTATCTTCAAACTCTCCCCTCTCAGTTGATAAGTCACTTGTACATAAGTACTGTAGATGGGAGTCTCATCCACCTTGAGTAGGACCTCTCCTGATCTCAACGCTTTCGACTGTCTCAAACGTCTTTGTTCGGCAGTTTCTTGAACCTGGAATCTATAAGAAGAGAACCTGAAGCAGATTTCGTTGATGAGAATTGCGTCATCGCTAAAGCGTAGCGATGAGATTTGGAGGGGTATGCGTTTATCGATTCTGAAGATGGGTGGGCAACGAGCGGCGAAGAGGAATCTGAAAGAAAGGGATTTTCAGGGATCCATTTTTAAACTAATTCGCATCCCTGTGCTACAGTAAGCGAAAACACAAACTATTCATTTTCGTTTTCTAGCGAGCTATTCCCAACGGGACCATCGTTTGAATTCACGTTGAAATTTCAGATTTAGATCGCATCGCTTGTCGCAGTACACAAATTCGCAGTGAAGCGACATTTTCTAGCAACCTTCTATTGTCTATTCAATAAAACGTCGGGAGAATTTCGGTAAAACAGACACGCCCCTTTTTCACGGTTGCTTGTAGATCAAAATTTTCAGTAATTACGTGAAAAGGGGCGTGTCCGATAAGTCCCGCCCCTTGCCGACGTTTTATTGAACAGAGAATAGCTAACTCCTCTACTCACCTCCTATTGGCTTCCAAGTGTTGCAATACATATCGTTGAGCTAAATAGGTTAGAACCATGATTGCAGTGTCTTATTGGCAGCGAAATAGTGGACAGTGAATGGACCTTTCCCAGTATGCAAAGGTGTTGTCATTATGATGAGCAATCCATCAAATGTGTTGTCACTGTAGTGACGTGATGGGTTTTCACAAAGGAGACCCTATGGGGTAATTAAAGTGGCAAAGACACAATCGATTTTCAAAAAAGGATTAACATTCTGAAAGATCACGAAGAAAACTTTTTAGTTCGTAGAAAACAAAAACAGTTAAATTGTATCGATTAATATTGACGGAAAAACAAACAAAAACAGAAGTAAAACGATAAAAGAAAATTCAATTGAACCATGGAATCCCAAAAAAGTTCTTCTTCTTCTTTTCCACGGGAGTTGTTGAGCCCTTCTTCATCACATTGATTGAAATCTTATAATCTTTTTCCGTTGTTTCTTTCTTTTCATCATCAGTAGCCACTTCAATTCCATAAACCAAAAATTCAGCTTCTGTTGGGGTGGCGAGGGGGATTGATATGACTTCGGTGACAAGGGTTTCGTTGCTGGAAATTTCAAGAATGTAATTTGGTACTTTCATCAAAATCGAAAAACGTTCCCGTTCCCGTTTTTCCGTTTTTCTCTCATCTAATCACATCTAATCACATGCAAAATGCTATAGATGCAATAACCAATTGGTCAGCCGCAGCAAAATTAGCTCTGAATACAGATAAAACAGTTTGCATATCTCTAGGCTCGAACCCAAAAATTTTTGACTATAAAGTATCCGGAAATCAGATCAGAAGAGAAACTCTAGTAAAGGATTTAGGATTCTTGATAGACCATAAACTAAGTTTCTCCGACCATTGGAACAAGTTTACTAACAATGCAAAATTCGTCCAATCAAAAATTTTCCAATTATACACCAGCAACAACACGAGGCTACACGTCTTACTCTATAAAACGTTTATAAGGCCAATTCTAGAATACGCGACAGTTGTGACAAGTCCTTACAAAAAAACCGATATTAAATCCATAGAATCCGTGCAAAACTCATTTACAAGAAGGCTCTTAAGCCGGCAAATAGGAAGATACATTCGAGTTGATGACCCAGAGTACAAAACAGCCCAGGAACGTAATGAAATTTACGACTTGACATCTTTAGAATCTCGGAGAATGATTACCGATCAAAAATTCATAGGAAAAATGATGGCAGGCAAAGTAGACATGAACAAAAATGACTTTTTCACAGTAGATACAAATAACCGAACTCGTACGAAAACTAAATTCATTTGGGCAAAATGTAAAACAAAAATAAGATTGAAATTCTTCACAAACCGAACCCTTAGCGCAATAACAGCACGCACAAATAGTTAGATTTCAATGGTCTTTCTCCAATATTATGCTGTAAAATGTATGATATTCCCTACTGAGTCCCAAGTAGTCATCATCTTCTTCCCAGTAATTCTTTTGTATTTTCTTATTGTACTTCATTCATATTGATTCTTCTTTTTTTATACTACAACACCTAAACTTGATTGTAAATCATTATAATTTATCAATACTCATCTTTTCCCAAATAACCTCATCCCAATTATACCCCGATGTATGCAGATTTTTCTTTACATGTAACATTTCTCACGATTTTTATCGTAAATAAAATAAATAAAATAAATAAACAATTGAACATATTTGAGCAAAGTTATGAACAAAAACATAAAGTGACCCTCACCATTTGCCGCCACTGTATGAATGCTGCGTACATGAAGCTTGGGAAAGTCATAAGGGATCTTGAGGACACATGAAGTGTTTCGGTAGAAATTCAACAAATCCACTTTTATCACTATTCTCTCTCCCAAAAGGGCACTCAGCAACTCTTTCAACGCTTCATATTCGTTTTCAAACTTAGCGGGGAGTCTTCTGGATCGACTTATTTCTTCCTCGCTCAATCGATAAGTCACTTGTAAATAGGTACTGTAGATGAGAGCCTCATCCACTTTGAGTAGTACCTCTCCTGGCATCAACGCTTTCGACTGTCTCAAACGTCTTTGTTCGGCGGTCTCTTGAACTTGGATTGAACGAGTGTAGAAACTGTACCATATGTCGTTGATAAGAATCGCCGCGCCATCGTCGAAGCGTAGATGTGAGATTTGGAGGGGGATGCGCTTGTCGATTTTCGAGATCGATGGGCAATAAGCGGCGAAGAGGAATCTGGAAGGAGGGGTCTGCGGAAGATTGAACATGAGCAAATGCTTTGTGAGCGCAGCAGACTAGCAGGGTAGGAGGTCTAGTTCGTAGGTTGATACCTAAACTGTGCGTTTTGGTGGATTCATTTCTAAACTAATTCGCATCCCTGTGCTACAGTAAGCGGAAACATTTTCGTTTTCTAGCGAGCTATTGCCAACGGGAACATCGTTTGAATTCACGTTGAAATTTCAGGTTTAGATCGCATCGCTGGTCGCAATACTCAAATTCGCAGTGAAGCGACATTTTCTAGCGAGTGTCTAGCTTGTCCCTCTACTTACCTCAAGTTGGCTTCCAAGTGTTGCAATACACATCGTTGAGGTGGATAGTTTAGAACCATGATGGCAGTGTCTTCTTGGCAGAGGAATAGTAGACAGTGAATGGACCTTTCCCAGTATGCCAGTAAGAGGGTTGTCCCTATGATGAGCCATTCATCAAATGGGTTGGCACTGTAGTGAACGTAAATGATATTAATAGTAGGAAACCTCCATGGGATAATTAGAGTGACAAGGACACAATCGACAGTCTAGATTTTTGAATTGCTGATTTCTTGGATTCTGGGAATTTGGTATTTTGGGTTTTTTAAATTTATCGATTCATATTAACTGAGAAACAAACTAAAACAGGAAAAAAAGATAAATGAAAATTCAATTGAACCACGGAATCCCAAATATCTTCTTCTCCTTCTTCTTCTTCTCCACAGGAGTTGTCGAGTCCGTCTTCATCACATTGATTGAAATCGTATACCCCTTTTTCTGTTTCACTCCATAAACTACAATTTCCGCTTCTGTTGGGGTGGCGAAGGGGATTGATATTACTTTGGTGGCAATGAATTTGTGGCTGGAAAAAGTGAGACTATAATTTGGGAGTTCTATCAAAATGTAGAGCTTGATAAGGGCTACAAAATGGTAGTAAAATTACATTTTGTAGGTTTTATAAGCTCTGCGAATTTTATGTAAGGTTCAGAATGAAAATCTCAATTTTAAGCTATCTAAGTACTCTGGAAACTCACTTTTTGACTCTTTCAATGCCACATCTGCACCTCCATATCTCTCTTCCGCCTTCTCCAAAATCTTCTTCAATTTTCTCAGTCTAGAACAATCCAAAACATATCTGGATCCAATATCTCTTCCCTTCTCCACCAAACTTCCCATCAAACTCAAAATCTGTTCCGTTGAGAATTTCAAGTTCCAAATCTTTACCATTCGATTATTCGTCTTCAAAATGGCATTGTACCAGTAATCCGTTAAATTGCGAGAAGCGACGAATCCTACGGTGTCGGCTCCGGTGACCATTGGATCTTTGTTATAAGGCTCTCTCCAAGAGTAGGTCTTAATACACTTCAATGGGAAGCTTCCGGGGTCCAAAAGTTTCTTAATCCATAAGACGTTAGATAGATCCGCACGAATGTAGCGTACTCGAATCTTGGGAAAGCCACGAGGGAGGTTGAGGTCCCATTCACTCATTCGGTGGATAATCAACCATCCCACTTTGATCACTCTTCTCTCTCCAAGTAGGATTCTCAGGAACACTTTCATCAACTCCTCTTTGCTTTTTTCTGAATGGATGAGTCGACATTTTTTCGGTCCCTTTCCTGTCAATTCATAGGACACTGTTAGATAGGTACTGTCGGACGACAACTTTGGTTGTTTAAAACGGCTTTCTTGAACTATAAATGTTTGATAAGAGAATCTATAGCAGATTCGGTTGATGAGAATTGCGTCATTGCTAAAGCGTAGATGTGAGATTTGGAGCGGAATGCATTTGTCGATTCTGGAGATGGCTGGACAACGGCGAGCGAAGAGGAATCTGAAAGATGGGGGTTTTCATCAAGTCTCTACAGAAGATCGAACATGTGCGCACAGGGTCGCAGCGCGGTACATGATTTGAATTGCCACGCAAATTTTCGCATGCGGACGCGTCGCGTGTCAGGTGCGAAATATTCGCTGCGTAGCGACTCAATTTTGTTTTCCCTACGAGAAACTTCACAAAATTTGTATTTGGCGGGAAACCGCATGCTGTCTGCGTCTCTTTCTTGGCTTGGCCGTGCGACAGAGCGCGCTTTCTCGATGTACCGCGCTGCCACCCTGTGTGTGCGTAGCGTGACATAATTGCGACATGCGGTTTGTGTCACAAGGTTGCTGTTCAGCGTTTTCAAGTCACGCTGACTACAGTCCAACGCTTTGGATGGGCCTTAAGCACGTGGATACGGTGGTGTTGAGCCTGCTGGACAAGTTTCCCTAAGTTGGCTACATTACAGACTATTAAGCTTAGACCGACGCTTTGGGAGCTGAGCGAATTAGCTAACCACGTGGATCAGGTAGCGATAAGCCTACTGGACGTGTTTCTGACACGCTGTCTACAACTGAGCGAAGATCGAACATAAAGGTGGCGGGGCAGCAGTTTCCGGGGGAAACTCCGGGGGAAAAATCGTGCATTTTTGCGTGAGCATGTCAGTTGTGGTGTATGCGTACCATGCGTCAAACCTTACGACATTTCTTATTTTAGGCGTGTTTTTAGACGGAAATCAACGAAAATAGGACACTTGGCATATCAGAAATCGCTTACACTATCTATATCTTCGGTTCACAGGAGTTTCAGAAAAAATAACATTTTGCTGCCCCACCACCTATAAGCTAGCGCTCTGTGAGTAAACGCTTCTCAACGGGTAATATCGCTAGTTGCATTACTCAATTCGCGACAAAGCGACATTTTCTAGCGAGCGGCTAGCGAGTCTTCAAACTTACCTCTTATTGGCTTCCAAGTGCTGCAATACACATCGTTTAGCTAGATCGGTAAGAACCATGGTTGCAGTGTCTTATTGGCAGCGAAATAGTAGACAATGAATGGACCTTTCCCAGCAGAGGTGTACGCGATTGTCCACCGGCAGTGAGCGTGGGCAGTTTTGGTGGACTTTTTTCCCACGCGCGAGATAGTGTGCAAAAGTGAGAGAGCGCGCCGACGTCCACCACCACCACACTGCCATTGCAGACAGTCGGCGCCCACGGCAGTTTCCCAGTATGTGAGTAAGAGGGTTGTCATTATGATGAGCAATCCATCAAAGGGGTTGTCACTGTAGTGAACGTGATGGGTTTTTACAAAAGGACAATACGATGTGAACTAATAAGCTGAAAGATCACAAAGAAAACTTTCGAGTTCATCGAAACAAATATATTAAACTTTATTGATTCAAATTGAACTGAGGAGCAAATAAACACAGAAGAAAAGAGGTAATCAAAAATTCAATTGAACCATGGAATCCCAAATATCTTCTTCTCCTTCTTCTTCTCCACATGAGTTGTCGAGCCCTTCTTGATCACATCGATTGAAATCGTATACCCTTTTTTTTGTTTCACTCCGTAAACTACAATTTCAGCGTTTGTTGAGGTGGCGAAGGGGATTGATATGACTTTGGTGGCAATGTATTTGTTGCTGAAAAAATTGAGACTATAATTTGGTAGTTCTATGAAAATGTAGAGCTTGATAAGGGCTACGAAATTGTAGTAAAATTTCATATTGTAGGTTTTATAAGCTCTACGAATTTTGTGTGAGTTTCAGATTGAAAATCTCTAAGCTATCTACGCACTCTGGAAACTCACTTTTTTGACCCTTTCAATGCCACATCTGCACCTCCATACCTCTCCTCCGCCTTCTTCAAAATCTTCTTCAATTTGCTCAGTCTAGAACAATCCAAAACATATCTGGATCCAATATCTCTTCCCTTCTCCACCAAACTTCCCATCAAACTCAAAATCTGCTCTGTTGAGAATTTCAAGTTCCACATCTTTACCATTCGATTACTCGCCTTCAAAATGACATCGTACCAGTATTCCGTTGATTTGTGAGCTTTTGAAGTAACGAATCCCACGTTGTCTGCTTCGGTGATCATTTTATCTTCTCTATAAGCCTCTCTCCAAGAGTAGATCTTAATACACTTCAATGGGAAACTTCCGGGGTCTAGGAGTTTTCTAATCCATATGACGTTAGGTAGATCCGCATGAATGTATCGTACACGAATCTTGGGAAAGTCACGAGGGAGGTTGAGGTCCCATTCACTTATTCGTTTGATATTCAACCATCCCACTTTGATCACTCTTCTCTCTCCAAGAAGGAGACTCAGGAACTCCATCATCAACTCCTCTTTGCTTTCTTCGGACCAGAAGACTCGAATTTTTTCCGGTATCTTCCCTACTAATTCATAAGTCAACGTTACACAGGTACGGGAGGATGGAAATGTAATATAAGAGAATCTATAGCAGATTCGGTTGATGAGAATCGCGTCATTGCTAAAACGTAGATGTGAGATTTGGAGCGGAACGCTTTTGTCGATTCTGGAGATGGTTGGACAACGGCGAGCGAAGAAAAATCTAGAAAAAAGTAGGATTACAGTCATATTTTTAATTATCTCAAATGATCGTCCCAATTCTAGTAGTTTTGAAAAAAATACGCGTATGGAAAATCGAATATCGGAAAATCGAACATAAGATAACGCTTTGTGAGTAAACGCTTTCAACGGGTCATGTTGCTAGTTGCGACACTCAATTTGCAGCGAAGCGACATTTTCTAGCGAGCGTCTGGCTATTGTCCAAACTTACCTCTTATTGGCTTCCAAGTGTTGCAATACACATCGTTGAGCTGGATAGGTTAGAACCATGTTTGCAGTGTTTTTCTTGACAGCAAAATAGTGGACAGGAATGGACCTTTCCCAGTATGCAATGGGGTTGTCACTGTGATGAGCAATACATCAAATGGGTTGTCACTGTAGTGAACGTGAAGGGTTTTTTTTACAATACAGGGTGGCTTTTATTTAAGGGCAATACTTTGAGCGTTTATAACTCTGGAGATGAGAGAGCAAAAAGACTGAAAGTTAACAGACAGTTTATTGAAATGATAGAAAACTGAAATCAAAAAAGTTTATTCAATTCGGCCGCCTTCGACGTCGATGACGGACTGAAGTCTGCGCCGGTACGCGTCGACCGTTGCACGCAGGTAGCTGTTCAGAACTTTGGCTCATTCCTAGTGAACGGTCTTCTTCAAATAAGAAGAAATGGAGAAGAAATTGGAAATTTCGTGGAAAAATGATGATAAGGAAATAGTGAAAAAATAATACAGAAATTTCAACAGAAAGGGGAGCAAAGCTAACATTTTTAAAGAAATCGGGAAAAAACTATAACTTTTCTAACCTCTATCATATGTAAAACAATGGAAAGGATCATTAGAAGGCACATCACAGGCCATCTCTTCCAATACAAATTACTCAGCGAGCATCAATACGGTTTCCGTAATGGACGGAGTACAGAGGCTCAATTATTAGAATATCATGGAAGACTACTATCTAATGTAGTACAGAGAGAGCCTAGTCTTGCGGTTTATATCGATTTCCGAAAGGCCTTCGATAAAGTTTCCATTCCAAAACTCGTTGTTAAACTGGCATCATATGGAATTAATGGTAAACTCCTTGAATGGCTGCAATCGTTTTTGTCGGACAGAACTCAAGCTATTGCAATCAAAAATTCAATCTCCCGCTCAATGAGAGTAATATCCGGAGTCCCTCAAGGCTCTGTACTGGGTCCTCTGTTATTTCTACTCTATATAGATGACATTGGCGAAGGACTAATTTCCGACCATTTACTATATGCTGATGACCTCAAGTTATTTTCAACGGATGAATATAAGATACAGAATGATTTAAAATCACTTTCGGACTGGTGCCAGAAGTGGCAAATGAGCGTTGCCCCGAACAAATGTGAGGTCATTTCCTTCTCTCCCTTCAGAAAAAACCTGAAGCCAGACACGCCGGATTTCGCAATAAACAACATCCTTATACCATCTACAAATCTGATCCGTGATCTTGGAGTTATGTTCGCTTCTAATCTATCCTTCTCCAATCATATTACCACTGTGGTGAGCAGAGCACAAATGAGGATTAATATTCTATTCAACATATTGAGACGATCTACTTTTGATATTATCATCAAATGTTATATAATCTACATCCGGCCGCTATTGGAATACGCCACAGTTGTCTTCTCTCCAACCACTAAGTGCCTGATTAAACAACTGGAGTCGGTTCAAAAGAGACTGGTTCGTCGTTGCTTATGGAAAGGAGGAATCCCTTATAAATCATACTTGGAAGCTCTGGACATCTGCGGCTTGGAAACTCTCGAATATCGGCGTCTAATAGCCGATCTTGTGCATTTATACAAATGTCTCGTATCAAAAGAGACCACAAGCTCAAACAATCTATTCTGCTCGTTTCAAGACTTCGAAAGACTGAGGCGGCACAAGTATTACATACGGTCCTCCCTTATGAATGGCTCAAAGTCAACGGAACAATTTATCACTAACAGAGTCATAAATTGCTGGAACTCTCTCCCGGAAAATGTTTTCCCGGTGAAATTATCTTCCCGGTTATTCAAGACTAACATTTCCTCGGTGAATTTTAACGAATACTTAACCTATACTATACCCTGAACGAGTAACAATGGAATTTGATATTTATGGAAATTGGATTATGGATCTGGATTATTATGGAGTTTAGAACTGGATTTTTTATAGAATAAGGATCTGGATTATTGTGGAATTATGGAATTTGGATTTTTATAATATTAGGATCTGGATTATTATGGAATTTGGCCTTGGAATGTATGGAGTTGGATGATTACAGAATCTTGATTTATTTTGGAAAACGTCCTTGCTATATGGCGTGTTATAGAACTTCTATGGATCTAATCTAATTTTTCTGTATATATGTCATTCGTATCATGTATAAGTGGCCTGTGGTCCTACAATGAATAAAAATCAATCAAGGGGAGCAAAGCTAACATTTTTAAAGAAATCGGGAAAAAACTATAAGTAAGCTATATCTCGAAAACTATAAGAGCTAAAAAGAAATTTCCAACTGCGAAATTGCTCACCTTAAAAATTTACACATTTTTGTAGTTGAAAGTGTTTTGATAGCTATAACTGCCAGCGAGCCACACCAATGCGCAAACTTTATTGCCCATAAATAAAAGCCACCCTGTAGGACAATACGATGTGAACTAATAAGCTGAAAGATCACAAAGAAAACTTTCGAGTTCATCGAAACAAATATATTAAACTTTATTGATTCAAATTGAACTGAGGAGCAAATAAACACAGAAGAAAAAAGGTAATCAAAAATTCAATTGAACCATGGAATCCCAAATATAGTCTTCTTCTCCTTCTTTTTCTCCACAGGAGTTGTCGAACCCTTTTTCATTACATTGATTGAAATCGTATACCCCTTTTTTTCTTTCACTCCATAAACTACAATTTCAGCGTTTGTTGGGCTCGCGAAGGGGATTGATATGATTTTGGTGGCAATGAATTTGTTGCTGAAAAATTGTTATAGCAGTTTGGTTGGTATACCATAAGAGTTTGATAATGATAGAAAACATAACCAAGGGAATTTATCGATTTTTATCGAGAGGTCATCAAACAGCATGCATACCCATGGCAGAAACTTCATTTTCAACGTATCGTAGAGAAAATTAAATGAAAAATTTAGTTGGATTAATAAAATACCATTTTGTGAATCTTTTGAAGACCTACAATGCGGTATAAATTTCAATCAAAAAGTCTCAATTTTAAGCAATCTATGGCGCCTTGGAAGCTCACCGTTTTGGTTCTATTTGATGAGCCGATGAGAAAAATATTTAAAAAATCCAATATCGATTTTGAACCCATTCTGTAGATTCAATAAATGCTGCTCTGGAAACTCACTTTTTTAACCCTTTCACTGCCACCTTTGCACCTCCGTATCTTTCCTCCGCCTCCTTCAAAATCGTCTTCAATTTTCGCAATCTGGTACATTCCAAAACATATCTGGATCCAATATCTCTTCCTTTCTCTACCAAGTTTCCCATCAAACTCAAAATCTGCTCCGTTGAGAATTTCAAGTTCCACATATCTACCGTCCGATTATTGGCCTTCAAAATGACATCGTACCAGTAATCCGGTGAATTGTGACTAAATAGCGAAGCAACCAATCCCACGCTGTCTGCTCCGGTGACCATGGTATCTTTGTTATAAGCCTGTTCCCAAGAATAGACTTTAAGACACTTCAATGGGAAACTTTTGGGGTCCAAAAGCTTCTTAATCCACGTGACGTCATATTTGTACATATGAATGCAGCGTACATGAAGTTTGGGAAAGTCGCGAGGGATCTTGAGAACACTTTGAGTGATTTGGTAGATATTCAACCATCCCACTTTGACCACTATTCTCTTTCCCAAAAGGATACTCTGAAACTCTCTCAACGCCTCAGCTTTGTTTTCAAATTTCGCGGGGAGTCTTCTGGATCGACTTATTTTCAAACTGTTCTTTGTCGCTTGATAAGTCACTTGTACATATGTACTGTAGAAAGGATATGTATCCACTGTGAGTAGTACTTCTCCTGGGCTCAACGCTTTCGACTGTCTCAAACGTCGTTGTTGGGCGGTTTCTTGAACTTGGAATCTACCAGAAGTGAACCTGTAACGGATTTCGTTGATTTCAATCGTATCATCTTTAAAACGTAGATATGAAATTTGGAGCGGAATGCTTTTGTCGATTCTGGAGATGGTTGGACAACGGGCGGCAACGAGGAATCTGGAAGAAGGGGTTTTTATCAAGTCTCTACAGAAGATAGAACATGAACAAACGCTTTTGGTTTGATTTTTCACCGGAGTTTTCGTCATAGTTGGGTTGCTTACTATCCCTATATTTGATAGCGTAATTTTTCTAGCTAACGGCTAGCTTGTCCCTCTACTTACCTTTTATTGGCTTCCAAGTGCTCCAATACACATCGTTGAGCTGGATAGGTTAGAACCATGTTTGCAGTGTTTTTCTTGACAGCAAAATAGTGGACAGTGAATGGACCTTTTCCCAGTATGCCAGTGCGGCAAGGGGTTGTCACTGCGATGAGCAATCCATCAAATAGGTCGTCACTGTAGTGAACGTGAACGGTTTTTTTTTATAAGAGGACCATCAGAAGGTGCCTCATGGGATAATACGAGTGACATGGACAGCATCCACAGTAAAAAAAATAGGCGCGCGGCAAAGTTGCGGAAAGTAGGCGCAGCTTATGAATTTCAAATCGACTATACGTTAGTTTATTAAGCCAAAATCGCAAACTTGAACAGAACAAAAACCAACAAAGAAAGCAAAGTTACACAAAGAATGATACAAAGAAGAAAGAGAGCAATAGCAGTGTTTTCATGGACGACCGTTTTTCTTGGCACCACTTCCATTATAATTATCTCGTGCTTCTTCTTCTCCACAGGAGTTGTAGATCCTTTCTTCATCACATTTATTTTAATTTTATACTCGTTTTCCTTTTCATTTTTCTTTTATATCCGTCGCATTTTCAATTCCATAAACCACAATTTCTGCTTCTGTTGGGATGGCAAAGGGAATTGAGATGACTTCGGTGGCAATTGTTTCGTTTCTGGAAAATTTGAGACCATAATTTGGTAGTTCTATCAAAATGGAGAGCTTTACAAGAGTTACAAAAATTAGGTGTTCTGAATACTTACTTTTTCGGCTTCACTAACGTCACCTTTGCGCCTCCATAATTCTTCTCCATCTCCGTCAAAACCTTCTTCAAGATATTCAATTGGGAACAATCCAAAAAATATTGGGATCCAATATCTCTTCCCTTCTCTACCAAGTTTCCAATCAAACCCAAAATCTGCTCCATTGAGAATTCCAATTTAGACATCCTCACACACCGATTACTCGCTTTCAAAATGACATCGTACCAGTATTCCGTTGAATAGTGAGATAGCGAAGCAACTAATATCACACAATTTGTTTCGGTGACCATTGGATCTTCGTTATAAGCCTCTCTCCAAGAATAGATCTGAATAACCTTCAATGGGAAGCTTTTGGGGTCCAAAAGGTTCTTAATCCAGGTGACGTCATATCTGTACATATGAATTCGGAGTACATGAAGCTTGGGAAAGTTACAAGGAATTTTGAGGACACTTTGAGCGATGTAGTCGAAACTCAACCAATCCACTGTGATCACTATCCTCTTTCCCAAAAGGATACTCAGAAACGCCTTCCGCGCCTCGTCTTCGTTTTCAAATTTCGCGGGGAGTCTTCTAGATCGACTCATGTTTAAACTATTACCACTTGCTCGATAGGTCACTTCTAAATAGGTACTGTAGAAAGGAGTCTCATCCACATTGAGTAGTACCTCTCCTGGTCTCAACGCTTCCGACTGTCGCAAACGTCTTTGTTCGGCCGTTTCTTGAACTTGAATTGAACGAGAATAGAAACTGTACCATATGTCGTTGATAAGAATTCCAGTGTCGGTGAAGCGTAGATCTGAAATTCGGAGCGGAATGCTTTTGTCGATTCTGGAGATGGGTGGACAACGGGCGGCGAAGAGGAATCTGGGAGAAGGGGGTTTTTTATCAAGTCTCTACAGAAGATCGAATATAAGTTGCTTAGATTTTCCCTATACTTACCTCCTATTGGCTTCCAAGTGTTGCAATACACATCGTTGAGCTGGATAGGTTAGAACCATGATTGCAGTATTTTCTTGGCCGTGTAATAGTAGACTGAGAATGGACCTTTCCCAGTATGCCAGTGCGACAAGGGGTTGTCCCTATGGTGAGCAATCCATCAAATGTGTTGTCACTGTAGCGAACGTGAAGGGATTTTCTTATAATAGGACCATCAGAACGTGTCCCATTGGATAATCCGAGTGGCATGAACAGAATCGACATTAAAAAATAGGCGTGCGGCAAAGTTGCGGAAAGTCGGCGCAGCTTATGAATTTCAAATTGATTATACGTTAGTTTATTAAGCCAAAATCACAAACTTCAACAGGACAAAAACCAACAAAGAAAGCAAAATTACACAAAGAATTACACCACTTCCATTATTATTTTGTCGTGCTCCTTCTTCTCCACAGGAGTTGTTGAGCCTTTCTTCATCACATTGATTATAATTGTATACTCTTTTTCCTTTTCATTTTTCTTTTTTCTATCCGTGTCATCTACAATTCCATAAACTACAATTTCGGCGTCTGTTGGGATGGCAAAGGGAAATGATATTATTTCGGTGGCAATGGTTTTGTTTCTGGAAAATTTGAGACCATACTTTGGTAGTTCTATCAAAATGGAGAGCTTAACAAGGGTTACAAAATTAGGTGTTCTGAAAACTCACTCTTTCGGCTTCACTAACGCCACCTTTGCGCCTCCATAATTCTTCTCCATCTCCGTCAAAACCTCCTTTAATTTTTTCAATTGGGAACAATCCAAAAAATATTGGGATCCAATATCTCTTCCCTTCTCTACCAAGTTTCCAATCAAAAACAAAATCTGCTCCATTGAGAATTCCAATTTAGACATCCTCACACACCGATTATTCGCATTCAAAATTATATCGTACCAGTATTCAGGTGAATTGCGAAAAGATTGCGTAGCAACTAATATCACACAATTTGTTTCGGAGACCATTGGATCTTCGTTATAAGCCTCTCTCCAAGAATAGATCTGAATAACCTTCAATGGGAAGCTTTTGGGGTCCAAAAGGTTCTTAATCCAGGTGACGTCATATTTGTACATATGAATTCGGAGTACATGAAGCTTGGGAAAGTCACAAGGAATCTTGAGGACACTTTGAGCGATGTAGTCGAAACTCAACCAATTCACTGTGATCACTAATCTGCCTCCCAAAAGGATACTCAGGAACTCCTTCCGCGCCTCGTCTTCGTTTTCAAATTTCGCGGGGAGTCTTCTAGATCGACTCATGTTTAAACTATTACCACTTGCTCGATAGGTCACTTCTAAATAGGTACTGTAGAAAGGAGTCTCATCCACATTGAGTAGTAACTCTCCAGGGCTCAACGCTTCCGACTGTCGCAAACGTCTTTGTTCGGCCGTTTCTTGAACTTGAATTGAACGAGAATAGAAACTGTACCATATGTCGTTGATAAGAATTCCAGTGTCGGTGAAGCGTAGATCTGAAATTCGGAGCGGAATGCTTTTGTCGATTCTGGAGATGGTTGGACAACGGGCGGCGAAGAGGAATCTGGGAGAAGGGGGTTTTTTATCAAGTCTCTACAGAAGATCGAGCATAAGTCGCTTAGATTTTCCCTCTACTTACCTCCTATTGGCTTCCAAGTGTTGCAATACACATCGTTGAGCTGGATAGGTTAGAACCATGATTGCAGTATTTTTTGGCAGCAAAATAAAAGACAACGAATGAACCTTTCCCAGTATGTCAGTAAGAGGGTTGTCCCTATGATGAGGAGTCCATCAAATGGGTTGCCACTGTAGTGAACTTGAAGGATTTTTACAATAGGACAATCAGAAGGTGCCTAATGGGATAATTAGAGTGACAAGGACACAATCAACATTAAAAAAATAGGTTGTGCGGCAAAGTTGCGGAAAGTAGGCGGAGCTTATGAATTTCAAATTGATTATACGTTAGTTTATTAAGCCAAAATCATAAACTTCAACAGGACAAAAACCAACAAAGAAAGCAGAGTTACACAAAGAATGATACGAATAAGAAAGAGAGCAATAGCATTATTATCACTGACTACCGATTTTTTTGGCACCACTTCCATTATAATTATCTCGTTCTTCTTCTTCTCCAAAAGAGTTGTAGAGCCTTTCTTCATCACACTGATTATAATATTATACTCTTTATTCGTTTTATTCTTCTTTTCAGTATCCGTCGCATCTTCAATTCCGTAAACTGCAATTTCGGCGTCTGTTGGGTTGGCAAAGGGAATTGAAATGACTTCGGTGGCAATGGTTTGGTTTCTAAAAAATTTGAGACCATAATTTGGTTGTTTTATCAAAATGGAGAGTTTAACAAGGGTTACAAAATTAGATGTTCTGAAAACTCACTCTTTCGGCTTCACTAACGTCACCTTTGCGCCTCCATAATTCTTCTCCATCTCCGTCAAAACCTCCTTTAAATTCTTCAATTGGGAACAATCCAACAAATATTGAGGTCCAATATCTCTTCCCTTCTCTACCAAGTTTCCAATCAAACCCAAAATCTGCTCCATTGAGAATTCCAATTGCCACATCCTCACACACCGATTGTTCGCCTTCAAAATTATATCGTACCAGTATTCAGGTGAATTGCGAATAGATCGCGTAGCTGTTAATATCATCCAGTATGCTCCGGTGACCATTGGATCTTTGTTATAAGCCTCTCTCCAAGAATCTATCTGAATACACTTCAATGGGAAGCTTTTGGGGTCCAAAAGGTTCTTAATCCAGGTGACGTCATATTTGCACATATGAATTCGGAGCACATGAAGCTTGGGGAAGTCACAAGGAATTTTGAGAACACTTTGAGCGATGTAGTCGAAATCCAACCAATTCACTGTGATCACTGTTCTATCTCCCAAAAGGATACTCAGGAACTCCTTCCGCGCCTCGTCTTTGTTTTTAAATTTCTTGGGGAGTCTTCTAGATCTACTTATGTTTAAACTATTCCCTCTTGCTTCATAAGTCACTTCTAAATAGGTACTGTAGAAGGGAGCCTCATCCACTTCGAGTAGTATCTCTCCTGGGCTCAACGCTTCCAACTGTCGCAAATGTCTTTGTTCGGCCGTTTCTTGAACTAGAACCCTTCTAGAAGCAAAACTATACCGTATATCGTTTAGGTGAATTGCAGTGTCGGTGAAACATAGTTCTGAAATTCGGAGGGGAAGGCTTTTGTCGATTCTGGAGATGGTTGGACAACGGGCGGCAAAGACGAGTCTGGAAGAGGGGGGTTTTTTATCAAGTCTCTACAGACGATCAAACATAAGCTTTTCCCTCTACTTACCTCATGTTGGCTTCCAAGTGTTGCAATACACATCGTTGAACTGGATAGTATAGAACCATGTTTGCAGTATTTTCTTAGCAGAGAAATAGTTGACTGAGAATGGACCTTTTCCCAGTATGCCAGTGCGACAAGGGGTTGTCACTGCGATGAGCAATCCATCAAATAGGTTGTCACTGTAGTGAACGTGAACGTTTTTTTTTAATAATAGGACCATCAGAATGTGCCTCATGGGATAATAAGAGTGGCAAGTACACAATCTACATTATAAAATAGGCCGTGCGGCAAAGTTACAAATCGATTACACCATTTTATTAAGCCAAAATCACAAATTTCAACAGGAAAACAACCAACGAAGAAATCAAAATAACACAAAGAACGATACAAAGAAGAAATAGAGCAATATCAGTATTATCATTGACGACAGATTCTCTTGGTACTACTTCCATCATAATTTTCTTGTGCGCACCCATGGTTTTCGATTTTTTATAAATGACGAGTTCCGAGGTTGGCGAGAAGGGAAATGATGAGCATGATTTGCGGGAGCTGAAAAAAGAGGGAAACTTTGAATGAAGGAATGAATTTCAAAATTTTTTAGCAGCCGCGATGCACCTGCACCCGCTTTTAACGTAAATCGACATTAAACTCGAACTTTGCGAACAAAAAGCGCTTCGGAGTACGTACAACCAATTTTCAAACAAGAAAGCCTTCGAAACTACTGAAATCATCAATACAACTGGCTGAAAAACGTTTTTATAAACGTGTGTCGATTTATGTTAAACAAAGAGCACTGCATTCTTGCGGAGTGTCGTTGTTGCGGAGGCCGGCAGTTCACATGAGTTTAGGAAAACTACAATTTGCGGTCCCACCAGCTTAAGGCTCGGATTAAGCCTATATAGCTCGAAACGCTCACCTCCCATTAACCAAATACTTTGCTCTACCACCACATCTCCATCTCATGAGCCTTGTGACCTCAAATTCCTCCCTCGGGGCCAAATTCATTGTAAGCCTTGTCCCGATTTCCCTTCCACTCGCCTTCCATCGTCTCACAACTTCTTGCAGTTTGTCCCATGGAATCAATGCGTCTTCAAGCTCAATATACTGGATGTTCTGCTCGCTTATCAGCGTTCGAATGGCTTGGTGGGCGTTGTCATTCTTTATTAGAAGATTTTGAGTGATTGAATAGTCGGCAGTGTTGTTTTGTGGGATGTACGTGCTTAGCCTAGCGAGCGGAAAGCTAGATGGGGAGAGTAATGGGACCACTTCATGGAGATACGTGAATATTTGGAGTGTGAGACCTTGAGCCTCGAATGTTCTTTCATTCTCGATGAGCAATCTTGCCAGATATTGATACTGTAGATGCACCTCCAAATTGTCCACTTTTACTTGTATGCCTTGCTTGAAAAGGTTTCTCACTAACACTGCCAGGGCTCTATTTCCATCTGAGACGTTTGGAATTTGTCTAGTCACTACATTATTCCTCAACTTGAATTCAATGTAGACATGTCGGGATTCGATGATTTTGTAGTAGACTCCATTTAGGATTAGGCCATCGTCGTGGAGACTGAGGGAGTCTAGGAAGAGGATTTCAGAGGGTTTGAGCTTTGGAAGGGATGGGCAGTGACGGATGAGGCAGGTTCTGGAATTTGGGGAGAATTTTTTTAAATTTTTAATAAAAATTTGTTTAAAGATTTTGAAAAAAAGTTCAAAAAAATCGATTTTCAAACTTTGAACCCGATTTTTTTTATAATTTATTTGAAAAAGTTCAGAATTTTTCGCTGATTCGAATGCGCTTAATATCACCGCTCAGAACGCTGTATAAAAACTTTTATGATGATTTCAAAATATTCAGTTCAAAAATTTTTTTTCAAAAAATGGATTTACAAAATTTTAACCCAAATTTTTTGTAACTTATTTCAAAAAATTCAGGTTTTTTCGCTGATTTGAATGCGCTCAATATTGCCGCCCAAAACGCTGGAGATTTTTTGTTTTATTTTCATGTTTATTCGAAAAAGCAAAAAATCTACATTTTAAAAAATTAATTTACGAAAAAATTTGGGCTCAAAATTTGAAAATCGATGTTTTTGATATTTATTGATTTTTTATGAAAAAAATGCTATTTTCGATAATTTGAATAAAATTTCAAAATAACTAAATTCCCACTTTCAAATGACAAATAAAAGGGGCGGAGTTTCGGGTTACTGTAGAGTAAAAGCTTACTGTATGTTGTGTTCCAAATACGGTAGTATTGTTTGTTGGCTCGGGTAAGATAAGACTAGCGGCATATTTTTGGAAGGTTAGCGTATAAGAATAATGGTCAGAAGTGGAATAGAATACATCCTTGGGGGGGGGGGGGGGGTCCTACAGATGACCCCTTGATTTTTCCTATGGGAAAAAAACAGGTGGTGCCGTTGTTAGGTGTCATCTGAAGGACAGAGTGACAACAAAAGGGCTAATGATGATGGATTTAGAGAGGATAGGTGAGACAATTAGCGCTGAGATTGCAACTATGACGTTTCGCAACTACGACGCTTGGCAAGTAGGTCATTTCGCAAGTAGTTGATTCCAAAGTTATGATATTTCACGGTTGCAAAGATGCTGCGAAAAGTCATCATTCCCAGACAGTTTTTAAGCGTCATGATTGCGAAATGTCCTAGTTACTAAACACCGTAGTTTTGGAACGATATGGTTGCGAAATGTCCTAGTTGCAGTATGAAAATACAGGGCTCGTCATTTCAGAACCGCTTTTTTGTAACTATGCCATTTCGTAACTGTGCCATTTCGCAACCAGTCATTTTGCAACTATGACATTTCGCAACCAGGACAATTCGTAACCAAGACATTTTGCTTCCATGACATTTTGCAACCGGTCATTTGAAAACTACGAGATTTCGCAACTATGCAACTGCGTAATTTTTCAACTAGGCCGTTTTGTAACTACGAAATTTCGCAACTGTGTGATTTCGCAACCTGGACATTTCGCAACTGTGCCATTTCGCAACTAAGACATTTCGCAACTAAGACATTTCGCAACTAGGAAATTTCGTAACCTGTCATTTCGCAACTATGCCATTTCGCAACTGTGCCATTTCGCAACAACGACATTTCGCAACTATGCCATTTCGCAACCAAAATCCATTTCTAGCTGAGTATCAAACTTTTTATAACGCGCCCTAGTCCCAATTGCTGACCTTAAGTGTGTAAATGCGCTCCAGTGTACTTTTCTTAAAAATGGTCTAAATCAGCTGAAGCTGAACCTAAAAACTTCAAATGCTTTGCATTAAAAAGGTAACAAATCTTTATTATCATTTTCAAAAATTTTAAAAATCAACAAAAAAGAAACAGGTAAAAAAAGAAGAGACTACAAGACCTCAGACCAACGAATAAAAATGGTTCGTTTCAAGTTTTCCGAATACATTTGATAATGCAACGAATTCTTGACCGCCGCAATATCGCCGACCGTCTTCATTCCCAAAATCAAAAAATCCATCAAATCGTCCATTTTGTATCTGTCGGCCATTTGAAGGAGTCGGCAGCGGCTGAGCTTCGATTTTCGGATCAAATAGTTTTCAATGATTTTGGAGACTTGTGGGAGGTGGAGGGGGTCCACCATGCCGAGAATCGTCTCCGCGTTCGTGTCTGGAAAAAATAGTGGTGTTTATTGGTGGTTGTGGTGGCCTAGGAATTCATTGAAATGACCTAGAAATCCCTTAGATGGCCTTGGAGACCAAAAATTGAATTTTGATGGCCTAGAAATCTGATAAAGTGCCCTGGTGACCTAGAAAGTTAAAAATCATGAAATACATCTGAGAAATCGTCTAGATGTTTAAAAATTGAAAATGATGGCCTACAAACCTGAAAAATGAAATGAGTTGCCTAGAAATCTCCAACATGACCTAGGATTCCAAAACGTTGGAACTGGTGGCCTAGAAACCCAAAAAAATAAAATTGATGGCCTAGAACCCGGCTAGTTGACCTAGAAATCCCATTGAAGGCCACGAATCTCAAAAATGAATCTTTCAGAGCCTAGAAACCGACTAGATAGCCTAGAAGTCTCCCTGATGGCCTAGAAATTGAGAAAATGCGAATTCTGGCCTAGAAAACCAGTTTTGGATTTCTACGCCACCGCTTCCAATTGTTTATAGTCTATTCTAAGTTCGTTCCGTTTTTTTTAATGATTTTCGATGGCCTAGAAACACAAAAAATGTGGGTTTCTAGGCCATCAGTGGGATTTCTAGGCCACTCATTTCAATTTTTGAGTTTTCTAGGCCATCATTGGAATTTTTAGACCACTGACTTCAATTTTCGAATTTTCTAAGTCACTAGTAGAATTCTAAGCAGAGAAATTAACTTTTGGGTTTTCTAGGCCATTTTTTGAGTTGTTGACCTTTTTTCCAATGTTTTAGTTTTTTTGGTTTTTTTTTCATTTTTTGAGTTTTCTAGACCATTTCCCCGTTTTTTGGTCATCAATGGGATTTCTAGGCCACCAATGGTATTTTTATGTCACTTGATTCAATTTTGAGTTTTCCAGGCCACCAGTGAGATTGCTAGGCCACTAGTGGGATTTCTGGGTCACCCGATACCATTTTTGAGTATTCTAGGCCATTAGTGGGACTTCTAGACCACTAATAGGATTTCTAGGCCATAAGTAGACTTTCTAGGCCATGTGATTCGATTTTCGAGTTTTCTAGGCCTTTATCCCCAATTTTTGAGTTTTTTAAACATTTTTTTCACAATTTTTGAGTTTTCTCGGCCAATTTTTTGCCAATGTTCGAGCTTTTTAGGCTACCAACGGAATTTCTAGCCCACTGATTAGGATTTATTGGCCGCCAATATCATTTTTGAGTTCTCTGGACCATTTTTTACCAATTTTTGAATTTTTTGGCCATTTTTCTTCCCAATTTTCGAATATTTTTTTCCCGATTTTTGAGTTTTCTAGGCCATTTTTTCCGATTTTTCAAGAAAATTCAAAACCTACCATGAGGAATAACCTCTCGTCCATTATTCATCACCAAACACAGTTCGTCTCCATTTTCAGTTGTTGTGACTCGAACGAATTTTTGCTCGTTGAGACTCTTTTTGGATTCCATTTTGAATTTTTGAGTGATTTGCTGCAAAAAATTAGAATTTTTTGGAATTTCTAGGCCATAGAAACTCTGATTTGGGTTTCTAGGCCACCGAGCACAATTTTTCAGTTTTTGGGCTTTTTTGGCCGTTTTTCGCCCACCTGTTCCCTCAACCACTTCGTCTCCACCAACTTCTCCTTTCTTTTCATCTTCTTTTCCACACTCTCAATTTTAGTGGAATCCATTCCAACAGAAAAACACTTCACCAGACGACACTTTTGGCAAAACTTCCGAGTGACTACTGTAATCTCACAGTCTCCACTGTAAGTACATTCGTAGGCGTCGACTCCTCGAGGGGCGTTTCTTCGGAAGAAGGCTTTGCACGACTCGCAGGTGAGAATGCCGAAGTTCTTGACAGAAGCAGGGGCACCGCAGACGAGGCACGTCTGGAAGGGAGTATAGGGACATAGAGGGCGGAGCTTATTACTTACCCTAGAATTACGAAGAGATCCTTGGCTTGGGCTACTGTTACCGCAGTCAGAGGCTCGGAGATAGGGGGACTGACTGGGGTCCTCTGGTGGAGTGTTCATGGTTTTCTAGTAGAATCTAGAATTGTCTGGATATTAGAATTGAGATTTGATTCCAGAAAAAGTATCATGCAAAGTTAGGAATTTTCACGCCGTATTATTTTAGCTACAGTTTTCAACTCGAAAAAACGATAGCACATGTATACATGTATGAGAATGTGTTCATTCTTTTCTTATTTTTTCTTGACGTGTTCTTTTTGAACTAAAATTAAGGGAACCTCAAATATATCTGCACTTATTTGCACTATCACACCAAATATTATGCCAGTCTCAGTGAATGTCAGTTCTGGCTGAGTTTTTCTTGTTTTCGCGCCAGCAATATCTCACCACGAACAGAATATTTAATTTAAAGGAACACACCGTAGTTTGTAGGTCAATTTTCAATTTTCTTTCACGTTTTTCGAACGATTTTCAACAAATGTTGGCGCGAAATGTTACATTTGTTGTATTTCGCGCCGAAATTTGTTGAAAATCGTTCAAAAAACGAGAAAAACTTGAAAATTGACCTACAAACTACGGTGTGTCCCTTTAAATTAAATATTTTGTTCGTGGTAAGATATCGCTGGCGCGACACCACGAAAAAAGCCAGGACTGACATTCACTGAGACTGGCTTAATATTCATCAAGCTCGATTTGAATTTCAATTTTCGTGCCCTTTTCAGATCAAATTCGCCTGATCAAGATTATGCTTTAGCCCGCGGAATCTAGTTGAACATTTCACTCGCCCGTGCTTTAGGTTCTCGCAACTATGCCATTTTGTAACTATGACATTCTGCAACTACGGTGCTTCGCAACCAGTCATTTCACAACAATGTAATTTGAACACTACGTCATATCGCAACAATAACATTACGCAACCAGTCGCTTCAAAATAATGGGGTTAAAATCTTTATTATCATTTTCAGAAATTTAAAAAATCAACAAAAAGAAACCAGGATAAAAAAGAGTACTACAAGATCTCAGACCAACGAATAAAAATGGTTCGTTTCAAGTTTTCCGAATACATTTGATAATGCAAAGAATTCTTGACCGCCGCAATATCGCCGACCGTCTTCATTCCCAAAATCAAAAAATCCATCAAATCGTCCATTTTGTATCTGTCGGCCATTTGAAGGAGTCGGCAACGACTGAGCTTCGATTTTTGGATCAAATAGTTTTCAACGATTTTGGAGACTTGCGGGAGGTGGAGGGGGTCCGCCATGCCGAGAATCGTCTCCGCGTTCGTGTCTGGAAAAAAATAGTGGTATTGGTGGTTGTGGTGGAGGTGGCCTAGGAATCTCTTGGATGGCCTAGAAACCCACAATTCAATTATGATGGCCTAGAAAACTTCTAGATGGCCTAGAATTTCAAAAAGTTGGACCTGGTGGTCTAGAAACTCCTCGAAGTGCCCTGATGGCCTAGTAATCTCTTGGATGGCCTAGAAACCCAAAAAATGATATTGATGTTCTAGAACCCGGCTAGGTGACATAGGAATTTCATTGAAGGCCACGAACTTGAAAAATGAATTTTTGAGAGCCAAACCGACTAGATGGCCTAGAAACTCCAGAAAATGTATTTGGTGGCCTAGAAATCCCGTAGAGGGCCTAGAAACCTAAAATTCAATTTTGATGGTCTAGAAACCGTCTGGGTGGCCTAGAAGTCTCCCGGATGGCCTAAAAACTCTAGAAAATGTGCTTGGTGGCCTGGAAAACCAGTTTTGGATTTCTAGGCCACAGCTTCTAACTTTTAAAGTTTATCGAAAATTTGCTCAGAAAAAAAAGATTTTCAATGGCCTAGAAACCCAAAAATGTGGGTTTCTATGTCACCAGTAAGATTTCTAGGTCAACAGTGTCATTTTTGAGTTTCCTAGGCCATCAGTGGGATTTCTAGGCCCCCAATGGCATTTCTAGACCACCAGTGTCATTTTGGAGTTTTCTAGTTTGTGGGATTTCTAGGCCAGCTAATTCTATTTTTTTAGTTTTCTAATTCACTAGTAAAATTCTAAGCAGAGAAACTAATACTTCGGTTTTCTCGGCCATTTTTTCCCAATTTTTGAGTTTTCTAGGGCCATTTTTTTCCGTTTTTCTCCAATTTCTCCAAAAAAATTGAAAACCTACCATGAGGAATAACCTCTCGTCCATTATTCATCACCAAACACAGTTCGTCTCCATTTTCCGTTGTTGTGACTCGAACGAATTTTTGCTCGTTTAGACTCTTTTTGGATTCCAATTTGAATTTTTGGGTGATTTTCTGCAAAAAAATTGAATATTTTTCGGGTTTTCTAGGCCATGGGAATGCTGTTTTGGGTTTCTAGGCCACCAAGAACAATTTTTCAGTTTTTTGGCGATTTTTAGAGGTTTTACGCGTTTTTTCGCTATTTTCGAGATTTCTAGGCTACAAAATTGCTATTTTGGGTTCCCAGGCCATTTATTGAGATTTCTAGGCCACCAAGCAGAAATTTTGGGGTTTTTAATCGATTTTTGAGGGTTTTGGGGCGTTTTCTTGCGATTTTATGTATTTTTTTGCCATCTGATTGGTTTTCTAGGGCACAAAAATGCTCTTTTGGATTCGTACGCCGCCTATTCTAAGCCAGCAGGCACAATTTTTGAGTTTTTGGGCGAACTTTCGGGACTTTACGGCGTTTTTCTGGTATTTCTGTGGGTTTTGGGGCGTTTTTTCCTTAATTTTATTCATTTTTCATATATCATTTTCAGGATTTTGAAGCCAGTTTTCCCAAAATTTCCATACCGAAAATCGATCCATATAAAATTTCCGCTGATCGGCCGACAAATCGCGACCGCATTTTGTGGCGATTCTCAAAAATTCGTCCATTTTCCATTGGACATTTCGAAACGCCAGCCTTACATCGTTATCGGATTGTTGTTTTCGGTGATGGCTGGAAATTTTTGAATTTTTAAAGAATTTTCGTTGGGAAAATGGAGCTTACAGCATTTGAGAGTGCATTGGACTGATCAGGGGAGCTAGTTGGTGGTATGCGGGCATTTTTTGTGCTGAAAATTGAGCAAGAAATCGCTGAAAATCGCGATGGCCGAAGTGCGGCAAAAATTAGGCCATTATCAAAAATTCAATGATTTTGCTGTTTTTCGGTAGTTTTTGAGATTTTAAATCTATTTTTGACAAGTTTTTAGCAATAAAATCATAAAAAAAACCAGTTTTTAGATAAAATCTGTTTTGAAAAACTTGGAAAAATCGGTGAAAAATGGCCCAGAAAAATTGAAAAACTGAGCTGGCCGAAGTTCGGGAAAAGTTAGGCCATAGTTGAAAATTCAAAAAAATTCAAATTTTTAGAGATTTTTGAATATTAAATTTTCAGTTTTCAGTGATTTTCAGAGTTCTTTTCGCGTTTTTCGATGGAAAAAAGATAGAATATTGAATTTTAACAAAAATTTCAAACATTTACAACTCAAATCGATGGTTTCATTCACAGAAAAAATGCAAGATTAATTTGGATTGGATCGAATGCGACATGAATATCCAACAAGCTCTACAATAATTAGACAAGTTGAACGATACGCTTGAACAACTTCTCGATAGTCTTCAGTGACAGTTTTTCGTATCTCTCGGACTTTTCGAGATCCTTGATCTTCTCTACAGCATCCATCGAATCGATACACTTTTCGAGAAGTTTTGGCATCTTGTATGCATCAGCCATAGACAACATTTTCTCATTAGACATATCGGAATGCTCCAGAAGATGATGCTCAACTATGCGGATGACAAAGCGCATCAAAAAGCGATCGGCGAGTTCTAGAAGCTTCTCGGCGGTCCTATCTGAAAAATGGAGAATTTTAAATCAAATGCGCTCTATTGTAATACCATTTGGGAACATATTATCTGGGTAGATAGTGCTCATCAGGAGGCCAAAATCTTCATATGCAACTTCTTCGATTGGAATTTCATTCATCTGTCCTTCTTTGAAATTTGCGGAGAATAGAGCACGGAAAAAGTCGGAATGGTAGGAGAGAAACTAAAATAAATAATAGACTGAAGAATTGCTCATTATAAAATTTGCTCACAGATTTGTTGACATGTAACTTTTTTCCCTCAATCACCAAAACCGTATCATTCATTTCGGAAGCAGCGAACATCTTCTCAAGCGAAGCCGCATCGATTGTTGGAAGATAGTGTAGAGTCAAACGATACTCCAGAAATACACCGATTGTTACGGTTACATATGGGATTTCTAACGAGACATCCGCCACAGCTTTTTTGAACTCAACATCGATCGTATGCTCGCTCCCATCATTACCAAACAGTTGTCGTTTGATATAAAGATATCCAGTGATTCTCTCGACTCCTTGCTTTTTGAGTTTACTCCAGTCGAAATTCCAAGTAAGCGTAGCTTTGTGCCGTTTCGTGCTTGGGTCATGAGCAGTCTTTCCATACCAAGTGCTGAGAAAAGAGAAATTCCGGGTCGAATAGATTCTTCACTCACCAGACAACTCCATTCGTTTCACTTTTCTCCAGGAAACCAATATCTTCGATTATCATCCTCTGAACACTTTTGTACTCGATCACATCTTCATTCATTTTCGATGGAATTGTATCAGTCGATTTTCGAATAGTACCCGATCGGATAGCAAGGACACGTGTCGGAATTCAAAGAACCTGTGAAGGCTGTTTCGAAAGAAATTCCACGTGTAGAAGTATTTAACAATTGGTGTTTTTTTTGAGTGTCGTTTGATATCTCAAATAAATTGCATAATACGATCCAAAACAACTCGACTTTGCATCCTTTGACAACTTTCCGTACTCTGGCGATGCCTTCAATTTCCTCGCCTTCTCTACAGTATCGATTGAAAGAATCTTCTTGTCGAGAAGTTTCTTCATTCCGTACTTGTCAGCCATCCAAATCATTTTCTCATTCGAAATGCGAGAATTATTAAGAAGATGATATTCAACGATGTGAATGACAAATGCCATCAGGAAGCGATCAGAAAGCTCGAGAAGCTTCTCGACAGTCTTATCTACAAAATTACGAAATTTTAGAAAATGCGCTCTATTGTAATACCATTCGGGAACACAGAATTTGGGTAGACAGCGCTCATCAAGAGACCAAAATCTTCATAAGTAACATCTTTGATCGGAATTTCAGTCAACTGTCCTTCTTTGAAATTCGAGGAAAATAAGGCAGTGAAAAATTCGGAATGGTAGGATAGAAACTGAAAACAGATAATAGAGTGGATTGCTCATGATAAAATTGCTCACCGCTTTATTAACATGAACCTTCTTTCCTTCAATCACCAAAATCGTATCATTCCGATCCGATGCAGCGAACATCTCATCGTAAGGAATATTCTCAATTTTCTGGGCATAGTGTGCAGTCAAATGGTACTCAAGAGTCACATAAACTGACGAGGCCTGGTATTGGATTTCTTTATCAACCATTTCTACTGTTTCTTTGAAATCGATGTCGAGGCCCTTGTGAATGTCGTGATTAACAGTGCCATTCCAAGTGCTGAAAGAATAGAAACTCTGAGTGGAATCGATCCTCCAACTAACCAAACGATTCCATCCTTATCAATTGTCTCCAGGACTTTAGTTTGGGTGCTAACAGTCTTCTGAGCACTTGTGTAATCGATCATCTTGTCAGTCATTTTCGATTGAATAATATTCGTCGGTTTCCTGAAAAATTGATCATTTATCGACGCACGGCACCCTCAGTATCGAAATTCTATAGAATCTAGAGAAAGCGGACTTTCAGCGGCCGCGCTAGCGGCAATGCTCTTTGACAGGAAAATATGAAGCTTTTTCTCGATTTTCAGCAATATTTCAGTAATGGAAAAAATGGGAAAAAACTGTGAAGGGGTAGTCCAACAGTGTTTCCCCTAAAAAAAATATGAGATTTAGAATCTAACAAGAATTTTGAAAAAATACAATTAAAACTTTCAAATTCAACAGTTTCATTTATAACATTGTGGATGTGGCTCTCTCATTGTGGATGTGCCTCAAAGTAGCGCTTAGCGCGGGCGAGAGAGTGTACCCCGTCTTTTCCCGACGAGTCGGCCCTCGAGTCTAGAGTTGGTCACTAGGCTGGGCAAGACGGGCTAAAGCGTCCACAAAGGCCGTACACCTTGAACGAGAGCAGCGTCCAATGCTTCTTTTTCAGGTGGCCCCCGCGCGGGGTCTTCGGCCGCCGTCCCACTCCCTTCTGGGAACTCCCTCCAAGGCCTCGTAAGCCTAGGAGGGAGGGGACAAAAATACCAACCCACGAAAAAATCAATCACAAATTTAAATAAAGGACCGGATCAATCCACCGGACCAAAGCCCGGACCAGGTACCGATACCCCCCTGGGAAGGGCTCCGGTGCAGCAGAAGGGGGTATCAAACCCATTCGGTACGATGCCATACACCAAGCAAAAACCACACACCAAACCCACCTCCAACCCTAAACAGCCAAAGCTGAAGAGAAGGGATCTCTTCCGGATTGGTACGTGGAACTGTCGTAGTGTCTCGAGTGAGGCGAAGCTTCACCCAGCGGTCCAGTACTGCAGAGAATCTGGATGCCACATCGTGGCGATTCAAGAATCCCTCCACCCACAGTCTCGACAGTCCGTAGATGGCTCCGACTACGAGCTCCTCTTCAACCCACGAGTATCATCAAAGGATAGGGGTCTCGCGTTCTTCATAGTGAAATCAAAAGAGCTTCTCGTCGATTCCGTCGAATGGCCGCGTCCAGGGATCGGAATCTTAAAATTCCAATATCAAAAGACGCCCCATGTCCTCTTGAATATCTATGCTCCCGTAGTCAAGAAAAATTCGGAAGTTGACGCGTTACGATTCTTCAGATATCTCGAATCCGTGCTCATAGAGCTTCGAAAAGTTTCCAATGGAAAAGTCGTTCTTTGTGGTGACTTCAATGCGGCTGCGAACCAATGTCACAACAATGAACTTGCTCCGTATATCCACAAACACATTCTTGGAAACGGCAATGACCACGGAGACCTCCTGTACAATTTCCTCGCCGCCAACAAGCTCCACCTTCTAAACTCCAGATTCCCTAAAAAGACGTCAAAGAAATGGACTCATCACGGCCCGAAAGGGAAATCGGAAATCGATTTCTTTATAGCCTACCACACCAACACTATCTCTGACATCGCAACGTTTTCTTCGCCCCTGAACCTAAGCGACCACCGCATGGTCCGGGCGTACTGGAAACCAGAGGCTTCCAAGCCCATCAACCACAAATTCAATGGCTTGAGTCCCATGAGAAATGATAAGAGGAATTGGGAATCATTCGAGAACGACATCCATGGGATCGAATCGCTCGGGAGCGTGAAGGACTACGAGGAGCTATCAAAAACGCTCGTCGAGTGCTCTACAAGGCTCCCCAAAGCTCCCAAAAAACCCTTGTACTGTTCCGACACCCAGCAACTTCTCCGGGAGAGAAGAGCGGAGCTCGAATCGGCAAGCCCAGACGCTACCAAGCTGAGGGACCTCTCCAAGAGAGCCAGAATTGCCATAAAAAACGAAAAATCAGCCAAGCTTCTTCTCTTACTAGATACCTGCAAAAAGAAAAAGTCCATGAAACCACTCCAGAGAAAATTGAAGAAAGAAGTTCCCCTGCAAGTTCTAGAAAGGATGGATGGTTCCTTGACGGGCAACAGGTCTGAAATTGTCGAACTTGTCAAGAAGCACTATCTCGAGACTTTCTCGATCCCCAACGCTAGGCAAAGCCAAAACGCTCCCAGGGACTACTTTTTACAAGCTCCCATCCTCCGCGATGAAGTCAGAGCGGCGATCAAGAATCTAAAGCCAAACACGGCTCCGGGCGCGGATAAAGTAGATGCCTATATGATAAAGAAAGGTGGAGAACCAGTGGTGGAGTGCTTCACAAATTTGTTTAATGATGCCCTCAAGAGCATGTCCACGCCGGATTACTGGAAGAAGTCATTAGTGAAGTTGCTCCCGAAAAAGCCAAACCCGATACGTATGAAAGACTATCGCCCGATATCTCTTCTTTCTCTCCCCTCAAAACTCATGACGAGCGTACTGACAAAGAGACTCTCAAGAACTCAAGAAGATTTCCTCGACGAAAGTCAATGCGGCTTCAGAAGGGGAAGAGGATGCGTAGAGCACATTCAAACAGTCGCACAAGTCATCGAGAAGGGCAACGAATTCAATATTCCTTGGATTTTGATATTCGTAGACTTTTCGGCTGCCTTCGACAAAGTCACCCATTCCGGTGTACTGAAGAGTCTACAGGAAGCGGGCGCCGACGACTATCTAGTCGACTTCTTCTCGGTCACTATGGCAAGCGGTACAGCCCTTATTCCAATCCATGGCCGCTCTATCAAGATCCCGCTGCACCGAGGCGTCCGCCAAGGTGACTCCGCTTCTCCATCTCTCTTCGCAATGTCGCTCCAGTCTGCTCTCAACAGAGCCGATGAAGAGTATGAAGGTGAAGGGCTTTCGATAGACGGAGCAAACCTCCGCCGACTGGAATTCGCCGATGATGTCGTACTACTCGCCTCCGATGAGATCGAAATAAAGGAAAGACTAAAACTGTTGAAGAAATATGGAAAGGACATAGGGCTCACCATAAATGCTTCAAAAACTGTCCTGCTCTCCAACATTCCGACGCTGCTTTCCATCGATATAGATGGGGACAAAATCCTAAAATCCTCTGGCTGCCGTTACCTAGGACGTTGGATAGAAAGCTCAGGCAACCTCGACAACGAAATCTCCAGAAGAATCCAGGCAGGCTGGGCAGCTTTTCATTCCCTAAAACCCCTAGTCAGATCCTTGGACCAGAGGGAAAAGAAGTACATGTTCCACCAGAATATCCTCCCTGCCCTATTGTATGCCGCCGAAACATGGAACACCTCTGCCCCTATCATAAATCGGCTCCAATCGGCTGCCAACGCGATCGCCAACTCCTGCGAAATCTCCAATTGGCTCCCCGACATCCAACATATACTCCTCGCCAAGAAGTGCAGATGGGCTGGACACATCGCAAGAGCCAGTTCTCTCAGATGGTCAAAAATCGTCACAGAATGGCAACCGAGGAACGGCAAGAGGAATTGTGGTCGTCCGAAGAAACGATGGAGTGATGACATCAAAGACGCCCTAAGAGAATACAAAGACGCCCAGTCGAGACGCAATGGCATTGTCGAAGGAAGGAAAAGGCTGGGAATCCTATTACCGAAGACCACCTGGTCTACCGAAGCCAGGAAGGACCGATCCTTGTGGTCTGATTTTGTCCGCAGCTGCTCCAGCTTGAAACCCACGGACATCTAAGTATCTAAGTAAGTAAGTAACTTTTTTCCCTCAATCACCAAAACCGTATCATTCATTTCGGAAGCAGCGAACATCTTCTCAAGCGAAGCCGCATCGATTGTTGGAAGATAGTGTAGAGTCAAACGATACTCCAGAAATACACCGATTGTTACGGTTACATATGGGATTTCTAACGAGACATCCGCCACAGCTTTTTTGAACTCAACATCGATCGTATGCTCGCTCCCATCATTACCAAACAGTTGTCGTTTGATATAAAGATATCCAGTGATTCTCTCGACTCCTTGCTTTTTGAGTTTACTCCAGTCGAAATTCCAAGTAAGCGTAGCTTTGTGCCGTTTCGTGCTTGGGTCATGAGCAGTCTTTCCATACCAAGTGCTGAGAAAAGAGAAATTCCGGGTCGAATAGATTCTTCACTCACCAGACAACTCCATTCGTTTCACTTTTCTCCAGGAAACCAATATCTTCGATTATCATCCTCTGAACACTTTTGTACTCGATCACATCTTCATTCATTTTCGATGGAATTGTATCAGTCGATTTTCGAATAGTACCCGATCGGATAGCAAGGACACGTGTCGGAATTCAAAGAACCTGTGAAGGCTGTTTCGAAAGAAATTCCACGTGTAGAAGTATTTAACAATTGGTGTTTTTTTTGAGTGTCGTTTGATATCTCAAATAAATTGCATAATACGATCCAAAACAACTCGACTTTGCATCCTTTGACAACTTTCCGTACTCTGGCGATGCCTTCAATTTCCTCGCCTTCTCTACAGTATCGATTGAAAGAATCTTCTTGTCGAGAAGTTTCTTCATTCCGTACTTGTCAGCCATCCAAATCATTTTCTCATTCGAAATGCGAGAATTATTAAGAAGATGATATTCAACGATGTGAATGACAAATGCCATCAGGAAGCGATCAGAAAGCTCGAGAAGCTTCTCGACAGTCTTATCTACAAAATTACGAAATTTTAGAAAATGCGCTCTATTGTAATACCATTCGGGAACACAGAATTTGGGTAGACAGCGCTCATCAAGAGACCAAAATCTTCATAAGTAACATCTTTGATCGGAATTTCAGTCAACTGTCCTTCTTTGAAATTCGAGGAAAATAAGGCAGTGAAAAATTCGGAATGGTAGGATAGAAACTGAAAACAGATAATAGAGTGGATTGCTCATGATAAAATTGCTCACCGCTTTATTAACATGAACCTTCTTTCCTTCAATCACCAAAATCGTATCATTCCGATCCGATGCAGCGAACATCTCATCGTAAGGAATATTCTCAATTTTCTGGGCATAGTGTGCAGTCAAATGGTACTCAAGAGTCACATAAACTGACGAGGCCTGGTATTGGATTTCTTTATCAACCATTTCTACTGTTTCTTTGAAATCGATGTCGAGGCCCTTGTGAATGTCGTGATTAACAGTGCCATTCCAAGTGCTGAAAGAATAGAAACTCTGAGTGGAATCGATCCTCCAACTAACCAAACGATTCCATCCTTATCAATTGTCTCCAGGACTTTAGTTTGGGTGCTAACAGTCTTCTGAGCACTTGTGTAATCGATCATCTTGTCAGTCATTTTCGATTGAATAATATTCGTCGGTTTCCTGAAAAATTGATCATTTATCGACGCACGGCACCCTCAGTATCGAAATTCTATAGAATCTAGAGAAAGCGGACTTTCAGCGGCCGCGCTAGCGGCAATGCTCTTTGACAGGAAAATATGAAGCTTTTTCTCGATTTTCAGCAATATTTCAGTAATGGAAAAAATGGGAAAAAACTGTGAAGGGGTAGTCCAACAGTGTTTCCCCTAAAAAAAATATGAGATTTAGAATCTAACAAGAATTTTGAAAAAATACAATTAAAACTTTCAAATTCAACAGTTTCATTTATAACAAAATAACAACAACAGGAAAAAGAGTGAAGCATTCAATACACCCGGAAAATCAGATAATTTGAGCGAGACGCGTAAACAACATCTTATAGGTTTCCATCGACAACTTTACGTATTCCTCGGACTTCTCAAATGCCTTCGCCTTTTCTACAGTATCCATAAAATGAATCGTCTTCTCGAGAAGTTTCGGAAGTCTATATACATCAGCCATCCAAATCAATTTCTCATTTTCCATTTTCGAATTGTTCAGAAGATGATGTTCCACTGCGCGAGTGACAAAGCGCATCAAAAAGCGATCGGCGAGTTCCAGAAGCTTCTCGGCGGTTTGATCTGAAAAAATGAGACGTTTTAGAAAATGTGCTCTATTGGAATACCAGTTGGGAACACATTATCAGGATAGATAACACTCATTAGGAGTCCAAAATCTTCGTATGTGACCTCTTCGATTGGGATTCAGCCATTTGTCCTTCTTTGAGCCATTTGTCCTTCTTTGAAATTTGCAGAGAATAGAGAAGTGAAGAAGTCAGAGTGGAACGAGAGGAACTAAAAATGGTATTTATGGATTGCTCATCATAAAATTGCTCACCGATTTGTTGACATTCAATTTCTTTCCCTCAATCACTAGAATCGCATCAGTCTTGGAGGAAGCTGCGAACATATCATCATGGGAGACTTTTGGCTCGTAGTGTGGAATCAAATGGTACTCGTAAAATGCAGAAACAGTTGGTAGTCGTGTTGGAACTCTTTCGTGATAGTTTTCGGTGTTTCTCTCAGGTCGATATCGATTTTATGCTCTCCAAAACCTGTACTTCTCTCTGTTCTTTTGACAATGAGATATCCAGTGATCCTTTCGACTCCTCGATTTTTGAGTTGACTCCAATTGAAATTCCAAGAAAAACTCGTTTCGAACCGGCCCCAGTTCATGTTATAACCATTATCTCCAAGCCAAGTGCTAAAAAAGAAAAATTCCGAGTTGAACAGGTACTTACCATTACCAGACAATTCCATCATTATCAGTTGTCTCCAGGAGATCAATCTCTTCGGGTACTCTCTTCTCAGCACTTTTGTACTCGATCACCCCTTCGGTCATTTCCGATTGAATAATTGTTAACAATTAACTGAAAATTAGGGACCTAGAACAGTTCACAGCGAATGACAGCCAATGAACGCTTGCAGTCAATGAGTTTTTGCCCAAAATATTATCTAAAAACTCCGTTTTACTTGCGAACTTAGCCAAATTTCAGATAGACGAATCGATTTTTCACTCACCAAACAATACCATCCTGGTCAATTGTCTCCAATATACTAGTGTGATAGTGCACTCTCTTCTCATTACTTTTGTACTCGATCACTTTGTCAGTCATTTTTAATTGAATAATATTAGTCGGTTACCTGAAAAAAATGAAAATTTTGATTTCAAAAAATTAGATTTATCAGATGTTTTAAAAGATAATTCGATTGCAGTTTCGTGAAAAAGCTTCATGAAGAAAGTCAAGCGATTATTGCTCATCCTTAATTTGAGTGACCATTTACAATGAGCAATGGCATAAACGCGCTCCATTGCACATTTTTTCCGGGTTTTTAGAATCCTTTCCCCCCGAAATCGTTGCGAACTCTATTTTTTAGCTTCAGTATCTAAAAAATGCTCAAAAAATCTATAAAAAAATCGAACATCGCTAAAAAACTCCATGCTAATGAAAAAGCAGGAGAGTCATTAATGCGATCATTTCTTTTTTTCCAAAATGTAAATAGTTTTGAACTAGACAAAAAAGAGGAAAAGTGACGAAAGAAAGTTATTCAAATTAACAATTTTATTGACAACAAAAATAACAATAACAAAGGGAAAAGAAAAAAGAATCAGACAAGTTGAATGAGTCGCTTGAACAATCTGGCCTTCGCCCCATCCGACAGTTTCTCGTATTCCTCAGACCTCTCCAATGCCTTCGCCTTCTCTACAGTATCCATCGATAGAATCGCCTTCTCCAAAAGCTTCGGAAGCCTATATACATCAGCCATCAATATCATTTTCACATTGTCCCATTGGCTATGCTCAAGGAGACGAAGTTCGACGATATGGGTCACGCCTGGCATCAAAAAGCGATCGGCGAGTTCCAGAAGCTTCTCGGATGTCTCGTCTGAAAAATTCAGGAGTTTTGCCGAATGCCCTCTATCTTAATACCAGTTGGAAACACTAGTTTAGGGTAGATAGTGCTCATGAGAAGGCCAAAATCTTCATAGGTAATTTACTCGATAGGGATTTCAGATAGCTGTCCTTCCTTGAAATTCGATGAGAAGAGAGCACGGAAGAACTCGGAATGGTAGGAGAGAAACTGAAACACATAAAATAATGGATTGCTCATCATAAAATTGCTCACCATTTTATTAACATGAACCTTCTTTCCCTCGATCACCAAAACCGTATCATTCATTTCGGAGGCAGCGAACATCTCATCGTAAGGAATATTCTCGATTTTTTGGGCATGGTGTGCAGTCAGACGGTACTCGAAGGTTACATAAGTTGTCATTGCATTGTATTGGATTTTTTTGTAACAGTTTTTATTGTTTTTTTGAAGTCTATATCGATTTTATGCTCTCCAAAACTTGGACTTCTCTCTGTTCCTTTGACAATAATATACCCAGTGGTTCTCTCGACACCTTGATTTTTGAGTTTGCTCCAATCGAAATTCCAAGAAAAATTCGCATATTTACTGTTTAAGTGACGAATGGCCCTTCCCCAACGATCTTTCCTTTCCTTAATAACGATATGTCCTTTCCAAGCGCTGAAAAAAAAACTCAAAAAGTTGAATAGATTGTACACTCACCAGATAATTCGATCTCTGTCGATTGTCTCTAGGACATTAGTGCTACAGCTCACATATTTCTCAGCACTTTTGTACTCGATCACCTTGTCTGTCATTTTCAATTGGATAAAATTAGTCGGTTATCTGCAAAAAAGAGCATTTCAAATCGCCAAAAACTGCTCCTTTAGACTTCAGAAGAGAGAGCGCGTTTCTTGAACAAAAATATGACATTTAGAATCTAACAAAAGCTAAAAATTGGCTATTTCCCAGAAATCAACAATTTCATTCATAACAAAATAACAAGGTAAAATTGGATAGAAATAACAAATTGTTTGAATTTTTTTCAAAAAAGATCAACGAGACGCTCGATCAACTTCTCGCGCGTCTCCGATGAGAGGTTCTCGAACTCTTCGGTTTGTTGAAGTGCTCTGATCGTTACAGTATCCATCGAGTAAATACACTTTTCGAGAAGATTCTCAATTCCGTATTGATCAGCCATACAAAGCAATGTATCATCCTTCAATTTCGTATGCTCCAAAAGATGATTCTCAACAGCACGGGTGACAAAATCCATCAGAAAGCGATCAGCGAGTTCCAGAAGCGTTTCGGCAGTCTCATCTAAATAATAATAATGGTTTTTGCAAATGCGCTCTATTGTAATACCAGTTGGGAATCTTTGTTTCGGGTGGATGATGCTCATCAGGAGGCGGAAATCTTCATAACTAACACCTGTGATTGGGATTTCAGTCATTTGTCCTTCTTTGAAATTCGATGAGAAGAGAGCACGGAAAAATTCGGAATGATACGAGAGAAACTGAAATTAGTGATGTTAAAGTGGATTGCTCACCATAAAATTGCTCACCATTTTGTTAACGTGCAACTTCTTTCTTCCGATCACCAAAACCGTATCATTCATTTCCGAAGCAGCGAACATCTCATCGTAAGGAATATTCACGATTTTTGGGCCATAGTATGGAGTGAAACGGTACTCAAAGCTAACATGAATTTCTTTATAGAAGTTTTTGTATTCCTTCACGACAGACTTCTTAGTGTTTTTGAAATCAATATCGATTTTATGCTCTCTGAGGCCGGAAATTTTCGAATTTGCTTTGAGAATGATATATCCAGTGATACGATCGAATTCTTGAGTTTTTAGTTGGCTCCAATCGAAATTCCAGGAAAAAATTGCAACGAACTTTTTTTGGCGAAAAACATTCTTTCCTCTCCAAGTACTGAAAAAAGATAAACTCCGAGTTGAACATGTTCTTCACTCACCAGGCAATTCCATCTCTGATGATTGTCTCTAAGACATCGCTCTTTTCGGTTACTATCTTTTCAGCACTTTTGTACTCGATCACTTTATCAGTCATTTTCGATTGAGTAGTATTGGTCGGTTGAGTAGTATTGGTCCAATCGAAATTCCAAAAAATTTTAATTCTACTGAACGAAAACATGTAGTTGACAGAAATAACCGATCCACCCCCAAGTGCTGAAAAATATAAATTCCGAGTGAAATAGATTTTTCACTAGCCAAACAATTCCATCCTTTTCAATTGTCTCGAGATTTTCATCCACTATCTTCACATCACTTTTGTACTCGATCACTTTATCAGTCATTTTCGATTGAGTAGTATTGGTCGGTTATCTAAAAAAGTAAACACTTATCAATAGTCATAAAACGGAGATAAATTCTAGCTTTTCCTGTTTTTGAATAGATTTTCAGGTTTAACTTTTACACGGGACCCCCTTTTCACCCAACTTGAAAATGCCAACAAGAACTGAAATGATGAAAAGTAAATGAGTTCAGTTGAAAACCGATCAGTCGACATTCAAAAAAACATTTTTAACAACAACAACAACAGTTTAATTTTCAAAAACAACATAAAAAACAATGATGAAAATTCGGAAAACATTTCAAATCAATTGCATGAGACGATCCAAGACCTTCGACTTTGCATCCTTTGACCACTTTCCGTACTCTGGTGACGCCTTCAACTTCTTCGACTTTTCTACAGTATCCAACAAACGAATCGCCTTCTCGAGAAGTGTCGGCATACCGTACTTGTCAGCCATCCAAATCATTTTCTCATTCGAAATGCCAGAAAGATTAAGAAGATGATATTCAACATGGGCGGTGACTGACGGCATCTGGAAACGATCGGCGAGTTCCAGAAGCTTCTCGACGGTATCATCTGGAAAACTTTGATATTTACAATAGAGCACACTTTCACATACCATTTGGAAATACAGTATTCGGGTAGACAGCGCTCATCAGGAGTCCAAAATCTTCATAGGTAACGTCTTTGATCGGAATTTCAGTCATCTGTTCAGAGGTGGACGCCATTGTCCGTGGTGGACTGAGATTGTCGGCGCCGGCAGATTTTCTTCCTCTGCTTCGGCCCACTCTCTCACTTTTGCGCACTCTCTCGCCGCCGCAGCTTCGACGATCATCATTGGAATTCGATGAGAATAGAACACGGAAGAACTCGGAATGGTAGGAGAGAAACTAAAAAATAGATAATATAATAGATTGCTCGTGATAAAGTTGCTCACCACTTTATTAACATGAACCTTCTTTCTCCCAATCACCAAAACCGTATCATTCATTTCCGAAGCGGCGAACATCTCATCGTAAGAAATCTTCTCGATTTTTTGGTTATAGTGTGGAGTCAAATGGTACTCGAAGGTTACATAGACTCTTGAATCATTGTATTCGATATCTTTTGTGACAGTTTTCGGTGTTTCTTTGAAATCGATATCGACTTTGTGCTCTCCAAAATTTGGACTGTTCGATGTTCCTTTGACAATAAGATATCCAGTTATTCTCTCGACTCCTCGATTTTCGAGTTGACTCCAATCGAAATTCCAAGAAAAATTCGGTTCATACCAGCCAGTGTAGTTTTCATCAACAATCTTTCCACACCAAGTGCTGAAAAAATAGAAACTCCGATTGAAATATTTAGGTTCTTCCCTCACCAGACAATTCCATCTCTGTTAATTGTCTCCAGGGTATCAACATCATCATCCACTGTCTTCTCCGCACTTTTGTAATCGATCACTTTATCAGTCATTTTCGATTGAGTAGTATTAGTCGGTTACCTGAAAAAGCGAGAATTTTTTAATAGCCAAAAAACAGTGAAAAATCCTAGACAGTTTTGGCTTTAGTTTACACACGGTGCCATCGGGATTGAAGCTCGATCGAATATAGAAAAGCACTCTCTCAACTGAAATTTTCCCGGGTTTTTGATACCGATTTTCAGCAAAAAATTCGATTTTTTCTAACATTTTTTCTACGGAAATTGTTAAGAATTCAAATATATTGACTTCGATATAAAAATCAATAATTTTTATTGTAAATTGAGCGAGATCTCGATTTTTCCACTTTTTCGCTTCAGAAGTTGAAATTTTCGAATAATTCGACTGCATTTTTTGTAATTTTTTGGGCCAAGATCAACACAGCAATGATAGTTGCAGTAGAAAGGACAGTAGAGAGAAGCTGATCTGAAAATCAATATTTTTGGTTTTCAAACCATTTCCATTTTTTGACGAATTGTTTAAAAAATATTGAAGATTTACTGAGAACAATTATTTCGAGACAATGGAACCAGAGTGTGAAAATAGAAAATTCAAAACACAAGATAAAGTTATAAATGTTGAGCGAGTTCTCAAAAAAATTGTATAATACGCTCCGAAACACTCGACTTTGCATTATTTGACAACTTTCCGTATTCCTCGGACTTTCCGAGAGCCTTGACTTTGTCTACAGTATCCATCGAATCGACACACTTTTCGAGAAGTTTCGGCATCTTGTAGGCATCAGCCATCCACATCAATCTCTCATTAGAAATATTGGAATGCTCCAGAAGATGATGTTCCACTGCACGGATGACAAAGCGCATCAAAAAGCGATCGGCTAGTTCCAGAAGCTTCTCGGCGGTCCTATCTGAAAAACGGAGAATTTTTAGCATATGCGCTCTATTGCGAATTCTTACTAACCAGTTGGAAACACATTATCCGGGTAGATAGTGCTCATGAGTAGTCCAAAATCTTCGTATGTAATTTCTTCGATTGGAATTTCAGTCATCTGTCCTTCCTTGAAATTCGATGAGAAGAGAGCACGGAAGAATTCAGAATGATAGGAGAGAAACTGAAATTAATGATATTAAAGTGGATTGCTCATCATAAAATTGCTCACAACTTTATTAACATGAACCTTCTTTCCCTCAATCACCAAAGCCGTATCATTCATTTCAGAAGCAGCGAACATGTTCTCAAGCAAAGCCGTATCGATTTTTTGGGCATAGTGTGGAGTCAAACGGTACTCGAAAGTTACATAAACAGGTGAGGAATTGTATTGGATGTCTTTTGTGACAATTTTCGGTGTTTCTTTGAAGTCGATATCGATTTTGTGCTCTCCAAACCATAGATTGTTCTCTGTTACTCTGACAATGAGATATCCAGTAATTCTCTCGACTCCTTGATCTTTGAGTTTGCTCCAATCGAAATTCCAAGAAAAATTAGTTTTGTAACAGCCACCGGCATAAATAGTCGTTCCATTCCAAATGCTGAAAAATGTAGAAACTCTGAAGGCGTTTCAAAATCGGGATTCTCAGTCAAATTTTCAGTGTTTTTTTGCTAAGCCTCTTTTATCAAAGATTTGTGAATAATTATGAGTATACTTGTTAAGTGAAAAAATGCGAATGTTTAAAGCCAGACACGGTGTTCCAAACGGCAAATCGAGTTCAAGAAATATTTTGCTGACGCGTTTTAGGTTGCTACCCGGCACTATAGATCAAAAATAACTTTCAAAAAGCAGGCGTGAATTATTTCTCATCAAAACTGCTCATGTTATAGGTCAAAATGTTCGTCTCATTGAGCTCTATCACATTTTCGTCGAGTTTTTGCAAAATTTGAATCGACAAGTTCACCAAAATTAAAAGTTTGGTTTTTCAAGCCCACTGTGATTTTTTCCGGAGATTCAGTTTGGGAGCCTAGGCCACGGCCCCCCGGCCTTGCCGCCTGCCGGCCGCGGCCACGGAATTTTCGCAGTGTTAATTTATCTTCCAATTCACTCAACTGAAAATTTCTCAAAATCTAGCGGATAACTTTTTTTTTCTACGGATATTTTTCTTTTAAATTTAGTTTTCAATTTTTGAACAAAAAATCAGGTCCTAAAAAAATGTCCTACGACCAGCATTTTTGTTTTACGGCGCAAAAAAATGCGGTGGCCTAGCTTTTTTTCCAAGTTAGGCCGTGGCCGGGAACTGACTGACCAATCAGCATCGTTGGCTAGCCAATCAGCGACCTTAACTCCGCCCATTTTCGTTTCACTGCAGCTAAAATTCGTTTTTGCCCAATCTCCGGAAAAAATCACAGTGAGCCCCACCCCTTTGTAGTAAGCGCGCTCCCCTGAGAAAAAATTTTTGTTGGACCCGATTCGCTTTTCGGAACACCGTGCCAGATACAAAAATTTTCAGAAAAATATCGCTTGAAGTGTCTTTCGTTCAACAGATTCTTCACTCACCAGACAATTCCATCTCTGTCGATTGTCTCCAGTACACCTGTGTAATCGTTCACTGTTCTTTGAAGACTTTTGTATTTGAGCATCTTGTCAGTCATTTTTCATTGAAGAATATTAGTCGGTTACCTGAAAAAGTGGAAAATCTGCACTACAGTTAAATCTGCACTACAGAAAAATGCGATTTATTAGCTGTTTTTGAAAGGGAAACAGATTGAACGAGTTTAAACGATCATTGCTCATCCTTAATTTGAATGACAATTTACAGTGAGCAATGCTTCAAACGCGCTCCATTGCACGCTTTTTTCGAATTTTATGCCGATTTTCAGCCAAACTTCAAACGTTTTAGAGATTTCCTCTATAGATATTGTTAAGAATTCAGAAAGATCCAATTTGATATGAAAATCAATAATTTTCGTTGTTAATTCACTGAGATTCCATTTTTCCAAATTTTTGGCTCGTAAAATCAAAGTTTCTAATTGTTAACTAAACTAGCAATACAGTGATGAAATTTGTTTAAATCAAAAGAAATCGCTTGAAAATTCAATAATTGAAGTGAACAATTCTGAAAAATGGGAGCTCGGCCAATTTACAACGAAAATTATTGGTTTTTATATCAAACTGAAATTTTTCTATTTCTGGACAAATTGCATAGGGAGAATTCGGGAAAAAAGTTGACAATTTCGCTGAAAATCGCAAAAAAATGCCTTTTTCCGGGTGAGAGAGCGTTTTTTGAACAAAAAATATGGAATTTTGAATTAAACAAAAGCTAAAAACTGAATTGTTTCCAAGATCAACAATTTCATTTATAACAAAATAATAACAACGGGTAAAATGAGTTAGAACTCGAAATTTTCAAACAAGTTGAACGAGACGATCGAGCAACTTCTTGCACGTCTCTGACGACAATTTCCCGTATTCCTCGGACTGTTGAAGGGCTTTGATCTTCTCTACAGTATCCATCGATTCGACACACTTTTCCAGAAGTTTCGGCATTTTGTAGGCGTCAGCCATCCTTATCAACTTCTCATTTGAAATCTCGGAATCGCGGAGAAGATGATATTCAACGATGCGGATGACAAATGGCATCAGAAAACGATCGGCGAGCTCCAGAAGCTTCTCAGCAGTCTTGTCTAGAAAATAAGAGTGGTTTTAGCAAGCGCGCTCTATCGGAATACCATTTGGGAACACATTTTCTGGATAGATAATACTCATAAGAAGCCCAAAATCTACATAGGTAACTTCTTCGATAGGGATTTCAGTCAGCTGTCCTTCTTTGAAATTCGATGAGAAGAGAGCAATGAAGAAGTCAGAGTGGAAGGAGAGGAACTAAAAAAATATTTAAGATTGCTCATGATAAAATTGCTCACCGCTTTATTAACATTCAACTTCTTCCCCTCGACCACTAGAATAGCATCAGTCTTCCCCGAAGCCGCGAACATTTCCTCATACGAAATTTCCTCATTTTTATCGTAGTTTGTAGTCAAATGATACTCGAATGACGCATTTACAGGTACGGTACTGTATTGAACATCTCCGGAGACACTGAATATGGCTTCTTTCGAATTAATATTGATGATTTTATGATGGTTTGCGATTTTGACTTTAATGAATCCTTTCAATCTGTCGATTCCTTGATCTTTGAGTTGACTCCAATCGAATTGCCAAGTGAAAGAAGCGGTTTTCACTTTGGCGAACAGGCTGTTCGCGGTGTTTCCAGTCCAGGTGCTGGAAAAAAGAGAACTCACGATTTTTGCTGGGAGATAGACACTAACCATACAATTCCATCCTTATCGATTGTTTCTAGAACATTAGTTTCAATATTCACTGTCTTCTGATCGCTTTTGTACTCGAGCGCTTGTTCAGTCATTTTTTGAGGGATTAGTTGGTTATCTGGAAATTCGTAGGCACTTTTTAGACGAAAAACTGTTTAAATTTGATTTCGAATACTAAAAAAACGAAGAAAATCTGAAAATTTCAGCCAAAAAATGTTTTAAGACGAATTATCGGAGAAAGTCGACCACAGCTGCTGGCCAATGGCACAGGGCAAAAAACGTCGGTCTTCAAATTGAATGATATTTGCAGCACTTATGGTACTAAGTGTCAGAAATACAAAAATAGAAATTTTATCGAGATTGCTCCGCCTGGTGCTGAAATATGGTGCAAAATCTGAAAAAGTGAAAATTTTTTCCTGATTGAGACATCGATGAGATCTCTTCGGGATAATGTTTCTGACTCTTTTTCAAGCATTTTTTATGTTCAAGGCTAACGGCTATCTGAACTCCTTCATTCTGAAAAATTTGAAAAAATTGGAAAATTTTCCGTTTTTTCACATAAAGTCCCATTTTGAAGGTCATGGCTCTGGATAACAGTGATTTTTATTCTAGATTCAGATTTCTCATGAAATTTACTACAAAACCCACCAGGTTTGAATTCAAATTTCTTGTACCAGAGGGGTGCTCTGAGCCAAAATAGACGATTTTCAGAAAAATTTCATCGGGTCCCCCCTTATGAAAAAAATTGAAAATCTCAAAATCGCTCCAAAGTGCTTCTAGGAGTTGTACTATACCTAAAACAATGTTTTCTCAAAACATAGACCGCTTTGAACCTGATCAGCGCCTACAGTATGACGATATAGATGTGCTGACTCTGTGAGGCATAATGATGTTGGATCATCTTTTTTTCGCTATTTTTTGATTGAGTGAGACTATTTGAGACTATAATAATTTTTTTTGAATTTTAAGACGCATTACCTGAGATACTCGATGAACAGTGTGCACAGGGCAAAAAACGTCGGTCTTCAAATTGAATGATATTTGCAGTACTTATGGTACTGAGTGTCAGAAATACAAAAATAAAAATTTTATCGAGATTGCTCCATGTGGTGCTGCAGTATGGTGCAAAATCTGAAAATGAGAAAAAATTTTCCTGATTGAGATATCGATGAGATCTCTTCGGGAAAATGTTTCTGACACTTTTTTGAGCATTTTTTATGTTTACAGCTAACGGCTAGCTAAACTTCTTCATTCTGAAAAATTTGAAAAAATTGGAAAATTTTCCGTTTTTTTGCATGAAGTCCAATTTTGAAGGTCATGACTCTGGATAACAGTGATTTTTATTTTAGATTCAGATTTCTCATAAAATTTACTACAAAACCCACCAGATTTGAATTCAAAACCCACCAGATTTGAATTCAAATTTCATTTACTACAAAACCCACCAGGTTTGAATTCAAATTTCTTGTACCAGAGGGGTGCTCTGAGCCAAAATAGACGATTTTCAGAAAAATTTCATCGGGTCCCCCCTTATGAAAAAAATTGAAAATCTCAAAATCGCTCCAAAGTGCTTCTAGGAGTTGTACTATACCTAAAACAATGTTTTCTCAAAACATAGACCGCTTTGAACCTGATCAGCGCCTACAGTATGACGATATAGATGTGCTGACTCTGTGAGGCATAATGATGTTGGATCATCTTTTTTTCGCTATTTTTTGATTGAGTGAGACTATTTGAGACTATAATAATCAGTAGAAGCATTTTGGAGCAATTTTGAGATTTTCAATTTTTTTCATAAGGGGGGACCCGATGAAATTTTTCTGAAAATCGTCTATTTTGGCTCAGAGCACCCCTCTGGTACAAGAAATTTGAATTCAAACCTGGTGGGTTTTGTAGTAAATGAAATTTGAATTCAAATCTGGTGGGTTTTGAATTCAAATCTGGTGGGTTTTGTAGTAAATTTTATGAGAAATCTGAATCTAAAATAAAAATCACTGTTATCCAGAGTCATGACCTTCAAAATTGGACTTCATGCAAAAAAACGGAAAATTTTCCAATTTTTTCAAATTTTTCAGAATGAAGAAGTTTAGCTAGCCGTTAGCTGTAAACATAAAAAATGCTCAAAAAAGTGTCAGAAACATTTTCCCGAAGAGATCTCATCGATATCTCAATCAGGAAAATTTTTTCTCATTTTCAGATTTTGCACCATACTGCAGCACCACATGGAGCAATCTCGATAAAATTTTTATTTTTGTATTTCTGACACTCAGTACCATAAGTACTGCAAATATCATTCAATTTGAAGACCGACGTTTTTTGCCCTGTGCACACTGTTCATCGAGTATCTCAGGTAATGCGTCTTAAAATTCAAAAAAAATTATTATAGTCTCAAATAGTCTCACTCAATCAAAAAATAGCGAAAAAAAGATGATCCAACATCATTATGCCTCACAGAGTCAGCACATCTATATCGTCATACTGTAGGCGCTGATCAGGTTCAAAGCGGTCTATGTTTTGAGAAAACATTGTTTTAGGTATAGTACAACTCCTAGAAGCACTTTGGAGCGATTTTGAGATTTTCAATTTTTTTCATAAGGGGGGACCCGATGAAATTTTTCTGAAAATCGTCTATTTTGGCTCAGAGCACCCCTCTGGTACAAGAAATTTGAATTCAAACCTGGTGGGTTTTGTAGTAAATTTCATGAGAAATCTGAATCTAGAATAAAAATCACTGTTATCCAGAGCCATGACCTTCAAAATGGGACTTTATGTGAAAAAACGGAAAATTTTCCAATTTTTTCAAATTTTTCAGAATGAAGGAGTTCAGATAGCCGTTAGCCTTGAACATAAAAAATGCTTGAAAAAGAGTCAGAAACATTATTCCGAAGAGATCTCATCGATGTCTCAATCAGGAAAAAATTTTCACTTTTTCAGATTTTGCACCATATTTCAGCACCAGGCGGAGCAATCTCGATAAAATTTTTATTTTTGTATTTCTGACACTCAGTACCATAAGTACTGCAAATATCATTCAATTTGAAGACCGACGTTTTTTGCCCTGTGCACACTGTTCATCGAGTATCTCAGGTAATGCGTCTTAAAATTCAAAAAAAATTCAAAATTCCTTGATGGCCTAACTTTCCCCTGGACTTCGGCCACCACGATTTTTGCATCAATTTTCGTTTTTTTTTTCGAGATTTTTGCATGAAATCCAATGTTAATTCTAATTTTAAATGTATTTTCATAAATTTCAGATTACATTTGTTTAAAAATTACAATAAATTCGCTTTGGAAAACTTCGAAATTCCGATTTTTTGGAGATGGCCGAACTTTCTCCCATAATTCGGCCAGCCATTTTTGAAAAATTGTTGACTTGTTTTTTGTCGATTTTCTTCCATTTTTTGAGTACTTTTTAAATATTAAAGCTTTAAAATATAGACATCACCGCTTACGAAGTTAAGGCATTGCTCATTGTAAATTGGCAGTCAAATTAATGATGAGCAATAATCACTTATTCTCGTTTAATCTGGTGTTGCATTCAACAAATCTATTAAATCGCAATATTTTTAATACAATTTTTCCTTTCTTTCAGGTAATCGACTAATCAAAAATGACTGATCAGGTTATCGAGTACAAAAGTGCTCAGAAAACAGTGCAAACTAGCACAAATGTCCTGGAGACGATTGACAGAGATGGAATTGTCTGGTGAGTGAAGAATCTATTGAACGCAAAGACGAAATCGCCCATTTTGACCTTGGCTCAAAAAAAACGCAAAGACGAAATCGCCCATCTTGAAACGCTTTCAGAGTTTCTTTTTTCAGCACTTGGAATGGAAAGACTGTTTACGACAGCTACTATTGCTGTTACGAAACTAATTTTTCCTGGAATTTCGATTGGAGCAAACTCAAAAATCAAGGTGTCGAAAGAATCACTGGATATTTCCTTGTCAAAGAAACATCAAACTCTACAAGTTTTGGAGAGCACAAAATCGATATCGACTTCAAGGACACAACGAAAACTGTAACGAAAGAAATCCAATACAATTCCTCAGGATTTTATGCAACCTTCGAGTACCGTTTGACTGCGCACTATGCGCAGAAACTCGAGAAGATTCCGTACGATGAGATGTTTGCTGCATCGGAAATGAATGATACGGTTTTGGTTATCGAGGGAAAGAAGGTTCATGTCAATAAAGTGGTAAGCAATTTTATGATGAGCAATCTACTTCAACATCACTAATTTCAGTTTCTCTCTTATCATTCCGAATTCTTCCGTGCTCTCTTCTCATCGAATTTCAAAGAAGGACAAATGACTGAAATTCCAATCCAAGATGTTACTCACGAAGATTTTGGCCTCCTGATGAGCGTTATCTACCCGAATACCATGTTTCCAATCGGTACATAGAAACTTCGTTCCAGTTCAAAATTTAAAATTGTTCCAGACATAACCGTCGAGAAGCTTCTGGAGCTTGCCGATCGTTTCCTGATGCCTTCAGTCACCGCCCATGTTGAATATCATCTTATTCACAATTCTCGCATTTCGAATGAGAAAATGATGTGGATGGCTGATAAGTACGGAATGAAGAAACTTCTCGAGAAGACCATCCGTTTGTTGGATACTGTAGAGAAGGCGAAGAAATTGAAATCGTCGCCAGAATACGGAAAGTTGTCAAAGGATGCAAAGTCGAGCGTCTTGGATCGTATTATGCAATTGATTTGAGAACTCGCTCAAAATTTATAACTTTTTCTTGTGTTTTGAATTTCCAATTGTTCTCAATAAATCTTCAATGTTTTCCACATGTTATCAAAAAATGATTATGGTTTGAAAGCCAAAAGTATTAATTTTCAGATCATCGCATCTCTACTGCCTTCTCTACCATAGTTATCATCACTATCTTTCTTATAGTCTGAAAAATACGAAAAGTTTAGTCGAATAATTCGAACATTTCAATTTTTGAAGTGAAAATTCTGAAAACTGGGATCTCGGCCATTTTACAACAGCAATTATTGATTTATATATCAAACTGGATTTTTTTAGAATTCTTACTAGCAATATCCATAAAATGTCTCAGACAATTGAAGTTTGGCTGAAAATCGGTCTTAAAACCCAAAAAAAGGAACAATGGAGCGCGTTTGGGGGCATTGCTCACTGCAAATTGTCACTCAAATTAAGGATGAGCAATTACCGTTTATTCTCGTTCAATTGTAGGCGGTTAAGAGCAATCCACTTGTTTAAACCCAGTTAATTTCTTTTATTAATTGTGTGTTTCCAGACTCGCCAAAGCAAAGTTTCGACGTCGTTGTCTCGCACTCTCCCGCGTATGCACACTCTCTCACTCGACAACGGCACTCCGCTGGGACGCGCATTTGGTCTACAACTTTGGCGGACGCGGCGATTGGTGCAACGACTCTGCGTCTCTCACTCTCTCGCCGACGGGTATATAAGGCGCCGGAAACGCTCATTCAAGGCAATTCAGGAGTTTGTGACAACTCCGGTGATTTGGCTAATTTGCCGTGTTTTACTCTTTGTTTTCCCCCTCGCTTTGCTCGTGTCCCCTCATGCACTCACCCCTTATCTGTAGACTCTTAGCCTAATAAACCAGTAGTCTTATAATCACGCTTCCACACACATCGCTTATCCTTTAACATGCATTCACAGCATTACTGGTAGCAGCGAGTGCGGACGGCGCCTTAATTTTTATTTTGCCGTCCGTACCTCGGTTTTTCCGCATCTGTTAGGTTTGCGCGTCCCATTTTAGGCTTTCTACATTTAATTTTAGTGCATTTTCGCGGGTTTTCGTAGCATTTTCCCTATTTATTTCCCTTTCTTTTTCTCCGGCCGGGTTTAAGCTAGGTTGTAGATTTTTAGGCGTATTTGCGTGTAGGTTAACATAAATTTTGAGTTACAATTCGGCCGCCGGGTTAGTGGGTTCTTAATTTAAGTTCGCTTAGTGTTGGGTCTCGTCGCTATGCGTTTCTTTTATTTTGCCCTCTCTCTCATACACTTCTCCCAAAAGGGAAGCTGTATTTGTTGTCTAAAGGTGATTATTGCATCATCTTTTCTCCTTTTTCTCCCAAAATTCGTTCCGCTCGGCGCGCTGCCAGCGGAACTCGTTTAATGTGTCGTTCCTTTGCAGACAAACTCAACTTGGGTTTCCCATTGACACCCAATGGACAGTTTCGATCTGGCGAGAGGATCTCGCGTTACGGAAACAAGCAGCGTGGACGCTCCGATGTCGTCAAATACTCGGAGCAACCCAACGGAGGAAGAAGCAGTGGAGGAGGAGCAGCAGTCGAGAATATTGGAAGGTGAGTTTGTGGCTTCTGCTGTGATGAGCAGCGTTGCCGATAAAGCAGTAGGAACGGGTTCCGGGTTGGTGACAGCACCGATGTGCTGTCATCCGGCAGTCCCCCCTACTGCTACTCTCTCTACTTCAGTCAGCACATTCAGTGCAAACCTCTCCTCTCTTCCTTTTCTTATCATTCTATTCGCTTTTCGGAGCGTTGTTGCAGATTTCAACGATAATTTTCTCAAATCGGTGCATGATCGAGGAGAATGCGACGACACACATACGAGTTCAAGTCAGAAATCGGTTGCCACAACAACCACTGTTGACGAGGAGAAAGTCAACGTAGGAAGAACCGTCGATACTCTTCCTGAGACCCGTGCTCTTACGCCGCCGTCGCGCAGAGCGGGATCCGGATTCAATTCTTCGAAACGTTTTGACCCCGAAGAAGCGGAAAAAGAATCCAATAAAGATCGGTGTCAGTTTATCGACATAATGACGCCAACCGTTCGTTCCGATGGTTCGAATACTAATTCGATGGAACGCAACAAAACACCGGACGATATCGAGAATTCGCCGTTCGCAGGATCTTTGTCCTGCGAAGAAGTGACCGATATCGTCTGTAAACAAACCCATACTAACTATGCTCATTCGAGCAAACCAAACCTGAATTCCAGACCAAACCAACGTTCACGAGTTCTCGTGTTGTCTTTCGATAAGGCAAATGGACTGAAACCGTATGGAGGAGGACCTAGGGAGGATTTGAAAGCATTTAAACGTGCTTTCGAGGATCGTTTGAGTCTGATTTCGTCAGAAGAGACCATCGATGCATTGGCATTGCTGTTGACACATCTAAAAGGCGAAGCACGCGAAGTGGTAAGTGAGTTACAGGAAGATTCCGACTCATCAGCTACATTGTCAACGGAGGAAGTATTTCAACATCTGGCACGACGATTCGAAGGTTCTACGGTTGTTGACCGCTTCAGAAATGAATTCGACTCGGCGACACAAGGTGATACGGAATCAGTGGACGAGTTCTACAGAAGAGTGTGTCGTCTTGCTCGCAAGGCATTCCCAGGAGATCACAAAACGGTAAGGAGTAATACTCTTTATAAGTTCAGACGAGGACTAAAGAAGAACATTCGTGTACTCATCGCCAGCCAGAAGTTCCGGACACCGAGGGAAGCGTTTGAAAGCGCTCTCGCTGTCGAGTACGAGCTGGAATCGTCTTCATCGGATTCACCTTCTTCACCTGTCACCAATGACGCGATAAGCAATCGTAGTAAGGATGCAAAGGAGGTATCAAATAGTAAAGTACATGATCTTTCAACAAGAGTCAGTACACCACTGAAAGGTATCTCTCCCATCAAGAAACGTGGCGTTCCGCTCAAAGGACAAGTGAAGTGCTACTATTGCAAGAAGGCAGATCACAAACGAAGTGAATGTCGAAAGAAGCAAAGCGACAAGACGAAGAAGCACACTCAGGATCAGACCAAGCATCGTCAGGACAACATTCCGATGGTCAACAGCTTGGTTTGGGCTTCAGGTACTCACATGAACACTAACAGGAGACGTTCTAAGTCAGAGCACGTAGTCAATCTTTCTCGGCAACCGCTGGTAGCTCAGATACCTATCATCGCGAACGATATTGGTTGCTCAGCGCTCATTGATACAGGAGCGAGCATCTCCATTGCTAACGAGGAGATGGCCACCGTTTTAGGCATAACAGAATTGCAGGATTACGAAGCACCACATGCTCTTGGAATCGCAGGCAATGCGGTAACAATGGTTGGATCGGCAACGATTCAGTTCACAGTTGGCTCTCACAAAGTCCAACACCGAATCCATTTCACCAAGCAGCCGTGCACTTCTACAGGACCGAATGGATATCATTTCATTCTTGGCAACGACTTCTTATGTCAACTTCCCCGATTCTACTTCAACTATCAGTCATTGGAATTCCACATCGGAGACGACGTGTTACCAATGGGACCAGGAAGAAGGCGTGCACCGAAGCCAGGAAAAGTGAGTGTACTAGTTGCCGAAGACACTACTATCCCCGCCCTTAGCGAAGGCATAGTCAAATGCAACATCGAGAACGGATCAAAGTTATCGGTAGCGAACTCGTGGGTTGTTGGCACATCGTTGTCACTACGGGATGATCTATCGATAGCTCCGGCTCTCGTCAACCCTAACAACATTATCTTACTGATCACAAATTCTTCGGAAAACGAGATCACTCTTAAAAAGAATGCTGTTGCAAGCGAAGCCTTCCCCCTCCAGGGAAGTCCTACCGAACCACAGTGTTTTTGACGACACTGGGGTTGCACCGTCTTTATTGACAGTAACTCTGGGAGAAGACCCAGACTTCAAGATTGATTTGTCGAATTGTCAGGGCATCACTGATGCCGAGAAGGCCGTTCTCAAAGCAACTCTTGATGAGTTTGGTGATGTGTTCTCTAAGAACGCATACGATCTTGGAAGTTCCAAGACAGAGCCAGTGCACATCTATACTAGCACGGAGATTCCGGTTAAGGCTAGACCTTATCGGGTTCCAGTTAAGTTTCAGGAAGAACTGGAGAAGCACATCAATGGCTTGTTGATGTCGAAGAGAATCACGGAGAGCAATACTCCGTGGACGAGTCCAATCGTCTTGGTAAAGAAGAAAAATGGATCTCTTCGCGTCTGCTTGGATTTCAGGAAACTGAACGAGGTGACAATTCCGGACAACTATCCATTACCTCGGATTGAGTCGATCATTGAGAAGGTCGGAAAGGCTAAGTTCTTTTCGTCCTTGGACATGGCCAACGGTTATCTGCAGCTCAGGCTAGATGAGGAGTCATCATACAAGTGCGGATTCATAACGGAGAAGAGAGTGTATGCTTATACACATTTGCCGTTTGGTCTAAAGTCAGCCGCCTCTTACTTTCAAAGGGCACTCAAGACAGTTCTAGCCGGTCTAGATGAGGAGGTCATGCTTTACATTGATGACGTCTTAATTTTCAGCAAGACTTTTGAGGAGCATATCGCTACGCTTAGGAGAGTTTTGCTAAGGTTCAGGAACTTCAATCTGAAGGCGTCACCGAAGAAGTGCGATTTCGTTAAGCAGTCGATCACTTTCCTAGGACATGAGATCAACGGAGAAAACTACTCTCCAGGTCAAGCCAACATCGATGCTATCAAGGCACTTCCATCTCCAACCAACATCAACGAACTACGACGATTCATCGGTATGACAGGATTTTTCCGAAAATTTATTGAGGGATATTCCGGGATTACCGAACCATTAACTAGGTTAACCAGAAAAGATGTCAAGTTCGTTTGGAAGGAAGAACAACAGAAGGCAGTGGACACTCTTCGCAAAGCACTCGTCAGTAAGCCGATTCTAGCATTCCCGGATTACAACAGAGAATTCCACATATTCTCGGACGCCAGTGCTGTCGCCCAAGGAGCCGTGCTCATGCAGACCAACCCAGATGATCCAAAGTCATACCACGCCATCGCGTACGCGAGCCGTACTTTGACTGAAGCAGAATCCAGGATGGCAGCGGTACAGAACGAAATGAGCGCCATCATGTTCGCTCTGAGACACTTCAAGCCGTACCTGTACAACGCCAAGATCATTCTCCACACGGATCACAAACCGCTGAGGTTCCTTTTGGCTAAAAACAAGGTGAACGACACGCTTGGTCGTTGGTTAGTTGAACTTCAACAGTACGACATCGAGATTGTTCATGTCGAAGGGAAGAAGAATACGGTAGCCGACTGTTTGTCCAGGGCAGTGGACGAGTCAACATCAGCAGATAGAGCAGAGCTAGAAGACATCATCGACTTTCCAGTTTGTATGACATGTTCTTACAGTCCTCAGGTCTTCACGCTCAACGCGAAATCCACAATCGACATCATCCGAGAGCAGGACAATGATGAGCAGATCTCAACAATCAAGAAGTTTCTTCTTCACCCGTCAACGTCCATAGACAATCTAGATGAGAAGTGGTTACCAGTTCTGGAACTGGTGGAGATTTCACCTAAAGGAGTTCTCGTAGTGGCATTTCAAGGAAAACCAAGAACAGTAATTCCGGACAGTCTTCAGAAGATGATATTCCAAGCATTTCACGACGACGCTGTATCAGGTGGACACCTAAATTGGAGGAAATGCTTGCAGAAGGCTCAACTACGATACTTCTGGCCAGGAATGAGAGCTCACTTCATCCGATGGGCTATGGAGTGTGTCCCATGTCAAAGGAAGAGACCCCAATCTCTTCGGGAAAACCAAACAATCGTGGTCACGACGAAGGTCTTCGAGAAAGTTGGAATGGATTTAACTGGTCCATTCAGGGAGACAGCACGGAAGAACAAGTACTACATCAACATGATTTGCTGGTTCTCAAAGTACGTCATCTCGGTACCACTCCAGGACGCCACGACGAATTCCATCATCACAGCCATCACGGAGCATTGTATATTCAAGTACGGTACACCAACGGAGATAGTCACGGACAACGCTTCGTCGTTTACTTCGGCTGCGTTCAAGAAGTTCTGCGAACTGATCAGTTTGTCACATCATCTGGCTATTCCTCACCACTCGAGAGGTAACGGAGCAACAGAACGATCGTTCAGGACGTTTCACCAGATGGTTTCCAAATACGTCAACAGTACTCACACGGATTGGGACATCGTGCTTGCAAAAGTCACTTTCGCGTACAATACGGCAGTACACAACACGACCGGAGAAACACCGTTCTACTTGATGTTCGGAAGAGATCCCGTATTTGTCATCGACAACATAGTCAATCCAAGTGAAAGTCAGGCAGTAGACGTCGGTGACTACAAGGAAGCTCTTACTCGAAACCTGCAAGCAGTTTGGAGAACAGCTGCTGATCACTCCAGGAAGGCACAAGCTCAATTTCAAGCTCACGCCAACAAGGATGCGAAGAATTCCAACATTCGCATCGGAGATCGGGTCATGATGAAGAACTACAAAAGCAAGGTCAATCTGTCGCGGAAGTTGGTGTTGCCATGGATCGGAGAATATCGAGTATTGGACATTCAGAACTCGGAGGTAACGATTCAGGACCTAGAAAAGCCGAATTCAGCACCGAAAAGAGCACACTTGGATCAGTTGAAGAAGTTCATCGCTTCCGACGATATTGAAGAGACAGTTTCTGACTCACCAGACACTGAAGAAGCTCCGAACGACATTCCCGTCGAGGAAACACCAGCTGAAGAGGTCACTGAAGTTCCAGTCGTACAGAAGAAGAAAAGAGGAAGACCACCGAAGACTGCTCAACCCAAGACGGAAAAGAAACCTGGAAAAGTCAACCAAAAGGAGCAGTCAACCGACAATAATCCAGTCAATCGACGTAATCCAACGAGAGATCGACGACTACCAGCCAGATTCATCTAGACGACGAGCTTAAGTCAGGAATTTTCCGTCAACGTCTTCAACGACGCGAATCATTGACGACTGTTCGAATATATTCCAAAATTCGAATTTTTGACGTTCCCGCCAATTTTCGCAGAACTACAGTGCACAACGAGGTCTCGACACGATGAGTGCACTTTGTCGTCACGGTGTTTACGGACAACAACTCAAATTCGCGCGCCAAACGGAAGGACACAATTCATCTGGCCCAAAATGTCGAATTGTTTCATCGCCAATGATTTATCAGCATTTATTAAACGCTGATTTATTTGCCGCTTTGTCGTAAAAAGTCCTCAAAAGCGATTTTATTTTGCGAGGCATTGGCAGTTTTACCGCTTCTCTTGATAATTGTTCTATCAATTTTCTCTATTGCAGAACAACCCTCGAGCGATCTAAGCAAGTAGACAGCAACGACGACGACGATCGAAAGATGCCGCCGCCAGGAGAGAAGCGACCACCGGACGATGATGACGCATCATCACCAGCTCATCCGCCGCCCACGAAGAAACCAACGATTGCGAAGGAAGATCAATCAGGTACCCAAGTAAGACCCTGTCCCTTGGCACTTCCAAAGCCCACCCAGAAGACCCCGCTGGCAGCAGAACCGATGTTCTGCTGCGGGACGACTCTGGGCTGGGTTGCCAAAAACAACACATCCACCTCCGAGGAGTTTCCTCATGATTCTCACTCCCTGAAATCACAGAACCACGACCCTGTCGAGTCGATCAACGTTCCTTTCCAGGAACTTTTGCAGGAACCTCTCCACGAGCACGTTGAGACGCCCATCGAACAGCTAATATTCGAGAAGGAAGCTCATGAGTTTCTGGATTCATCATCTGATGAGGAAGAAAAGGTTATGGACGCCGTGGACAAATCCAGACTTAAGCCAAAGTACAAGGTTGAGTTCGTGGAGCCCATCAAGCCCGAACAACCAGCCCGTCCACACGGATTACCATGGGAACCGGTATTTGTGTCTCGAAGAGATCACCTGATGATTCCTGTAATCGTCAACGGATTCCGATGCACAGCTCTTTTGGCTATTGGAGCTCCGGTCAGTGCAACCAGCATCGAGTTCGCCAAGTACATCGGCGTTACCACCATCACTCCAGAGGATAGAACCATCAATACGGCAAGCTGCTACTGGAAGTCCGCAGGACACAAGGAAGTCCAAGTTGACATTGGGAACAAGAAGCTCCTGCACAAGCTTCACTTCGTCTTTGATGACTGCACATACGATGAGCCAGGAAACTACCAAGTCGTATTCGGACAGTCAATGGCCGCGGAACTCCCACTCGACGTCACCACGAAGGATTACATCATCTGGAACGTCGAAATCGACCTACAGATGCTCAGCATCACGGATGACGGACAACCAGGACCGAGCACCTCTCAAGGACATTAGTCGCGCTGCAAGGGATGACACCAAGTCAACACATACACCATCCAGGCCTCTCCAAACCCTTCAAAGTCTAAGTTTATCAGACCGGGGACGGTCTTGTTCAGAAGGGGGGAGGTGGTAAGGGTTTGAAACGCCCAATTTTGTCACCCAACACTAAGGCTAAAAGGCTTACGCCAGACAGGGACAACTCCCCTATACCTCTCAAGAAGAGCTCCTTAACCGGTACTTGATTAAATTTTTATCAGACCGAGGACGGTCTTGTTCAAAAGGAGGGAGGTGTAGGCGGTTAAGAGCAATCCACTTGTTTAAACCCAGTTAATTTCTTTTATTAATTGTGTGTTTCCAGACTCGCCAAAGCAAAGTTTCGACGTCGTTGTCTCGCACTCTCCCGCGTATGCACACTCTCTCACTCGACAACGGCACTCCGCTGGGACGCGCATTTGGTCTACAACTTTGGCGGACGCGGCGATTGGTGCAACGACTCTGCGTCTCTCACTCTCTCGCCGACGGGTATATAAGGCGCCGGAAACGCTCATTCAAGGCAATTCAGGAGTTTGTGACAACTCCGGTGATTTGGCTAATTTGCCGTGTTTTACTCTTTGTTTTC